>CM077510.1:600000-1059466 GCA_039654745.1 Houttuynia cordata | reverse complement strand
AAAAGTTATGATCATTTGAAATATCACGCGCTAAAGAGACACGATTAAAGAGAAGAACCGTCAAGATGAGATTGGATGGATGAGATCGATACAACAGGTTTTTATTTAATAAAGAAAAAAAATAAAAAAAAAGAAATATGACCGGTTCAGAATCCGGTCCGGTTCAGAAAAGAAAAAGAAAAAAAAATAAAAAAATAAAAAAACCCGGCCCGAGACGAAGCTCGAGCGCTCGGGCCTTCCGTTCCAGAGAACAGAGCCGATGCTCTGTTTACTTGAGCTCGCCGGAAAAGCTCGAGCTGGGGCGGCGGACGGCGGCCTGGGAGAGGCCGACAGGTCACGATCGACGGAGAAGTTCTGGTGATGACGGAGGAATGGGCCATGGGCGAAGCAGGTGAGCTCTGCCGGCGAAGGAGCAGTGAAACTTCGATCGAAAAAGCTGAGTTTCGCCGGCGGTGACTGAGAAGACCAGCGGGGCTGGGCTGAGACGACAATCATGGCGAAGGAACGGCGGGGACAATCGAGGAGCTGCCGGAGGTGAGGAACAGATTTCGACTGAGAAAAATCAAACAGAAATGAAAACGAAAAAAAAAACCCCGGCGTGCTCGATTTGGAAGCTTTTCGATTTGGGATCAAATTAGGATCGCTTCTTCGATTAGGAAAGGACGAAAGTCTATAAAAACGGAAGGAAGCCGACTGAGAAGAGGGGTGAACTCGAGCAAAAAACAGAACAGCCGACAGAAGGAAAGACAGAGCGGAAAAGAGAGAAAGAAATAGAGCCTTCTCGTCATAATTTTGGCCGGATTCCGGCGGGTCTTTGGCCGGAAGAAGAGAAGGAAGGAGGAGGAGTCAAACGCCGGGAGAAAGATTTGATTTTTGGGTCGATTTGCAACTGCTACAGTACGCGAGTTTGCCGGAGAAGATGATGAATAGTGTTACAGTGAATAGTGCCCGTGAATAGTGCAAATGACTTCTCCGTCGGACCAGGCTTTTTCTTATCTTCTTTTCATGTCTAGCTAAATTTCATTGTACTAAGACTAGATGAAGCCCTACTGATTGTTTGACTCTCAATACTTATTTGCATTTCTAAAGTTGTGATTTTTTATTCCATATACTTAATATTTTGCTATGAGTATTCTGTTGCTCGAGAGAGGGTAGAGTAATTGTTAGTGAAATTAAACTAAGGGTTTGTTAATGTTCGAGAGATCTTAGCGAATTCCAAGGTGTTATTTGAATAAAAATTGCATTTTTATGATTGATCTTTGCTCGAGAGAGGGAGATTAATTAAGATAGATTTAATTGTTTAAGTTGCATGTTCGAGAGGGCTGCACACATTACGATTATTCGTGACTTCGAGAGGGGCACGGATAATTGATCACTTGGAATTGTACGGGTTTAACGGAGAGGATAGCTATTTGGTTTGGGTGGATTCGAAGTCTTAGTATATTTCTCATCATATTATTTTCACATAAATTTCATTGCTTTGTTAAATTAGAACTTTTCATTCTGCTATAACTAGTTTCATAAAAAAAATCAAATCTTCCATTAGAATTAAGTTGAATCAGTCCAAGTCCTTTGGGTTCGACCTCGTTACCACTAGACAATACTGAGTCTCGTGCGATTGCGAGTAAAAAAGTAGAAAAATCAATCAATCAGATGTCGTGCCGCCGAAACTCATGAGCTCGAACCCACCCATGGCCTCCATCAATCGCACCTTCTGTTCTTCATTGCACTTCGCTGATGGCCGCCGAGCTTGCCATCATCGAATCCTCCGTCGCTATCGAGTGCTCTCACCGTTATCGACCTCGCCGCCGAGACCCATCGCCGTAGTTCGCCCATGGCTGCCTCGTCGCCATGCTCTGTCAACTGGTTTCTCCTCTGTTTGCCGTTGTTTGTTTATTTATATTTATTTATATTTTTGACTGAACCGACCACTGAACCAGTTTGTTCAGTTTCTATTTCTTCTTTCTTTCCATTGGTTAAAACCCGTTGTAGCAACCTCGTCCATCGGATCTTCGATCTTTTCATAGAACCCATTTGACGTGTGTCCACTTTTGGCGATATGCATCTGGAACTCTTAAAACCTACATAAATAAAATTAAATATAAATTAAATGCATAATAAAATATAAATCTATTAAATTCAATTAATGCATCTAAATTAATCAATTAAGTGCATTTATTTATTAAAATCATAGTTACTAACTTAACCTTAATAACTATTAATTATACTTATTTTAACTGAAATTACAACTAACATATAGGTGGAAAGGCATATAAAATGTGTATATTTTGTAGATATCAACTGCCTTTTCTCCCAGGGGGCAAATGACATTCAATATTTCTTCCCAGACGTCTAGATGCTCAAACACCTTCTTTTAATAGTCGGTCATTCGGTGCTTGGCATGTGCACCCTGCTTCACTTTAGTAATGAGGGTGCATGATCCTTGCCACCTTCTAACCCTCGGACTAGTCGGCCGCATCACGGCATGGAAGATGGTAGTGTACTAAAAAAACCAAATCTGCATAGTCAGTAAAACAAAACATTAGCGTTCGTTTACACACAACTCATGTAAAATACGTGTATAAGTAGTCATGTCTATGAACACACGACCCAATATGCACTCGTGTACATACATACACAACTCCATGTTAAGAGAAATAAAAAGTAAATGTCGTGTATAATAAGACATGAGCCATTGAGGTGTCATGTCTATGCACACATGATAAAATATGTAGTTCTGTACATACATACACGACTACATGAGAAATGAATGTTACAAAGGAAATGAACTCGGAGAATAGCTTCCCTGAGGTACATATATGGCTCCATTTAGGTAGCCACTGCTTTCGGACTCTACTATAGATCTAGCTCCTACTTGTTTGTTGGTGTGGGATATACCAGAAACCAGCAACTTGTTGATTGCTTGTGACCAATTGTAGGAGGGCAATTTGGAGAGGTCTTCAATGTAGTAAAAGAAAAGGGTAAAAGTGCTCTTATGCTATGTGGAAAAAGAACTACAGAGAAGATGAGGCAGATGATCATTTTTACCATGTGACCCTCTGCCATCTTGATTGCTCCTTCGGCTAGCTTGTCAATAAGCTCCTCAATATATTGCTTCTCCGATTTTCTCATGGAGAAATACTCCCTGTAGAAGTCTCCTTGGGGTCGAATGCCCCTTAGTGGTAACAATCTCAAACTTTGACAGTTGTCTAGGAAATTCCTAGAAACTATTACCTCCTGAGCCTCCAAAATGACCCTAAATCCCGTCTCCACCATCAGTTTTGAGCATCTTTGGTTACGTTGTAGAAGGGCTTCACTCTTTTTCAGAACTCTGGGCTGACAATTTGTCCAAAGAACCAATCGTGCTTTATACGTTCTCTTCATGGGGGTCTCTAAGGGTGCCTTCTTCTTACCCCCCCCCCCCCTTCTTTTGCTCTCGCTGCGCAACTCTAAATTCCTGATCCTCCTCGTCCTCCCTTGGGATTTGGTCATTTGAGTTCTCTCTTTGTGTATCCATCTGTAATGGGATAGTAAAAAAAGATGCATAATCAAACATAGTGTGTACACAAAAACACCAACACAGTAAAGTCATGTCATCACATATACGACTTAATGTTATAGCATGTGCACATACTCACGCTAAAATAAAGGCGTATTTTCACGTACACACGCTTTACAATTTAGTTGTGTATGCGCATACATGTCCTGAGATAAAGTCGTGTATGCGCTTACACGCCCTAAATCATATACAAAAAAATAAAATTGGAGATTTTGAAAGAAAATACGCTAAGGATTGAACCTTACCAATGATTTTATTTTCTTCTCCGGGTATATTTCACTTCCAATGAGGTTTTAATGTCCGAGAAACTCTTCACGTTGATTTCTACATTTGCTCTCCAGTAAAATAAAGACTTTTTGCATTGCCAGCCGAAACCCTAAATCTTTCCCAGTGTTCCTCACCTCCAAATCACTCTTTAGCCTTCTGCCTACTAGAAACCCCTCTTCACACCCCTAGCTAGAAATCGCTCTCTATGTGTGTAATGTGCACGCGGGGGGTGGGTTTTTATAGATGTTGAGGGTTGCAAGGAGCCGTGGGGGGACGTGAGACAAGCCGTTTCACCGAAAAGTCGTCGCCTTTGGTGCTGATGTGGGAGCCGAGGGGATCGTGTGCACTTAGACACGACCCTTCGGGTCCAGAAGGGCATTTCGGGTAGTCTAGGTGCACTTTCCATACTATATGGCATTTCATTTGAAAAATTAGGCAATGTGGGAAGCTGGCTTGGGGTGCCAGGCAATATATAAAAAACTCGATCCCTACAATGTTTAGTGTTTGCACTAAAAAAATGGTTATAATAAGTCGTAACTATAGCAATTATTTCAAACCTTGAAAGAGTCAAATAATTCAAAAGATAAATAAAATACAAATTCAAAGTCCATCAAGAAAACAAGAATTCAAAGGCTAAGTGAGATCTCATAGGTCCCACATGATAACAAAATTACAAAAGGGCTAAGTGAAATCCAATCGGTCCCATGTCAAATTAGCCATACAAATTACAAGGGTTAAGTGAGATCCAATCAGTCCCACTTTAAAATGGATATACAAATTACAAAAGAGCTAAGTGAGATCCAATCGGTCCCACGTCGAATTAGCAATACAAATTATAAAGGCTAAGTGAGCACCAATCTGTCCCACATCAAATTAACCATATAAATTCGAAAGGGCTAAATAAGATCCAATCGGTCTCACGTCAAATTAGCCATATAAATTGCAAAGGACTAAGTGAGATATTATTATATGTCCAACATTAAATTGGCCTATGAAATTACAAGGGCTAATTGTGATCCAATCAGTCCTACATCAAATTAGTCATACAAATTACAAAAAGCTATGCGAGACACTATGAGTCCCACATCCAATTAACTAAAGAAATTGCAAGGGTTATGTGAGACATTGTGTTCCACATTAAATTAGCCCAACTAAATATCAAAGCCAAATGAGGCTCATCATGAGCCCCACATTAAGTGTTGATAAAAAATAGACAAAGATAAAAGAAGAAAGAAAAGAGAAAGAAAAAAAACTTATAATGGGTTGGGCTTATGGACCCCACGTCCAAAATAAAGGGAGGTTTGCTCAAAGCCCAAGCTTAGAAATAAACAAAAAGAAATTGGCTTATTTTGGTCTTGGTCAAGGCCCAAAGCTAGCATGGCCCAAAAACCCATTCCACCTTTTGAAAATTGCATAAAGCTCTCCAAACCATGGAATTCCATATCGGCGATATATCACCGATATATCGCCGATATATCGATATCGGGCCCCACCCAATAAAACGAGATGGATAAATCTCGTTTTTTATTTTTTTTTCAAATATCGCCGATATATCGCTATTTAATAATAAAATAATATTTTCGGAAAAAAAAAGGGGAAAAAAAGTAACTTTCCCACTTGTTTCCCATCCTAATATGCATATTTTTAAATCTATGCTTTGTCTAAATTAGTATAACTCATTTTAGAAGCTAGATTATGAAATTATATCGTAAAAACTAGTTTTTAACTACCGATATTTTTTTACAAATATCTCCGATATTTTGTCTCTTAAGCCGACCGATACGATACCGATATCCGATACGGAATTCCATGCTCCAAACTACTAACATCCACCCACTCCACATTCTAAAAATTGCATGAAGCTCCCCGAATTGCCAACAACTACCTACTCCACCTTCTAGAATTGCAGAAAGCCCCCCAAAGTGCCAATAACCACCCACTTCACCTTCTGAAATTGCAAAAAACTCCCCAGATTCTCAATAATTACCCACTTCCACTCAAAATACCTACTCACTACCTCATCTCACTACATACGCACACCTTATATATACCCATTTATTTCCATACGTGGGAAGGGTATTCTCTTTGGCCATTACACACACAAAATCTTAGAAAAGCTTTAGGGAAAGCAAAGTGAAGGAGACGAAGCATCTTCAAAGCAAATTTCAAGGAGAAAGAAGCTTTTTCAAGGAAGGATTTCTCCACTAAAGCAAGTTCCTCATCAACACTCAACTTTCAAATCATTTAAATTAAGGCTTGAAGTTTAGTGGAAGAAAGTAAAGCAAAGGAGAACTTACAACTTGAAGTACCGAAGAAAAAACATGCAAGGAAGGAATCCTTACATGGGATACTTATAATTTTTTCATGTTTCTTTCTTTCTTTTTGATTGTGGTTAGTGTAATTTTTATAGCCATTGATTGACATTAAATTCTTCTCTCTTTTTTGTAATCCTACTTCAAAACTATTCCATCTTTGTCAATTAATCGAAGGCTTTGTGAAGGGAGGGTCGTCCTACCATAAAAAAGTGATTCTCTATATCTAGCAAGGATTAATTTGTGAGCATAGGAATTACTAAAATCATTCTCAACATTTGGGACCAATTTTGGGATTAGCATAGTCTATAGACTACACTGACTACATTGGCTGGAATTCCCGTGTACATAGCATTTGCTTGAAAATGGGGTTTGTGGAGAATTATTCTCTTCGTACCTTTTAAACCCAACTTCGGTACACTGGAAATATATAGATACTCCCTGGGGTCACTTTTAATAGATACAGTTAGATTTTTGAATGAACTAAATCAACTGTATCGAATAAAATTGACAAGAGGGAGTACTTAGGGGCCGTTTGGATCGTGAAAAATCCCAAAAATTCACACGCCTCCTTAGTATTAGGAGGTCAATTCCTTGCAATGCCTGGACGTAAAAGATACTAAAAGCTTCTTTTCTATTGGTTGGAACTGCTTGTTTCATTGTCCTGTCATTGCCATGTTGTTATCTTTGGACTACACAGGTGAACGTCGACATTAATATGATCTCAATGTTTGGAGAATGTAATCCCCTGATTTTTAGTCATCAGAAGTAGGAGATCCAATCACCCAAATCCCCACCTGACCACCTATCAGATTCATTGAATTAGGACACGTACAAATGGCTTGGAGTTCCCCAAAAATACTGTCCAGATGCATTGAACCACAAAGGCCCGATGGATCACTCCACCTCCAGCTTCCGAGTTGATCGTTGCTACCTCTCCAGCAGCCCCAACAACCTGCCATGACTCCACCCTTACACGTCGATGTGAGCTGGCTCCATTAGCCTTTCCACCCATTTTTACTGGGCCTTTTGCAGTCTGTAGCGCTCTGAAGCCGTTTTTGTCGTCACTACTTGACATCTCTTGAAAACAAAGGGTCCCAACTAATTAACGAAAGTAATTGACAAGAACAACATCGTACCGTACGTGAATAAGGACAGTGTCGTCACATGTGCTGATGTGCAATGATGAATTGGGTACTAGTACCTTGCCACTTGTGAGCTAGCTTTCACACCTCATGGCACCACAGCTTCTTTCTTTGGTCATTATGTCTTGAAACAACTCATTAGAGGCAGCGCTTGTTATTACCTATATATAAGAGATCTCGAATATGCACATCCCTTCAGTCGGCCTCTACACCCAACCTTAGGATCTCAAGCATATTCCATACTTATAAGCTCTAATCAGATTTGTTCATCTCCTGCCTCTTCCCTTTCCACTTTATATATAAGCAGTGAGCCTGAGTGTGAGCGAGAGAAAGGCAGGGAAAAGGGGATGGGAGGAGGATCAGGTGGTGGGAACTTGTATTGCATGAAGGAGGGGAAGGGATGTGTGGGGTGGGTTGAAAAGTTCTTCAAGGACTGCCTCTGCAATCTCAGGGACGAGGTCTCCTTCGGGCTGGGCATGGTGAGCCTCGTCTGCTGGGGAGTGGCCGAAATACCACAGATTGTCACCAACTTCCACACCAAGTCCGGTCATGGCGTCTCCTTGGCTTTCCTTCTCACTTGGGTTGCTGGGTTGGTTACTTCTCTTTCTTACATCATTAGCAGCTTGTTTAGTTTCTAATGTTTTGTGCTTGGCGTAGTATATTGTGTTTGAGCAGCTTGTTGTTCTGGTACTGGTGCAGGGATGTGTTCAATCTTGTGGGTTGTCTACTGGAACCAGCCACGGTATGTTTATCGAAGAGACTGTATTTGGCGTATTCTGTGTAGCTAAAGTTGCTTTACGAAGGCAACTTGGCAAGACCATGCATATCCAAACATGTCAGCTGCTTGCCTTCTACCGAGCTGCTTCTGGCTGGTTGTTAGGCATTTGGCTTTGACCATTTAGCATTTAGAACAGCTGTAATCCTGCATCTGTATATATTTCGTTTGAGGCTTCACAGCTTTTTTTTCGGATCGGATATCACTATGGACCAAGGAATTTCGTATCCGATATCGGTCGGCCTAAGAGATAAAATATCAGAGATATTTATAAAAAATATTAGTGGCCAAAAACTAATTTTTATCATATATTTTTACAATCTAACTTCTAAAATGAGTTATACTAATTTAGACAAAGTATAACTTTCAAGTATGCATTCATAGATTTCAAAATATGCATAAAAATGCATATTAGGATGGGAAACCAACGAGAAAGTTGTTTTTTTTTTAATATTTTTTTTAAATGGCGACCGATATATCGGCGAAATATCGCCGATATTGTAAAAAAATTTGAAAACCAATATTATGCCGTATCATTTTCTCGGGTAGGATCCGAAATCGAGATATCGGCGATATATCGCCGACATGGAATTCTTTGCTATGGACCTGTCTAGCCTACCAATTTGGTCACCTAAATTTGGGGACTACCACCCAGATTTTGCCACATCAACATAGAAGAGGGAAGAAGGGTTAAATAGAAGGAGAAATTACAACTTTACCTAAGATTCCTTGGTCCCCCTCCACTTGTCCTTTCTTAAATGTGGAAGAACTTTATAACTTGAGCCTTATCTTTCTTAATTTTCCTTCTTGTGATGTAGCTGCCAACTCAGTTCTACACTGCTCTGGTATATCTCTCTCTCTCTCTCTCACGGTTGTTCAGGTAAGATGAGGCTGGAATCCTTTCTTATGTTTGTACATTACGTACAATGGTTGCAGCTCTATACTATTTCTACGATCGTATTGGTACTTCAGACTATCTACTATGACTATATCCGCAATTGGTCCAAGCGCAAACACAAAAATACTCATTCCGTGGTACACACATTTCACTTTTACACAAATATATTCTTCCTTCGTTTACCAGGGGTTTCACTTAATAGAAAGATGAATCTGCAATTGGAAATCTGTGTAATGTGACGCCACGTCTTGATACAGGTTAATGAAGTTACCAAGCCCTTGAAACCCAATTCATATGACTCAAAATCTCCCTCACTTCCAACGCCTCTGAAAGTGTCCCGTCGCAGTGACACCTACTACTATATGTGAGTAGCCACATTGATTTTCCAGTTTTTGTTGTAATTATATGGATTAATCTAGTTAAAATTGATCAGCTTTTTTTACCACTTTACTATTCAGAATAAATTGAACTATGTTGCAGCTAATGTTTAGTATGAATTGAACAAATTGGATTTTGACAGGTCAGCGAGATCCTTGGCTAGCAGTGGGACCCCTCCTTATGGATCCACCTATCTTGGACATCCAAAAAGTGGCCCTTCAGCATTTGCACTTGGTCAGGATGACTCCTCTGATGAGGATAGCAACCCCACTCACTCTCAGCCTTTAAGCCAACCTATAAACATTCCACGTTCAGTAAGCTTTCATCACCCTCATCAACCATTTGTATCTACAGAACTTACATATACAAATATCTGAGTGATATGCGCATACAGGTAGGTTATGGAACCTTTCTTGCTGCATCTCTCAACTTCCCCCATCAGTGCAAGGGTTTCAAAGTAAATTATGGGAGATTACACGCAAGGAAGTTGCTGCAGGTGATCATGACCTTGTTATATTTTATGCGCGCACCTTGGTCATCAGCATCATCTAATTTATGAGCTAAATTATTATCACAGGATAGCGGTACCAAGAGCAATGTGTATGGACTCTGGTTAGGATGGATGATGGCCGCCATTTACATGGGAGGCCGCATCCCTCAAATATGCTTAAACGTAAGAAAGGTTTATTTGAACCTATTGTTTCTTGTTTAGCATATTGATTGATCACCTGCACTTTTTCTTGAGATATGGCTTGTTTAAGGTAATCTGCTCCTTTATTGATACAAACTTGCATTTGTTTGTGTACAGATAAAACGAGGAAGTGTAGAGGTAGTATTTAATCTGTATCATCTCATAGTTGTTAATTGTATATGATAATAGTTATATGACCGAGCAATTCTCATCAAATTCCGTAGGGTCTAAATCCTCTCATGTTCGTGTTTGCACTCATTGCAAATGTAACTTATGTTGGAAGGTTTGGATCTCTGTCTCTCTCTCCCTCCCACACGAGAGTTTCTCTCTATTTCACATTAAGGCCTAAAGACTCTTATCAAATGTGTGAATGCAGTATACTTGTTAGAAGCACTGAATGGGCGAAAATAAAAGCTAACATGCCATGGCTGCTGGATGCTGTTGTCTGTGTAGCTCTGGATCTATTTGTATCCTCCTGTTCATTTTGTGTCAAAAGTCATTTCATTCCCAAACTCCTCTTTGCACTTCAGATTAAAAGAATGTGATAACTTAACATTATTTTCCAGATCATCCTGCAATTCGTATATTACAGATTTATAAGGCAAGCATTTAACGGAGAGAAAGAAGATCATGGCATAAGTTCTAAGGGAGCACTGAAGGCCTAACATTTGTTCTCTAGCACTAGATTAGAGTTTGTAATTGAGCCCTTTCAATGATAAGCTAGAACTTAGTTCAGCGGAATATGTGGCACATGGTGAAGTTAGTCTACTCTCTGTCTCTCTCTCTTAGTCCAGTTTACATAAGACAAGGTCTCATTCATCTTACATGAGGCAAGTAATTTTGAGTCGTCGAATTTTGATCCGCGGCTGTCAAATCAGTGGGTAAGTGTGAATCATCACTACCCTGGAGCCATCAGATCAAGATCCGATGGCTCATGATTACTCTGGCTCATGCAAGCAATATGAGACCAGTCTCATTTAAGCTTTTCCCTTTTTTTATCACATACTAGTTGTCTCTTGTAGACAAACAGTTACTCCATATATCGATAACTAGCACTAATTTGTTTCTCTCTTTTTTTTGCCACATACTAGTTGTCTCTTATTGACAAACATTTACTCCGTATATCAATAACTATCACTAATTTGTTTCTTGAGGGAGGGGAGAGAGGGGGGGTTGCCGGGATGGCACTGCGGCAGGGCCGCAAGGCGAAGGCAGTGGGGGGCGACGACGACTGTGGGGGGAGGGAGAGGGGTTGCCGGCGACGGTCGGGGGGGCGGAGGAGAAAATAGAGAGGGAGAGGGAGAGGGAGAAGGGTCACCGGGGCAGCACCGCGGCAAGGCGGGGGTAAGGCGACAACTACGGACCGGCACCGCGGGGGTGGGGCAGCGACGGGGCGGCGGGGTGGGGCGACGGAGAAAAGCAGAGAGGGGGCGGAGGAGAAAACCAGAGAGGGAGAGGGGTGGGGATGGGGATGGGGGGGGGTCGCCGGGGTAGTACCGCGGCAGGGCGGGGATGGGGCGACGACGACGGCGGGGGTGGCGAGAGACGACGGCGGTGGGGGGTGGCTCGGCGGGTGACAGCGACAGGGCGACAGCGACCGGGAGAGAGGACCCGGTCAGTCCGACCCAGCCGGTTCCTGGGTCAACCTGGCTGGGTCATTTGCGACCCGGCCGGGTCTTTAGCCCGTTTCAGCCCAGTTGACTCGGCCCGAAAAATTAACCGGGTCTGGTCCAACCGGGTTCAACCGGCCGGGCCGAACCGAGTTTTAAAACATGGATGAAATCAAACGGAATCATTGATTTGTTGCGTACATTAACTGACAAATAACACATAGCAGTCCACATTCACGAAACTATTTTAGGTTCTGTAAACGATGTAATTATGACCATAGTAACAATCGAAGTAAGCATATAGTAATCCTATAGTGTTTTTAGCATCTAGATAGACAAGGAAATTAAATGGATGAGATTAATAGTTGATCAACAGATCACAAATTAGTAATACATAACATGAAAGAGAAAGGAGAAAAAGATCGCGATCACATATATCAGATGATAACCAACATGATTAGGACATAGTAAAATTTTGAAGTGGTGACCAGGGTAGCTTTTAGTAAGTTATTAATTATTTAGCTCCTGCATACATATAATAAACAAATAACTTCAGTTCACTATAATTAAAAAAAATCAGTTCGCTATGTTATAAGCATGACGTAAAGTACTCTGCCCCATCTTTCCACAATTTTATATATTTAAATAAATAGCATGCGATGTCTCAACATAGTTAGGTTATCATCATAATAAGAAAAAGGAGGAAAAATAAAAAAAATACAAAAATAATGGGCGAAAACAGATAAGGAATGAGAGAGATATTAATCGTTAAAGTATATCCCAAAAAATTAGCTATGTAATCGAGTACACAATAACACAGCCATAGCGTATTTGTGTACACGATACCTCTGTCTATCATATATTTGTGTACACCATAATATTACACACTTCAACGAATCATATTTTTTTTATTTCAGATTTGTTTTTACCCTTTTTTGTACTTCTTTATTTTTATTGCTATTTCTTATAATTATGATATCATAAGGATGTTAAGATAATATCTAATAAATTATAACAAAATCTACGATTAATAGTATGTGGTGTCTCAACATAGTTAGGTTATCATCATGATAACAAAAAGGAAGAAAAATAAAGAAGAACGCAGAAAGAATAGGTGAAATAAGAAATAAGTGAGATATGATTCATTAAAGTATGTCCTAAAAAAATAGTTATCGCGTAATCGAATACACACGTTAGTATTACATACTTTAACTAATTATATCTCCTTCATTTCTGATCCGTTTTCACCAATTTCTTTTTCGTTCTTCTTTATTTTTACTGCTCTTTCTTATAATGATGATATCATAAGGATCTTAAGATAATACCTAATAAAATATAGAAAAATCCACAATAAATATCATGTTGTGTTTCAACATAGTTAAGCTATTATCATGAGAAGAAATACGAGAAAATAAAGAAGAACGAAAAAAGAATGAGAGAAAACGGATAGGGCCATTTTTTGGGGCATACTTTAACTAGTCATATCTCTTTCATTTCTTATCGGTTTTACTCTTTTTTTACGTTCTTATTTATTTTTTTCCTCTATTTTCTCACGATAATAACTTAACTATGTTGAGATACCAAATGATATTTATTGTAGATTTTTTATATTTTATTAGATATTATCTCAAAATTCTTATGATATTATCATTATAAAAAAGAGCAGTAAAAATAAAGAAGAATAAAAAAATTTGGCAAAAATAGATCAAAAATGAAGGAGATATGATTCGTTGAAGAATATAATATTATAGTATACACAAATACATGATAGTCAGGGCTATCTTGTAATCGATTACATGATAGTTGTATATAGGGCCGTTGTTTTGAGGGCATACTTTAACGATTCATATCTATCTCATTTTTTATCTGTTTTTACCTATTTTTTTGGTTTTTCTTTATTTTTCATCATCTTTCTTCTCATTATAATAGTTTAACTATGTTGAGACACCACATGCTATTTATCATGGTTTTTTTATATTTTATTCTAAAGAATAGTAAAAATAAAAAAGAAAAAAAAAATGGGCAAAAATGAATTAGAAATGAAGGAGATATGATGATTTGTTAAAGTGTAGAACCTGAAACTAGGTAATATGAAAAAATGAGGTTGGGGTTTAGGGTTATGGTTTAGGAGGGCAAAATGGGAAGACCAGGTCCCCAAACCATATTGTATGACATGAGTCCCAAAAAACTAGGTAATATGGCAATCCCGGCTCATTGGCCAGGTAATATGGAAAAACCTCGTCACCCTGTCGAACACTAGTTGTTTCGAGTGCGAGTGCATTTAAAGAAGACCACATCGAAGGTTGCAGTGCCTCTTACCCTTCCATTTGCTGTAAAGAAATCCACTACCTGATCCTGTTAAAGGGAAGCATATTGGAAAAGTCCCAATCGCTTCCACTTTCTTGTTCATTATCCTCCTGCTGTTCCTGCCCATCAACTTACATTTGATCTCGTGCAATTGGTGCATCTTCATCAGTAGGGTACTCTGTCTGATGATCAGAAGGTTGAAAATTAAGGCGGGGGAATGGTCAGACTGTTGATTGTATCTGCCACATCAGGGTTATGAGCTGTCGCATTCTTTTTGTTTGATCTAGAACTGAATTGGATATAAGAGTAGTAAATATGAAATTAAACAAGAGAAGTGTACATATTACCTAGTTTTTTGGGACTCAATTTCTCCTGGGGACTGTTGGGCTGAGACTTGTTAGTAACCTAGTCTCTAATACTAGTAGTGTTGGGTGGTATTGGACCTCTCTTACCCCAAAAGCTAGCTCAAATAGTGATGTTTTCCCTCACACTTATAAGTTGACCCTTTCTAGCTTTCCTTTTTATAAAATGATGATTTGGCTTTTGCAGAGACGAAAACAAATGGAAGCTGATATTTATTAAGATCGTAAATGGCGTCCGGATGTCCGTGTCCATCTGTCCATTAGTCAATTTATAGCACATTTGGACACTAAAAAATTGTCCTTCACGGACATGGACAATTTTTTTGGTCTGCTCTTTGAGTGGACCTGGCTGTGGACAAATTTGCATCCGCAACCGTCTGCACTATATATACACATCTTTCCTTTTTGGATATAATGTTCACATTTCTTAACCTATGAAAGGAATTTGTATTGTTTTCTTTCTTAACTTTTTGTGTGTTTTTGTTGTTTTGCCTTAGTAGAGGTTAGATATGTTAGTTTTTTTAATTTGTGTTGCTTTTGTTTCTGTGATTTGTCTTTTTTGTTGTTTTTTTCATAACGTCTATGTCTGTCCGTGTTTGTCGTGTTCGCTTGGACAAATGTGGATGGACATATATGGTGTCTGTCAAGTAAAATGGATGGATGAACATGTAGCTTTGAAGTGCACAGATGGCTGCACACACACTTTGTCCGCATCCGTGTCCGCCCGTTTACAACCCTAATATTTGTATACCTATGTAGACATACAAGTGGTGTCTGTCCACTGGTGTAGCATTATTATTTTCTTAAAAAAAGGTAGTAGAAAAGAAAAGTACACCAAGACTACAAAATGCCAAAACACAATATATAACGTTGTGAGAGAAGAAAAATGTTAATACTTACACCGAATCTGCACATCAAATCCATGTACCAGTGTTTTTGTTGGACACTGAAAATATGGGCCATGAGGCCCAATTCGACTGTCAAATATGGCCTTTTGGATCGTGAAAAATCCAAAACATCTACAGTGAAAAATTTTTCACTGGGTGTTTCAATATTCACAGTGAAAAATTCGGAAATGAATAGTGAAAGTGGATTTTTCACTATGGATGTTTTGGATTTTTCACAGTCCAAACGGCCCCTTAATATGGGTATATGGATTCAATGTAAAAATCTCATTTTTAATTTTTTAAAATAACTGCACAAGGCAGTGCCCAACACACATACAAGTAGGCCTGTTTGCGGACCGGAGAAATCTCGGACATAAGTTATCTGTGTCTGTGTCCGCCAAAAATTGTCCATTATTATATTGTTCGTGTCCGGCTGTCCACCGGACACGGACATAACACAAATCCTTTTTTTTGGAGTACAGTTTTATTGAAATTTGAAACGGACAGAACCTTACAATTTTCAAGAACTTCACACAATTCTTAATTTATTTCCACAATGACAATTAACCTCTTTTATATCACGATACTGGAGCCTTCAAAACTCATATGATTTTTTGTCTGCTCGAATATATGTTTCCTCTTCCTCCTACCAACCTCCGTTGCCTAATATAAATCCATAGAATAGAGTAGGCGCCAAAGGAGGGGATGTACAATAACATTATTAAATAACATGAGGATGCATATTAAGGGAGGAATGAATGAAACCAAACAGTAAGACAGAGCAGCAGTCATTTTTCTGTTAGGCTATAATGAAAACCTTAGGTATAGGTATAGTTTGTGCTTATGCATTTTTGGCTTTCATGGCCTTTTCAACCACTTCTCGTTGTCCGTATCTTTCAGTCCTCAGGACCTTCCATAGTCAGATACTATAGTCATAAGAGGTGAGCCAACTAAGTCATCCTCTCTAGTTCCCACCAATGTTGACATCTCTTGGAAAAAGGATCACTTATGAGTGTTTGTTTGGCTATCTGAGTATTGCAACTTTCTTTGATATGTCAAACTCAAAAGGAGGTTTATAAGATATATAAGGAATCCGATTTTATGTAGTACCTCAACCAAAGCGATAATTCATGAAAGCTGAATCAACCATAAACATTGGTCTCAACATCCTACTTCTACACTCCACATTATAATTCATTATAATTGGTAGCACATTACCTAAGAGACAGACAGGTGAACATGATGGAACAGATGAGAGTTTGAATAAAATCAGATGTAAATGTTGTCACAATATTTTTGCACAAATTCTTTAATGAGACAAATTGAAAGACAACATAAAATTAGTGCAATGCAATGTGAATTCAACAACAATTTTTGAAGCTATTGTCTCTTCTTCACTATCACTGCCCATCTCTGTTACGAAGATTGAGTGTGATGATCAAATTGCTTTTCGTCACTATCTGTGATGAACAAGAAAGGAAAATACTGAGAAAATCAAGAGTTGTCAACTACCGATACAGAAGGCAAGAGAAATAACATTACATATATCTTGGTAAAGCATTGGATGCTAATTTATATTAACTGCTACAAAGACTCATTCATCCTCTTCTTTTAACAGGAATCAGCCTCTTCTTTTGCTTCTGCATAGTATGGTGATGCAGAGATATTTATGAAGTTTATGAAGTTTGCTGAAGCTGGATACAGAGAAAAAATTTGGGACCATGCTGCTGGGGTTGATCAAACATGAGAAAATTATTAAGGCTGTTTATAATAGTTGGGATTCATCAAATTTGTGAAATGACCAAGAAAGAGCACAAGGTTTTAGTAGAGGTGAGAGCTTCGCAATGAAAATGGAGATTCAGGTGTTGTATCTGCATTTTTAGCCAGTTTTTCATAATAGAATGGTATATAAAAACAAAAAACAAAGAAGGCAAACATGAATTCACCATTTAATAGACCCATCACATGAATTCACCATTGAATACTATGAGCAGCTTGGGTGAATTGGCTTAAGTCTCCTCAGGTCTAGTTTGTACCAGTTGAGTTGCATTGTATTACTGTGAATCTAAAATACCCACTAGCCTGAAGAGTAGGAGAGACTTACCATTACAAAATTTGCCATCCAAATCCTCAATAGAGTAAACAGTTGTCAGAGAGTTTGAACCAGATTTGCCTTGGGCTACAATAACATGATATTTTAGAAGCAATTAGTAATTAGTATTAATGCAAAAAATTATAAAACATTTAGAGAACTACCTTCATATCCATTGCGAAGCCAATTTTGTGCACAAATCAAGGCTTCCACGGTCTCAGGTTTCAAACTGGTTCTATATTTGTCAATTACTCGTCCTCCTGTGCTAAATGCCTCCTCAGATGCAACAGTAGAAATATGAATGGCTAATATGTCGCAAGTCATTTTTACTAAAACAGGATACTTAGCTGCATTCACTCTCCACCAAGACAAAATATCAAACTCTTCTGCCACGTTCTCACTAAATGGTACTGCCACTTCCTCCAAATATAGTTCCAACTTATTTTTTGAAGGCTGACTTGAAGAACATTCTGCAATAAACTTGCTAAGACTTTTAAGCCTAGCATTTTTCTAGTAGAAGTAGAAACTAGAGAGCAAGACTAGAGAGCTAGAGGATGAAGCATTGTTAAAAGTCTTATGCTTGCAACTCTCTTTATATTCGTCATACAAACCAAACAAACCAGTCTTTACCTCATCTATCTTTCTCATTCCATTATCAAACAACCTTGGAAAATAATATTCCATCGACATTAACTTAATCCTAAGATCCATAATCGATGCCACTGCCAAAATAATGCATGTCTCATTCCAATAGTTGTCATATTTCTCCATCATGTTAGCAGCTAAAGAAGATTGTAAAATGTTATCACTAGAAAGCCATTCCCTTAAACTCATTTTTAGTTCACACACCGTGCTAAAAAAAAGATTTGATGTTGGATATTTTGTCCCAGACCACAACTCAGTTAATTCTAAAAAAGGAGCCAAACATTGATGAACAATTTTTACATCATCCCACTCTTCAAGATTTGGCAAAGTTTTAAAGTCTTTATCAAGTCTAGCAAAGCGCACAAAATACATCTCTAAATCTTAAGGCAACATCAAGCATGTTATAGGTTGAATTCCACCTAGTTGTAACATCAAAAACCAAAGAGATATTTGATGTAGACGGATTGGTGCTAGCAATTTATTTGAAGGTGGCTTCCCTTTGTACTGAATTTTTCACGTACTTTACACTTTCCCGAATTTTAAACAATGCTTCTTTCACTGCATTTAAACCATCTTGCACTATAAGGTTCAGAATATGAGCACAACACCTTACATGTAAGAAATCTCCATTTACTGGAATTTCACCACTTGCTTGAAAGATAGATCTAAGTTCTCTTGCCGCAACAATATTTGCACTTGCATTGTCCAACACAACACTAAATATTTTTCCATCAATTTTCCATTCAAGCAACTTCTTGTAAATAATGGAACAAATATCAACTCCATTGTGTGACCCATCAACCTGACTAAAGTTTAAAATTCTTTTTTGTAACACCCAATTCACATCAATAAAATGAGAAGTTATACTAATATAGGAGAAGTTCTGAAGTGATTTCCACATATCACTAGTGATTGTAATCCTACCTTCATTTGTATCCAATATATCTTGTACTTTTCCCTTCAAATCTTCGTATATATCCATGCAATCTTTGGTAATTGCTTTTCTATTGATCATAACAAATAAAGGCTGTAAATTTTTCACAAATTTCCTGAAACCCGCATGATTCACAATTGAAAAAGGGTATTCATGAAGGATTATTGCCTCAGCTAAATCCCTCCTACTATTCTCTTGATTAAATTTGAATGACTCCACAAATGCATTTCCATCCTTGTTTTTACCCATTTTCAAGATTTACTGCTTCATGTCATGTAACACCCGGAAAATTTGTACGTTAACTAAAGGTTTCTATTTTAGGTAATTGTTCTAAAATAGGAAAGTTCATTGCCTGATTTGATTTTCTGGTTGTGCGATGTGCTTTGATGTGTTATTTGATGTTTATGATGTGATATAATTTGTTAATCGCATGACTATTAGTAGTAGAAAACCAGGACACGAGGGTTGGTCCTGGCGCTGGGCACAACCTAGCGCTGAGGCCAGCCTGGCGCCAGGGTCTGAGAACACCTGACGCCAGGAGTGGGGCCAGGCGCCAGGGCATGTGTTCAAGTGGATGAGACCTATTTGAATTTCATAATTAATCAGTTAATTTTAGTTTTATACGTGGTCCGTGGTCTACACGAGATAGTGTAACGAGTAGTACAACCGCGGGACACTCGAGTCATGGGTGCGCAGGACTCTAGCTTTAGACGCACAGACCTGGGCGCAGGGCCATGTGGCACAGGCCCAGGGAGTCATGTGAACGTGGGTAAGTAGCCACAAGGAGATCTTTAGAGGATTGGAGTGAATCTTGGAGCAAAATCTACGATTTGACCTAATAACGATAAATATGGTAAGTATCGCGGAGGATCGGGAAGTATCAGTTCGGTTGAGATAATTAGGGAAGATAAATCTTAATTAAAAAGAGATAGATATTTCACTTTTAATCAACCACTAGGAAGGGGACGTCTAGTTGGTTGGCTTAGATATGGTAGTTTCTTAGTTTGGAACGAGATATGTAAAGTATGATTAAGATTGTAAGCTCGGCCAGTAATATTTCTGTGTCGACAGTCTGTAGTAAATAAATCATAACTAATTCAGGAAAAACCGGAAAAATATAAAATTAGTATGGTTAGAAACTAGACACATATGGATAACTCCAATAAAACTTTCAGAGTCCATCTTCAATTGGACTGACCGTGGGAAGAGTCGGAAGTGGACTGTTATGCGTACGACAGTGTGCTGTAATTAGGATTAAGATAGTAAACGAATCTTATTAGAGATTTGAAATCCTAATTAAATAGGGAAAATACAATGGATTAACATGGCTGAACGTCCCTTACTAATGAGGGAGACCTTTTAATTGGTTAATTAGGATTTGAGATTAGGAAGGATCTAATTAGGAGATATCCTAGTTGGAGGAGGCTTTGGCTATAAAAGCCAAGGAGGAGGACGCCCACATGCTTCACTCCAAGCTTTGGACGTCTTGTGCAAAGCCCTAGCCCTTCTCCCTTGCCTTAACACTAATTCCAGCAACCTTCTACCTCTCCCCTCAACCTCTTTTCTCGTGCGATCGAAGGAGTGGAGGCGTCGTTGCGAAGGAGAAAGAACGAGCTACGCGTGGAGGTGTATTTCGCATACATCTAAGTGGTAGGATGGTTTTTCCTAACCAATTCGGTTTGCACTTCTTTGGTTCTTTCATATTGTGATTAATTTATGATCCTATTCATATTATCTCAGAGATAAGAGTGCCTAATGTTTGTTTCATGAGAGATTTCTCGTTGTTTGATAAATAAGAGTGCTCATAATGTCATACCTTGTTTAATGCTTCATGTTGATGCATATATGCCTACTTTTGATGGGAATATCTATAGGTCATGTCTCTTGGACGTGGATGGTCATGAAAGTTATCTTCTTTATTCTATTATGTCCTTATTTAATAGTCCAATATGGTTAAGGTATGTATTAATAATGTTAAAAGCTTAATTAGATCAAGGTTGATGCCTTGAATCTAGTTTAAGGTATTATCATCAATTAGAATCATTATAATCATTAAGTTCCAGAACATATCAGAGTCTAGAATTACTCTAGGAGGGGAGTAATTAAGGGTATTAATGTTATATTATCATGGTTAATGGGTATTAGTACATGATTACTTATTATAAGTAATGTGCTCTCGGCCAGAACTGTTTCTGCGCCGACAGTGCTCAGTATAAAAATCATAATTAAATGTATAAAAATCATAAAAATATTCCGTCAGTGGGGTTATAAACTAGACTCATAGGGCTAGCTTTTGTTAAACTTTCAGAGTCAGATTCCTTCTGTATTGACAGTGGCGTCAGTCGTAAGTGGGCTGTATAGTATAAGACAGTTTACTGGAATTAGGGTTTTAAAGCACTAGTAAGTATTATTACTCATAATATGATATAATATGATTAAAATAATATTAATATAGTAAGATAAAAATACTTATGAGTCACTGTAATAAGTGAAGAAGTTTAAAAGATTGAGACTTTGGGACGAGTCAGCGTGCACAAGAGTCAATTTGGTCTTGTTTCTATGGTTCATCGTGGTGTCGGTTTGAGTATCCAATTGGAGATCAAACTTTCTTAGAAAGGTATCTTGAGATTAAAAGTAATACAATTCCATACTTAGAGATATCCCTATCAAAGGTAAGACATGATGCATGACGTGTACTCTAAGAGTAAAATTCATTATTCCTCAGATTGTGAGTCTTCATTATTCTCTTCATTATGCAAGATATGTGAATCTTCTTGTTACTCCTTGAGAGAGCCATATATTGTTGAGAAACCTTGATTATCTGTTTCATACTCCATGAGGGAGTCATTGCGGTAAGAGTTACCCTATTCTCAGAAAGTTGAGACCTTTGTTATTGTTGAATCATTGTCCAGTTTGACATTGACCCATTTCTCCACTTATTAAAAGGTGGAATCATAGTATGCTCACGAGCCATTGCTAGGTCATGAGTGACCTCCGATATTTATGGAACATGGGTTCCTTATTGCCCGAAAGGAGGCAAATACGTACGTTTAGGCTGTATGATATTACGGAAGGTCTGCAGTCTCCGCCCATTGTGCCCGTAAGCACCGATGGGGCCAGCATGTCTAGACGCGTGGCCGGGTTCCAAAAAGAGAACCTCTAGCATGATTCTGGTATAGTCACTTGCGGGTGATCGGTAAATTCAGCGAGCAGAAATTGTAACTCCTTGCACTTTAGATGCCTGGAGCCTTTGGTATTTTGACCATTCTCTCCTTACACTGATATTTGTTTGGAGTCATATTGAGATTATTCTTTCCGATAACTTTTCCATTGGAACTGTTATCATCTGACCTTGCTATTCTTGCAACATAAACCTATGAGTGGTCTTTCAGAGAGTGTTTATTCCTGTTTATCCGAGTGATCTATTCTTCATAACCTATTTTATCTTCCTGGTGGGTTTTTACATCCTACTGGGTATTTCTACGAAATACTCATGCATCCTCTGATGTAGGCCTCAAAGATCAATAAGTCAGGATTTTGCAGTTCAGAAAGGCGTAGCAGATGCGTGGAAGATGTCTTGAAGAATTGCTTTATTTATTCTATTGCACTTTGTTAGAACTTCGTTAGTGTTGGCCAGTGTGTGCCTAAATTTGATGTTTGCTTTGTTTGATAGTTTTTATTTAATCTGCTGCAATAATCTCAGTAGGATCCATTTGCTACATTGACAATGTTATTTCAAATTTGATGAAGAAGTTCTTAGTTCTCAATTTCTAAGTTTCGTTATGAGTTCCTGGTGATGTCGATTACACGTTCTTTTGTAACGATGTAATTGACCCGAGTGATCGAGTATTCGGTCACGTCCCAAGGTTCCTATCTCGGCTTTTATTTAGTTTACTTAAAGGCTTCCGCACTCCGATCGAGGTCAGGAATTTTGGGGCGTGACATGTCACCTCCTTTATCTAGTCTAAACTTTGGGCACTTTCCCTGAACATGTCTCCACAATTTATTAGTCCCATAAAAACCACTTGCATCCTGCGTAACCCCACAATAATGACATTTACCTTTGCCCCCGTTAGGCACATCAATTTTGTCAAAGTGATTCCAAACAACAGATTTTAGTTTTCGCTTTCTAGTAATTGGAACTATGTCCCTAGCATCTCCCTCCTCAACATCAACTACATTTTCCTCGGCATTCTTTTCAGCATTTTGCCCGGTGCTACTAATAACTTCCAATTCACTATTTAAGCTTTCCATACTTTTAATAACAAAGTCAGCCATCATTTGCTAAAAAAATTTAAGAATGAACAAGAAAACAACACAGCTATGTTATAACCAAAGAATGAACATATATATTTCAAGCATAAGATGCAGCCATAAATCAACCACAAGACAGAAGAGAGGACATGTTGTAGCTATGTTGTAACCAAAGAATGAAAACCATAAGACACTGGATCAATGATGAAGCCAAGAAAGAGGGAATATCCTGGGATCCATAGCCAACTCAATAATGTATTCACAAAAGCAAACCACAAATAAATATTTTGTCAAAAAACGTGTAAAGTATTTCTTTCCAGCCACAACAAATATTAGATGCTGAAAATTAGTGACTAAGAAATGCAGGCAAAAGTCAAGAACTGGTTCGATGTACAAAGAGGTAGTTGTTTCCAGATTTTAACAAAGTAAGAAAGCAGGCAAATGTCAAAATCTGGTTCTACGCACAAAGAGGTAGCTATGTGCAGATTCTCACAGAGTAACAATTAAGGGGCCGTTTGGGGCGTGATTATTGCAAAACATCCAGACTGGATTCTGGATAAAAACTGTAGCATCCAGGTGGATTTTTATATCCAGCTGAAACACGTCCTGAGGTGTTTCAGCTGGATATATAAAATATCCAGATGCTACAGTGTAGTAAAACATCCCATCTGGATGTTTTGCTTTTAATCACGCCCCAAACGGCCCCTAAGTAAGATAGGCACTTTCACGAAACTTTGATGTCAACAGGAACACACCACCAGTTTCTTTGTTTGATTATTAACACCTAAAATGGACATGTATGCAATCCCTTGAAAATAAAAGGTACTTCATCCACATATTACAAACCTATTATGGTCACTCTATAATATATGGCACATGACGGGGACAACCAAAAAGCATACGTCAAAACTAAGCCCGTGATCTCCCACGTAATGTTCAATTGACCTTATAACCATACTTCAAACGACTGAAACTTACATAAATACTTCAATTGGATTTTGGAGTAGGTGACTGGACTAAAAGTGCCCTTTGGTATTAAAATCATTTCTCCTTCTTCTAATCTCCCGACATCCCACTTGTCTACTTCACTCCTAATTTCATCTCTATTTATCTTTTTTATATGATTTTCTTAGCTACCCACAAAGAGTTCATAGAGCATAATTGGCCTCACCACAAACTTGTAAAACTTTCTCTTGAATTAAAATTGAGATACTACATAAAGGTACATCAAGGAATATCTTACTACTAATCATTTCTAGCATAATAGTTGGGACGGTAAAAGCATTCATGACAGCCACAATAAGACAACAAGTACGATGATGAAATTTAACAATGCAACAATAAAGGAAATTGATTTAAAGCTAGAATAGATAAAACTGAGAACAAATAGAAAAGCAGCTACAATCGCCATCTATACCAGATGATTCCAAATCCACCAAAAAAAAAGAAATATTGGACTAATTTTCAGTTTATCAATTTCCATCACACATAAGCCACCAAAAAAGATTGCAAAAACCCAATTTCGCAAATCCGATCATTCCAAAAACCGAAAAGATAGCACTTTTAGAAGCAATCCACAGTCAAAACACACGATAAACACAATATAGCAAGAAATGGGAAGCTCACGAAGGTGTGCTACGGCCTACGGCCGGGGAACCGGCCCGATCGAGCACGCGGGGAGATCGGCGGGGGGCAGTCAGAGGTAATGCGAGGCACCGTCATGCAAGGAGGAGGCGGCTGCCGGGCAGTTGGGGGGGGGATCGGTGCGGGTGGTGGAGCAGGCGAAAGTGAGGCCAAGGAGGGGGATAATGGGGACGCGGGGCAGATGGGTTCGGCCGCTTGCGCTTGGCTGGAGCCTAGATGGGGGAAGGAACTGGAGTCAAAGTGAAAACAATTTTAGTTTAGGGTTTGTAAAGTACCAGACCTCGGACATACAACTGTCCGAGGATCCGTGGCCGTGTTCGTGTCCAATATTTGTGGACAATATTAAACGGCTCGGACACGGCCACGGACACCTCGGACGCAGACGGCCCTGCGGACATGGGTGTCCGCGAATAGGCCTACATACAAGCACCCAAAGGGCCTTGGGGGGGATGGTCTGATATAAACTAGGTAACAAAATAGAGAATGTTCATTCAAAATGATCCAACACAATCGAATAGACATTACTCCATTCAAAATTTTCAGTCAGCAGCCATAGTTTGAACATGAATTCCTCAAAATTGTGTTTTTCATCTAGAGAACTTGCCTCATAAGCATATGTAAATAGGAAAACGTTACGGGCATTAGCATTCACCGAGTGAGCTGCGAGCCATCGGATTGAGTGTGCAATGATACAGGCACTGGAGGGTGATTCAAACCCGCTCACCCCTGTATTAATGTGTACCTCAGATCAAAATCAAAAGGCATGAGTCTCATACTAACGGGGCTCATCTGAATATGGCTCATCTGAATATCTTGATAACAAAGTATGTCGCCCTACTTATGTTAAATGCTAATGTGATGATTCATTGGATAGTTACATAAAAAAGAGCATCCCAAGTGTGAACTTGCAAGGATTATATCTTATAATCGCTACTTATTTTCTAACAGAAAAATGACATCGTAAGTTGTTACAATTAGAAGTCGATACACAACAGCCAGCCCCTAAGCGAGACAAAAGAACTCTCGCTCACTCCGGAAGATTACAATTTTTAAGAGGAAGGGAGACTATGTGATCAGGCGGAGAGAGTGTAAATCACAGCAATAAGGTGTAGAGGATAGGAAAAAAAACTATCATTTGGGTAGTGCAGGTCATAATTCTACATTCTCATGCAATTGACTCCACATTGTTATAGATATATCATAGAATATAAATTTTTCAATTAGGCAGCTATTTGATTTCAAAATATTTGTTTGAAAACCTACCTGATCTAATTTTCTCTTGTATTAAAAGGGAGGTCGTGGCTCATGGATTGACAAAACAGCGTGGGCTATATGACAAGGAAAGAAACCCACAAAAGTGGGCTCTGAAAGCAAAAAAGACATAGTGCGCCTTGACAACAAACTTTTCAACAAGAAGGTGTGCATCTCTTTTCTCTTTTCCCTCTTTCCATAACACGTCTCCATTGAGCTGTTTCATCAAAATGACGATGATTGCAAATTAACCATGTTAACGTCAAACATCAGTGGATACCAATTGCGTACAATACAAATATTGCTTTGTGATGATAATCGATTCAAAATAATTGAATGAACATAGACAACTCCATTCAGATTTTTTGTAGCTGCCGCAGTCTCCACATCAAGGGATACATCAACTTGTCAACAAAATGCAATCTATAATTTTTTTAAATATCAACAAAATTATACATCATATAGCGTATAAAATGAAAACTGAGCAAATGTGTGCCGTAAATAGAGTGCCAATTTTGGAGTTCAAGGTTTAAGCATTGAGATCAAGTAGACCCCATATGATCTGAGAGCTTTCAACCCTAATCATGAATATGGGCACACCATTAGGGTATGTAAACTTAGTGCATTTTATCTAAAAATGTGTTGTGCTCCGTTAGGAACACAAAAGTACCAAGCTTTGATCAATGAAAAAAGAGGAAAAATGAAGGAGGAAGAAGATAATTTTTCTATTGTATAATCTAAAACAAAGAAAAAAGACCCCTTATAAAGAAGGGGGTGCGCCTCCCAAGGGGATGGGCCAGACGCGCCAGTAGTGGGCCACGATTTCTAGCCATCAACCGGTCCATTACAATATTCAGTTCCCAATCATGTCTTATTACAATTTACTGATTTATACGAAAAAAGTAAAGTAGTCATAATATAGAAAGTCCTAGTTATGAAAAGTCCTAAGTTGTGCCGGCATACACAACACTCCACCACGCTCTGCTTTCACCTTGTCCTCAAGGTGACCAGGTGGGAAAGCGCTCCTGAAACTCATCCTCAAATATCCAGATGGCATCCTCGGGAGACTGACCCTGCCAAGCCATGAGTATCTCTGTCACAATACGGCCAAAGCGACGCACGCGTCGCTTATCAATAACGGATGCAGGTGTGAACTCCTTGGACTCCGAAGGTCCCATCAGTGGCAAAGGTGCTGCTCTAGAAACTAGATTTGGATCCCCAATGAAGCGACGAAGATGAGATACATGAAAGACAGGATGTACCTAGTCCAATTAATCATGAGCAAAGTGATAAGCCACTAGTCCAATACAGTCGACAACAACATACAAACCATGATAGCGGGGAGCGAACTTAGTTTGATCCGCCAGAAACAAAGTGGTCTAACGCTGATGAACGGCCGAAACAAATTAATCATGAGACTATGGAAGGTGGCTGCGGCATTCATCAGCCCAAATGGCATAACCAAGAACTCAAAGTGTCCATCATGAGTGCGAAAAGCAGTCTTGATGATATCAATGGGCTGCATTCAGATTTGATGATAACCCAAACGAAGGTCGAGTTTGCTGAAGATGGTAGCCCTGGCCAACTCGTCAAGTAACTCCTCGATCACGGGAATAGGATACTTATCCTTCACTGTGATGGCATTAAGTGCTCTATAGTCTACACAAAATCGTCAAGTCCTATCTTTTTTTCAAACAGTAGTACCGGAGAAGAGAAAGAACTAGTGCTTGGTTGTATAATACCTGACTGAAGCATGTCATTCGCCAACTGTTCAATCTCAGCCTTCTGTATGTGCAGAAAGTAGTAAGGCCGGACATTAGCAGGCGAGGCACCTAGTATGATTGGGATCTGATGGTCGTGTCGCCGCGCTAGCGGGAGCCCTGTTGGTTCCAAGAATATGTCCTCGTGCTCAGCCAGGAGAGTAAGCATGTCCTCCGGCAAGTCATCTCGGCCCACATCTACTGTTGCATGCTACTGAAGGAAGAATCCTTGGGGTGTGAATCAGAAGAGGGAACTAATTGCCTGGGTGGCTTGCAAGGACCCCGACTGCGACCCTCAAAGTCCATAATCATGCCGCAGAAGTTCCACACCACATCTCCCAATTCCTGTAGTCACTGGACCCCTAACACCATGTCCGCCCCCTTTGTGGGCAAAAGGAATAAATCAGTGGTGAAGGTATGGCCCTGAATAGATAGGGAAGACTGTGCACACATTCCCACGCTCAGAAGGTGCTTGCCATCCCTTATCAGCACATCGAAATGTTTGGAATCCGACACATAACATCCCAACCGTTGTGCCACCTTGTCATTGATGAAATTGTGGGTGGATCCACTGTCGATTAGGACGGCCACCTGTTGCCATTTGAGGTAACCTTGGACATGCATGGTTTGAGGGGTGAGGGCTCCTAAGAAAGTGTGCACATAGATCTCCGGCTGCACACTATCAAAAGTGGACAGCGTCTCACCTGACAAGGCAAAATCCTCGCCGTCGGCCTCCTCGACAAGCAGACTACCATGGACGGAGCAACGATGGCCGGGTACGAACTTTTCATCACATTTAAAGCATAAGCCTTTAGCGCGCCTCTCATCCATTTGGGCCGGAGTGAGGCGACAGACGAGAGGGCCAGCAGGGCCGGAGGAAGTAGTTCAGCTAGGGTTGAGGCCTGGAGATGGTAGAGGGGTTGGCGCTGGGCTGGTGGGAGGTCGCATGGCTGAGCCAATTCGGCCTCCACGGCGCTATCAGGAAGCTTCTCCTCTTCAATTCTTGCATGACGTACGACCTCCCGCATTGAAGTATAATGAAAGTGGCGCATCTCATCTGAAATCTCCGGTTTGAGCCCTCTCCTAAAGGTTCCCACTATGGCCATCATTGGGACCAAATTGGACTCATAGTTCGTCGGCGAAAGAAGCCCAAGTCGGAAAGCGGACTTCCTTCTCAAAACTCTGGAACCAAACCGAGGCATTGCCATCAAGATGGAAGGCGACTATGCGCAATCGTTCAGCCTCGGAGTGCGTCTCCTGGTAGGCGAAGAACTTCTCCGCCTTATAGAGTCATTCCACCGGATCCTCATCGTCATTGTAGTGTGGGAACTGTAAGCAAGCCAATCGAGGCTCGGCCCCACTCCGAGGTTCTCCACGGTGTTCCAGGTACTCTTCCCAGTCGTCCTCAAACTCATGCAACAGGTTTAGGGGATGCGTTGTCATTGAGGCATTTTCCCGAACACCTGTCGTGCCTCGTGCGTCAAAGCCTGGTCAGCCCTCTTCCCCCATCTAATTGAAGGTGCCAAAACGAACCCCATGAGGAGAAGGGTGTGCCAAACGAGGCTTGGCCGCCAGAAACATGGGAGCCCAGGGACTAGGAGGGCTCTCCCATCTCCGCCGAGGCTGATAGCGGCATGGGTAGGATGGCCATCGCAGGTGCGGCCTGGAGCTTGGTAACCGCAAGAGTGAGCCGTTGAATCTGGTTAGTCATTGCTGCGAACATGGATTTCATCTCAGCATTAGCCAGATCGGTCGTTGGCTTTGGGCTATCATCCACGTTCGCCGTCTCTGTCTCAAGCTGCGTCTAGAGGGCCGTGGCCGGCTACCTGCGAGGTGCCATGACAGATCGTATTGGCTCTGAAACCAATGTTGTGCTCTGTTAGGAACACAAAGGTACCAAGCTTTGATCAAGGAAAAGAGAGGGGAAATAAAGGAGGAAGAAGATAACTTTTCTATTACATAATCCAAAACAAAGGAGAAAGACCCCTTATAAAGAAGGGGGGCGCCTCCCAAGAGGACATGCCAGCTAGTGGTCCGCTGATGGGCCAGACGCGCCAGCTAGTGGGTCACGATTTTTGGCCATCAGCCGGTTCATTACAATATTCAATTTCCAATCATGCCTTATTACAATTTACTGATATATACGGAAAAATAAAGTAGTCCTAATACGAAAAGTCCTTAGTTGTGCTGTTGTACGCAATAAAATGTTGATAACATAATGTCACCTACGAATGCTATGTGGATATTATATCCAACACAGCACACAAGTCCATAAATCTATAAAGAAATAATTGAGATAAGGGCTCTCTGCTTAATCAAAATTTTTATTGCGTGCACAATTTTCATTTTATGCTCTGGAAATGACCTTGCATTCCACTCACATGAATAACGTTGCGCAACTTGGTGAAAATCCGTTGGCCTACATTTGCACGACAAAAATCAATTTGGTGTAAGTGGGTTTCATAATTTCATTGCTTTGGTTTTCCTTTTTTTTTTAAAGAAGAATGTGCTAGTGCAGTTTAAAAAAAAAATGTGTCATTGCAGTTGCCTGGTTCAATGTAATATCACATGAATCAGGATGAAAAGTACAACAAGGAAGGCCCTCAATCTGGCACTTGTGCTAAACCTCGATTTTCATTCAATAGCATAAGCCTACAGCATCAGCACAACCGATGAATCATGTATCTGATCAATGGGAAATGATACCAACCGATGTAGCTGATCAATGGGTTTGAACGTTGCCCACCTGTTTTAGATCGCAGGCCCCTTCTCCGGCAACATCGACCAAAACTGAGGCCGGAACTGAGTTCCCACCGCCGGTGCCCGTTGAATGCCTTGAAACCGTGGAGTTTTTAGGGCTTTCACAACTGTGGCACCGTAAGTCTGCAGGAAGATGGAAATGTAGAAAAAGCCTCCAGTAAACCGCAGTAGCAATTTTCATATGGGTTTTATCAAGTCAATTGAATCAGAATTTCGTACTCGTCAACCCATCAATGGTCATACAAAATTGCCCCTCAAGAATTGGCGTTGGCCTCAGTTCATGCACAAATCGAGAATGGGCTTGACTTGACAATGAGATAGCTACATGTGTTAAACATACGTATAAATGTTCTAAATTATTTCTAATTAAATTGAAGAAATTGTACACCTCATTGTGAAAAGGGCCAAACAAATTTCGTCAAGCCTGGCCACTACGTGAAAAGACAACGGACAAAGTAATTTGGTATTGCCACATGAGTTGGTCAATCCGGATCATTCGAATAATAGTCCATTTGGTCTAGATAGCTTCTGACGTAATTGTTCACGAAAGACTTAATCATAAGCATAGCATTTTAATTCCGTTTTCTTCTTTGCATTGTAAAATACAAACAAAGAAAATATATAATGTCGCCTCCTCAAGCAAAAAGTTTGCATCATAGATGGTGACATTAGTCTACCCTTGATTACACCAAAATGACTACTATTACGATAAAAGAAAAAGGAATGTAGGTATTATTCTATAGCATCACTTACCAAACAAATACTGTGATCACATAAATAAAAATCTTGTACCAAATGGAATCCAACTTTTATTGGCAAGATTAAGGTGCCGTTTGGTTCGTGATTAAAAGCAAACATCCAGCTGTGGACAATGTTTTGCTTCTTTCCCGCCCCAAACGGCCCTTAAACCCCAATTATGATGGTAAAGTAGCAGCATCCTTGCAAATGTATACAGTGAATTAGCTACCTATATGAAAGCCCTTTACCACTCAAGTAAGGAACTATCACATGCGCATTGCACACGCCCAAATAAGTTCAAGCATGCACGCAACATTGTACCAATAAAAAAACAATACTCCCTTCGTCCAATCGTATTTGTCTGGATTAGAAAACCAAATGAACTTCCAGACAGGTAATTTTGAAAGGAGGGAATACTTAGGTAGGGTCCACAGAATAGGACCTCTTCCTAGAACCAATTAGATGTTTGCTTACATGTGGCACTAAGGTCTTGGTCTGACCAGGATTTCCTTCACCACCAATCACTAATTCCTTTATAACCTCTTCAGCCGCCTATTACAGGACCATTGTCTGCAAAATAAAAACACAGAGAAGAAGACCAACAAGAAGAAGAAGGAAGAAGAACAAGAAGTCCAATTCATTCCTTGTCTTCTCCTTCTGATCTTTCTTCTCCTCTCATCTCTCTTCAGACCTGTCTATCCCTAAAGAAGTCTAAGAAGAAGAAGAAGAAAGAAGGGATCCATTGGCCTAGAGATCTTCAATGTTTGTGGGAAGACAAGGTGACCCATTTGTGTTTTGAGGCAGAATTCAGTTCTGTAATGGTGGTTGGTGCAATCCAGGCCCTGAACTACTACTTGGCCGAGCACCCGGCGATCGTCGGATTCCGGTGGAGCAATAGCCAGACATGGGGCTCCACCTGGTCCTTCCTCTTTAACTCCATCGCCGCCTATCTCGTCACCTCCATCACCCTCCACCTCCTCCTCTCCCTCCTCCTACGTGGCCCCCGGCGCCGTCCGCTTCCGCTCGGGCTACTCCCTGCTGTGCACTCCCTCGCGATGGCCTTTACCTCTGCCACCATCTTCCTCGGCCTCCTCCTATCCTCCGCCGCCGAAATCCGGGATACCCGGTGGTTCTGGGGGCGGTCAAAAACCCCGGTCCAGTGGTTGCTCTGCTTCCCGCTGGGCACGCGGCCCACCGGCCGAGTCTTCTTCTGGTCCTACATCTTCTACCTCTCCCGCTTCCTGCAGCTTCTCAGCACCTTCTTCGCCATCCTCCGCCGCCGGAGTCTCACGTTTTACCGCCTCTTCCACCACCCGATCCTCATCTTCATGTCCTTCCTCTGGCTAGAGTTCTCCCAGTCCTTCCAGGTCGTCGCCATCCTCTGCACCACCCTCGTCTACTCGGTCGTCTACTGCTACCGGTTTTGGCTGGCCGTGGGACTCCCGGCGGCATGTTTTCCGATCATAGTGAACTGCCAGATGGTGCTGCTGGGATGGAACCTGGTGTGCCACCTTGGGGTGCTGCTGCTGCACTTTTGGAAAGGTGGGTGCAATGGGATAGGGGCTTGGGCCTTCAACTCCATACTCAATGGGGCGCTGCTGCTGCTGTTTCTAAATTTCTACGTGAAGATGCACCTGAGGAGGAAGAGAGGCCTCCGGCTGGTGGATGATGATGATTCCTCCACCCATCATAGTTTAGGGGCAGCTGCTGCTAAGAAGGATCAATAATTGGAGGAGTTGATGTTGCAAGCTGCTAATGGTAGCTAGAGAGAAAATAATGTTCTCGCTTTTTTTTTTCCTTTGTTTTTAACAATTTTCATGAAACTGTTAATCTTGTTATTAAAAGTGAGTTAAATCACTGGGGTTCAGGAGGAAAAAGAGCATAAAGAATCTTTATTTAGTGTATAGCACAGACAAATACATGTTTTTTGTTGTAAAAACACTAACAGATTATGACACCCATTTATATGACTATATAAGGGGCAAGTCTTTTGGGTCGTTGGATTCCGATCCCACGGTGCTCATTAATATAGTGGGCAGACACATGCTTAACCGAAGGGCTCATATAAGCCAAAATGAGACCGATATCATTTGAACTTTTCCCTATGTATACTACACTTTTCCATGATGTTCTTTGATTCAATTTAGAGTTCGAGTTGCCTCTTCTTGTTCCTACTGCTCTTTAGATGTGTTAAAAATGGAAGGTAAGAGGAATTTTACACTTCGAGAGAGATGGACAAGCTCCCAGTTTATGGCTCTCAACATATCCTTTTTCTGATTTAAGAGCTTACCAGCTCCTACCGGCTATCTTTCATGGCATGTCTTACCACCTACCAATCTCTTCTTCACATTCTTTATACTAGGAAATCTGGCAAACTCTCACGTTATTCCTCATGGTCTTCTAGATAGAGGCGCTTTGAGCTGTACGGAGCCCATCTAGAAAAATTCCAGCCAATTTCTTAGTATTTAAATTACAAGTTTGCGGACCATGCAGTGAAAGGTCCTAATAAGATATCGCTTCTTAACCCGGTGAGTACCACAAGAGGTAGTGGATGACCACACCAAGATTGTTGAGGATTTAGATTCAAACTGGGTGCATTCATCATATGATTCACGCCAATTCTTTCCTAATTTTTCGGCATTATTATAGACACACGTTCATCAGGGCTTTTAAACCTTGTCAAGGTGACTTATCAAATCTTTTTTAATTCCTCAAGAAGTCAAGCAGCTTTTTATTGACATTGAATTCACCTGAGAAAAACACAGGATTTAAGTCGTCAACAAAAGCAGGAACCACCAAAACAAGATGAGGATGCGCGTATTGTATATACTCTTTCATGGTCTACATGACATCACATTTTTTTTCCTCCTTTTGTCTGAAGGCAATACAAAATTTATCGGTGTTTTTTTATGTGACAATTTCTCAGTGCTTCTGGAATAACGACGGCCCCCCAACCAACAATAAAACACCTATCCGAAAAGAAGAAAGACACAGGTCTGTGATGTCTGGTTGGAAGCGTGCCTCATTCACCATCACAAAGTCTAAAGTAGTTTCAAAACTCCAACTGCGCCAAACAAATTAAAGTTTCTATCTGCCTTTCCAGCTTCAACCTCAAATGAAAAATCTTCCCTTCCATATGGCTCTTGCCTGTTTCTTGCAAGGACTCATAACATACTGTGGCGGTTGTTTGCTCGCATGAAATTTAAAGGATCTGCAGAAAATGCACCCGGTTGTCTATGCATAAGAAAAGCACCTAATGCGGATCAGAATAGTAAGAAACGAAATACGGAGTAGAATAATTATGAAGAGATGAAGACAAATAATACAGCTATACCTCCTCAACACAAGGAACTTAGGCAGCGTTGATTATAAACTCAATATCCTTTCCCACCTCAGCTAGTTTTACTTCCTTCGAAGCTTTTGCTGCTGTTGCAATGCCCTGAACATCAAAATCTATAGCTTCCTTCTTCACTAAACCATCAAGCATCTGTCAATTAATTATATCAAGGACCACAAAGCTATCTGGGCAAAAATATACCAAATGAGATCTGAAACAACATGTAACAAACCAGGAGACTTCAATTGCTAGATGTGTACAGATCTCCGAGACAAAATTAGTGTAAGAACTCCATTTATCCATAAGCCTTTTGACACAAGGACCAGTCAGAAGCAAATTGAAAAACACAGTTAGAATTAGTGAGCACCTACATGGAGACGACCTACACAAGTTAATCTTTTGAAAGAAACTTGCAGTAAAAGGATACAAGTGATCCAATGGCTACAAGAATGCGAAATTTGGAGTCAACATCAAGATTTTCCTCCTCCACAATCTGGAATCAGTAATTAATACAGCCTTTTAGTAACAATTAATGGCATATATTGCTTGACTTCAGAACAAAGAGAATAATCAGCATTTTTCACAAATTAATGCACTAACATTCACCATATCATACCCCCAAAGCTGCTGAAAGAACTTGCCCTTGGCCTTCATGATCTTTCTTTTCAATCAATAGTACAGAATAACTGAAGGGAAGTAAGAAACATTTAGCAGTCCATACTGACAAAAGGCAGACGACACATGTTAAAACTTTTTAAAGACATCTATTGCGAAGCTAAATAAACTAATTGTTCAAAAAAATATAGCCATGTCTCTATCCTTGTTGAGTAAAGATTAAACTTCTAAATCTAATAGAAGCTGGGTATACTTACTTTAGAATCAATGTTGAATACGACAAGTTTATATTCTTATTTGAAGATGACCAACAGCTTGAAAATGCATCAAGTATCTGTGAACCCCATCAAGAAGGAAACTCAATTTCAGGCTTCTGAACCGTACATCGAATATGTATATTTATGACCCTATGAACTGTAGAAATTTCCTCATAGAACAAAAGTCAAGTAACACGAAATATTATGTTTTCCCAAAACCCATAGGGAAATGTTTTGGTGACCACTTTTTAATACTAGATTAAAGGACCAACGGCCATGTGGGGGTGGGGCCATGGCCGTTGGTCCTTTAATCTGGTATTGAAAATGGGTCAGGCTAGATGGACTCAAACCCATATGATAAAATCCTTTGGTAATGGCATTAAAAAAACTGACCTCACTGCAGTGCAACTGCAACCACCGATGAAAACATGAATTGTTGAAGAGATTTGACATTGCTCGAATGGTAGTCAAAAGATTTGCGGCCACTACAGGAGCCACTGTGGTCCTCCTTAAAATATCCAGTAGAATATCTGTTGTAAGGATAATAGAGAGTCAGAAAATAAAAATTGAGATTGATAGCAAAACAGTGAAACAAGAATGCTCTAAGAGAATCATTCAACGTCATCAGCACAAAGTACAAAAATTGATTAAAATGTACTCCCTCTGTTCCATATTAATACTCCTATTTGGTTATTTTGAAAAACCAAATAGGACTATTAATATGGAATGAAGGGAATAATATATAGGCAATTAAGCCAAACTAAGCCTAAAATCAATTAATTACACACAACCATCAACGAATTACGCAACTGATGACATAAGCTTCTCAATAAGATGTAGAAAATACTAAATTGTTGCCTACTAGCTTAGTAATATAGCCACTGGATCACAAGACACCCAGGCTTCCTCGTTAAGGTCCGTCAACTGTCATTCAGTTCACAAGTGACAGATCTATATTAAAAACACATCTGGTGGCATTCTGCTTATGCAAGAACTTAAGTAAACAATGATCAGACACTTCGCTTAAATGCAGATTCGGCGGATGAAACAATGGATGATTTATCTTCTTTCTTTTCAGAGGATGAAACAACAGCAGTTTCGGCAACAGCTGATTAGGATTTGGGCTGGTATCATGCTTAGGGAAGGGTGTGTTTGTTGCTTTTATCGTGCTTCGTTCCCCGCTTAAAAAATTTTAAGCGTGGAGGAGGATCTTCCTAATGACGAAAGACCGGTTTCTTAGGCAGGCTCAACCTCAATCGTGAAGAGAAGCCACCTGAGAAAGTTAACAAACCTTTGTATGAACAATGCTCAATTATGAACAATCATATAGCGTTGAAAGACAGGGGACAAGTGTCGAATTGAATAAGTTTAATGAACATATTAGTCTTTGAAAATATGAGGTGCCATAGTAGAACTACTTAAAGAAACTCCTTAGCAGGTCACTAGTTTGCTTGTGTGTGTGGATCCAGAAAATGACTGGGCTATATTAACCTAAGATAGTAGAATACCATTTCCTTCTTCAGTATATTTGTTAAGCAACCTCGCTCCATCAGGATGCAGGACAATCATCCTCAAGATATCGATCACTGCAATGTACAAAAATTGCATTATGTTACTGCAATCATGATATGAATACTAACTGCTACAAAATTTCAACTCATGGTAATAGAAGACTTCAACCTCTCGGCATGCAAAGAGACTCTTTTCTGAAAACCATAATACTCCCTCCGTCACATTTTAATTTTCCCCATTTGAGAAAACATGGTATTTTAGGAAATCTATAATTAGGAATCCACTAATCCTTTCTCCTCCATCTCCTAATTGCTATCATGAGAAGAATACTATGAAATGGGACAATTAACATGCGACAAACAAAATCGATAAAAGAAACACATTTGATATTACTCAAATTCCCATGGAATCATAAGAAACATTATAAACAAAAGGGCAGTGATAACCCTACATCAGATTCCTACACATTTCCATACACAGCTGATGTGTATGGAAATGAATGGGTGAACTGATGTGGGGTGATGTGGGGTCACATCAGCTCACCCACTCATTTCCATACACATCAGCTGTGTATGGAAAATGTGTAGGAATCTGCTGTACAAATATCATTTCCCTAAACAAAAGCACAATAAATATACAGTATCAAGCTAAGTGTGAGCTAAGTATACTTCGCACATTTGACATCAGGAAATTGTAAATTATCATGAAAGCCATACCTGGAAAGACCATGGAAGGTGGCCAAGATCTCAATATCTTCCCTAGTACGGCAATGTCAAGATCCGCAAATGTACTGCAATGATAATGGGAAGTATCTTTCAATATATTGGCAATTGCTGAAAGCCTTGACAACTCGATTTCTGTCAATGCTAAATGATTTTGGCTCTGCAAAAGTTTCATACTCGTTCAATCAATCTAAAATAGACCAACATAGATTCTAATGACATGACTATAAGCTTTATAGCCTCTGACATGATTATTAAATGTTGAAAGTGCAGCATTTAAAAAGAAACAAAAAAGTGTTTCTTTTCCGTCAGATGCTATAGCTGTCATTAAACCCTCACTTTACGCCAACAAAAGGCTGATTAAGTTCATGTAGACAACCTTCCCGCATACCTGGTCAGATACCAAGATGTTGTTGAACTCAGAAATCTTTTTGAGAATGCCATCATACTGAGCAACATCAAATACAAGCATTCCCTTCTGTCAACAGAAATGTAAGACAACATGAAGTTAGAATATTTACAGCAGCACACAAAAATTGAAAATTCATTTTGTAACAGTATGGCAAAAATTAGGCTAAAACATTTAGAGAAATTGATACATAAGGCCAGAAGTTGAAGCATGAAGCTCTAACCATCCGAATCGGCACTCATTATCAATGAATCCAATCTGTTCTCAGAAGGAAAACAAAAAACAAACATGAAAGATAATCTATGATGATAGCATTTAGGTGTTAAATTCCTCGATTCTTTACCTTAAACCCACTCCAATTATGAAGTAGATTGAGTTTCGTTAAACAATTGATTAGCTACCACACCAGAAATATAGTCGATAAAATATGTATTCCATATATTATCCATCCCACCATCTTATGACCCTTCATGAAGTAACTACAATTACCTAATTCATCATTTCAACATATCATGAAAGCTTACAATGCATCTTTGTCCAAGTTCAAGGGTCCGAATACCTTTGGAACATGCTTAAGAGTCGGTTTTGGAGGAGCACCTGTCATAAACAATCAAGTACAGATCTAAGTTTTCACATTCATCGAATCTCATTTTAGCTAAAGCACATCTGACATAAATCAAGAAGCACATACCAGATGATATGGACGGCCCACCAGGAATATAAGCATTAGCTGAAATATATGGTTCATACCAGTAAGCAAACGAAATCTATTAATTTTGCCTTAATTGAATATTGTAAGGTGCCATCAAAATTCGATGCTTACATCCAGTATAAGGATCACGAAATGAAGTATCAAGGGTGAAATTATTCTGCCCTGAATTCTGAAGTATGAACTCCACAACTTGCTGACGATAAGATAGTGGAAGGTTCTCTTTCAGAAGCCACTTGTCTGCTACATCGTAAGGATTATCTGGAGAAGTACAAATGCCATAGAGTCAATATCAATATGAATTAATGGAGAAACATCAATCTAACTGGAGTGAAAAGAGAAAACTGGAGAATGGAAGGATATCAAGTGTACAGAGACAAAGCATCAGCAATCATATTGCAATATATCAAAGATCATTTAGTTCAAAGACAACCTGTACGATTATATGGCAATTTGCGAATAGGTTCTCCATCACCAATGTCAACGTCAAACACTAAACATGATAATTAAATCATAAGTTAGCAAAATACAGAACTGACAAAAGATTCTTTTTCAATTTAAAAACGATCAGAAAATTGAAGTAATACCATAATCATATCGATCACCATCAAAAAATGCACCCCCAACACTATCCTCAGGCCCGTCAACAACTTCTCCTATCTGAAAATTAATTATGGCAAACAAAAAGATGAGAATTTGACCTTTCCAGGATGTAATTAGATAACTTAACCAAATTACATCAAGTGAAGAGACATAAACATTACTTTATCCCATTTACACTCTCTGGCGTTCCATGAATAAGCGACACCATTATCACCTTCCCTCACAACTTTAGTCTGCCCTTCATGAGCCCCTGATCAACAAGACAGAAAAGCAAAGTAACAAAAGCAGATCAGTACTAGATTACTACTTAAATTTGGTTATAAAGTTAAATGAAGACGAAGAGGTGTGATAAACTAGCACAACAGTTATAGAACCTGGCACTTGTAGAGCATCTAAACCAGGCAAGTCCTCCAACTTCAATCCACCAACCTTCTTCCTGAGAATAAATGGTAACACACCAACCAAAAACTGAGCAAATATTATGAACTCTGTTAATCAAGCCAGCAATTAATTTGAATAACAGAAAGAAATCTAATCATGAGTAGCTGAAATAAAATTTGGAGTCAACACAATTCATGCACAGAAACTGATTAAATTGTCGCTTGGCTTTAGGTATCTCAAGCTCAAGAAAAACCATATATGAGACGAGCCCAAGACGAGCCAGCTCATCTAACTCACAAGGTCAGCTCAAGCTTGGCCAGCCTGGAATCAACTCAGCTAACAATTTCGATTTAAGCTACCATCAGTTTCAGGTGAATTAAATCAAGTATGGAAAGTTATGATAAAGCAGGATAACAGATTTACTGCTATTTTGGACCCCTATAAAAAACCTATTTCTAGGCAATCGTAAACTTACATTTTTCATGAATTGGTTGGTAGCTACAGATGCACTGACCATGACCTATGACCTGCCTATGTATTAGATTAGACAATTTCTAGACACCTCCAGATGCTCAGTTACTCGATTCCATATGGTACATTATAATATAGTATGATGATCCCAATTTCTGACCATTACAAGCCACTATTGTGATTTTGATAGGGGGCAATGTCATTTTATTAAACTCAGCCGGCTGATTTAATTGCTAATTTACTAAATAATAGTATTATAAAGGTCCCAGCATCTAGCTCAGTTGTAATTTTTAAGCTGACCTGAAAAAATAGACATTCCATTCGGTCACATTTTTTTAGAACTAGATTTATCAGAGAGACAAGTCGCCACTTTCCTTAATATAATGTATATGTGCTCTTCTCTGTTATTTTAAGACAAAAAATATGTAAAATATCACTTATCCCCCAGAAATTTTCATTTATAATTAGGTGAGTAAGTGGCGAGCAGATAACATATCAAATTAGCACTTTTTCCTTCAGAGTACAAGATGTTTCATTAGCCTAGAAACTGAGCAACAAGATTGATGTATACATGAATCAGAAAAAGAAAAATAACAGCCACCATTTCTTTTTCAGCGCAATTCAGCAAGCTGTAATACAAAAAAAATAGCAACAGAAACATTCATGTTTCCTTAATCATAATCATAATCAAGTAGCGTCGTGTTCCAACAGTTTGAGGTTTGCGACATGGATCTTATGCCTCCATTCCCAACAGTTTGGGTTTCCTTAATAAATAAATGATTTTATACATTAAAATCATCAACACAGCACTCCTGAACAAACATAACTGTGTAATCCTTTTCCTTGTTAACATATGAATTATGACGTGTCATCTAATTAAATGATCCTAAAGGTCTAAATCTATTTGATTATATAATAAATTTGCTTGCTGACAAAATGACATGTTTAGAACTAAAGATTAAAGGAAGGTCAACTTCTAAACTCATCTTAACTTATTTTGTAAGTGAACCTAACTGAAACTGAGCCAATTTTAGTCATTTCATTCCTAGTGTAAGCGGAAATGCAGCTCAGCTTTAATTTGTGCATCTTAGGCAGAAATGTATTGAGATTCTTATATCTATTTGGCATGTATATTCACTAAGACCTATCAAGCAGAAACCAAATTTAAAAAAAGAAGCACCTGCTCAATTTGTAGTGAGAAAGCAGAGAGGCATATGCAACCTCAAGTGGCTCAGAAACCCTGTCTATATTCTGGGTCCAAATTCGTACAATTCCATCAGAACAAGCCGTCACAAGATCGCCATTTTCCAAAAATTTAGTGTCCCAAACGCACCCAGGATGCTCAATACTTTGGACACAGACTCCATCTGCAATATAATGTCTAAAATTACTGAACTCTGACTGAAGATCTCGAGTTGAAGAAAAATTCAGTATCAACCAATAACAAATTACAGAACTGATCAGTTACATTCTATGAACAAAATGCATCCAGCACCTCCTATTGCCACCGCAACTTTCAGATTCCACCTCATTATGGTGGTTTTGTGCCACCAAAGCATCAGATAGCTAATTTTAGAATCTTATATATTTAAATGTAAAGTAGTGCCAATCCATCAACTTTTCGATATAATATCATAACAGTGTTTAGTAGACGAGTTAATTCGTCGATCAGTTACACATAAGCATAACAGTGTTTATTCTGACAGCAATGGTAATATGAACACTGTAAATGAGGTCATATTTGGTGAAATACGATAAAAGAAGTCCTGTACCCTTCCATATTTTTGCCAAGCGATCTTCACTTCCACTACAAATGAGGCCAGATCTATGTGCATCCACGGAATAAACAATAGAAGTATGACCGACCATCTCAATTAATACTTCACCAGTTAGTGCCCACAATCTAATGGACCTGTAAAGGCACAAATGTTTTAGGAGACATTGGACATAACATAACTCTTTGTCACTTCATGTGAACTATTGTGATTCTAGAGATAGAAGCCACACAACAAGAGCATTATAGCCTCATTACTCGATGCAAAATAAAGATGCAAAAATAATACGCATGAAGGGCAATATACCTTGAATAACTTACCCATCATGAGATGCAGAAAGAATTCCCAATCCAGGCATCATTGACAAGTCACGAACAGTGTCTGCACAGGTGGCTTATAGCGTAAGATAAAAAATATTCAACAAAGATAAATCAATTAAAATTTATTAAATTTAAGAAAATTAATAAATTCATGGCAGAAGGAACAAATATTCCGAAATTGCAAAAATACCATCCGAGCAATAGCAGTGACAAAGCCAACAATTATAGGCAGGGGAGGAAATCAAAGAGTTGATTACAGTACCTTTTAAAATTAACCAACTTTAATTTTCAATATCTTATGAATACATGATGATTTTCACAGTTAATAATCGCTAATACTACCTCAATATTTAGTCATAAGTACTTATCAATTTCAACGTGTTTACCATTTCCACATAATCTATTATGAATTCTTTTTCTGTTGCAGAGTCAAGTTTGTAAGATAATCAAATACGATAATTCAACTGCAGCAAAATCAGAACATCGCAAAGTAGAATAGACTGCAAACTTAGATAGATTCTATATCTCATGTCTAACATGAGTTGAAATATTGATCCCTAAGACTTCAAGGTTACAAAACTAACCTGTATGTCCTGTGAAAGTGCGCAGACACGATGTCCCTCCCCAAAGTTTTAAGGTTGCATCTCCAGAAGCTATGGTACCACAACATAAAACAAATGTTTCTTCAAAACCAGGCTTCGTCTATTTCAGATCTTTCCTCGTTTACCAGGAAAAGACATTTCTTTTTGCAATCCTCTAATAGCACAAAGGCCAAGGTTAAGAGTATCTTTCCCAACAAAACATACAAGCGCTTTGCAAAATCAGGTGACAAATATGAGTATTCTCTTGCTTCATGCTATAAAGCAACGGAACCATGATGGCACATAACTAAATTTTCCAAATAATATTAACTTCCTCAAGAGACATCAGAAGAATGTTATGTCAGTCCCCCAACCCAAAAAAGAAAATCAGGAACTAGATGGTCGCAAAATATGGCCATGGACCCTGCCTTCCGCTCAATTAAGTGATTCATCTGCACAGCTAGGAAGTCATGGAGGTTGAATGTTTTATAATATACGATACTAATTTAGACCCTCTCGTGACATTTCCAAGAGATCAATGTCAGCAGAGAGATTAATAAAAAATTGAAAATCATCCATCATATCCTGAGATGGGAACAATATACCATAACACAACCCCATATGCAAACTCGAGATTGTGTTGCCATTTATGTGTTTGGGAGAATTAGATCTTAAAAGAGAGGTCGAGATTTTCAAGAACATTTTATGCTTATGTCACAATAATTACAAAATTATCTGCACATCAGGACATTTTCTCTTTTTATTATACACATACGTATGATACAAACTCTTTTTATTATACATATGTGTAATACAAAATGATATACTGAAACTATAAATCGTACCCGTAACAATTTCACCCGTAGGTAACTTCATTACTGCTTGGACAGCAGCCTTGTGAGCCTCCCAAGACTCAATTGACACCCCTTCTCTCCACCGCCTTATAGTACTACAGAATGAAACTCATATAAGCAATATTCTGAGGAAGAAACATAATTATCACTTAGAAGAAGAAAAATAAAATCCCCAAATAACAACATTATACTGGGGAAAATCTTCTTTGGGAAGGTGTAAAACTACTATGATGTATAAAATGAAGTTGTTATTAGCATCCCAGCAGAGACTTCCACAGAAGAAAATCATAGAATCACTCCATATAAGAGGAGCAAGAGAGGGTGGTTGAACAATTTACATGGCTAAGCCTTGCTTATGGTATTATTTTGACATGCATGTTTTTTTCATGGGAAAAAACAATTCCATGCCACTCACAGCTGATAAGTTCACACACTACTTTCTTAAGTAACATCATTCAGCAAGTTTCTCAAATTTCTTCGAAAGTTAAATCTATGCAAGGTAGTCAATCAAAACTAACGGTAGAAATCCTCTGCCCGATATCTGTTTCCTGAGAAGGTGAACCCTTGACTGGACTTAATACAGACATTCTTTTGTCTTTTATTAAGAAACATATATAGCATGCATATCCAGGACATTAATAATGAAAATGCCTATGATGAACTGGAAAATGTCTCCAAATAGAAATTTCTTATTGTCAATGGAAGTGATTTAAATTAAGACACATAAAATTTATATGAAAACTGATTACTTGTAAGAAATTACAAAGTACTAGGAGTTTCAATAGAGGATATTTCTTATTGTAAACGGAAGTGCTTTAAATTAAGACACATAAAATTTATATGAAAAATGATTATTTGTAAGAAATTACAAAGTACTAGGAGTTTCAATAAAGGATATTACCAATCAAGCGATGATGATAGAATGTCCCCGTTCTCATCAATGGCGAGACCAGTCACCTGGAATGTATGACCCTTCATTGTATGTATACACTGCCCAGTCTTCAAATCCCACATCATAACAAGCGTGTCCATTCCACCCGACACAATTCCACCTTCCGAAAATTTTTCATTAGGCAATATCCATGCTAAAGAACCTACATAACTTGTATGCCCAACCAGCGTTTTCGACAGCGTGTACTTGTTCTTATGTTCAGGATCCAAAGTCCAGAACCTAACAGTTCTGTCCCGCGAAGCGGTGGCAATCCCCGCGTCAGCACATACGCAGACTTTGCGAACCTAGAGAATTCGTTTTAGAGAAGAACACACACATCACCATACCGCAGGAAAAAAAAATACGAATCCACCCGAAATTTCCGGATGACACATTTTAGACCAAGATTACAGACAGCATTTGAAACAACTATGTACCAATTTGTCATACGCAATAAAAAGGAACATTTGGAGAAAATGAAGAACTTCCAATTCGGGCAAAAAAGATGAACTCAAGAATACATGGATCACAGCATCTGGCAGATTAAAGAAAAAAAGGAAACGAAAATTGGATGAAGCGATGGGAGGAACTGACATCGTCTTCGTGGGCTCGAAGCTCGCAGCTAAGACGAAATTCGGCGCTCTCCATTTCCTCCAACTTCCGCGGCGATCGAGCTCTCCCCAGTGGACTCCAGTCCAAAGCACGTTTTCGCCGGAGAAGAGGAGCTCGCACTGCCTGCCGCCGTCGGAGCTCGTAGGAAAATTGCCTTCTCTCAAAATGGGCTGTTACGACCCATCAAAAAAATATAATAATGGGCTGTTACGCAACATGGTAACCCCTATTGAAGCAGCCCATAGCGCCTATTGGGCCGACCCATCCCCAACCACGTCAAGTATAGTCTATATATTACGTCAAGTATCCAAGAATACTAACATTTTAATTACTCCCTCCGTCCAATATTGCCTGTCTAAAATGAACTGGTTTTTAGTTTTCTAATCCAGACAGGTAAAAATGGACGGAGGTGAGTAATATCTTAGATTACATCAAGAGTGGAGATTAGTCGTCTTTTAACTACTAGATTGGGTGGGGGATTAGATGAAGGTTGTGGTTTGTCGGTGTTTAACTACTAGATTAGAATTCCCCGTTGTGGAACAGAGTAAGGAATTTCACTCCTTCCCTCTATTAAACATCTGCATTTCAAAACCCAAAGTGAACTGAAATTATGTAATTTCTATTTTTAGATGCAGACTATTAACTTGGAATATGGGGAGGTAGTGTAACTCTTCTTCCCTCTTCCCTCTCCCCTCTCTCCAAGTCGTACACAAGTGGTAAACTGAGGAGATACCAATATTCAATGAGTATATCAAGTGCATTCCAACTATCACATTGAAACTGCCCTTTTTGCTACTTGGTTGGAACTTTACCTAGCTGCCCCGACGATCTATTTCCAAATTTGAATTCATCCAATTTTTTTCACCAAACATTAGGATATGCAAAAGTTGCTTTTTAGTGTGCAAGTGTACTCGTGCTTGTGTCTAAGGCGACGGTGTGGAACAAAACTTTCAACTCAAAGCTCTGACTAACGTTAAGTTCCCTAACCTCAAATAAGCCCAGCTGACCGCCACACAGCATTGACCTTTAAGACTGCAAATCAAGATTTGCAGCGACAGAACGCCGCTTAAATAAATTCAGTACACAGTAATCGGAATGCATTACAACACAGTGGATAAGCCTGATCCAAGACTTCTGAAGCTTAAATTCAGAATGGGGAACAGTAGCACTACAAAAGCAGTGGCATACAAACTGTTCGCAAAGTCCAAATCCAAAGCATAATATAACAGCACGCAGAATCGACCAAGCCGACCAGCAAGCCACACAATTTAAAAGAACGGTGTACCAATGCATTCCAACTGAGCTGGTATGTCACACTACTCACGCCCCTGATCCGCCTTTTGACATATGACAAGCCAGACAGGCAGCCCACAGTACTGTAGAGTGTAAATATGCATCACACGAGCATCACAACTTAACAAGATTATGCTATGCAACAAGTTACCATAACTTAAACATCGTTACCTTTATTCAATAAATAAGCTCCAATTTGTACACAAAGACCATCTTCACAACAATTAAACTACTTTTGTCTGACAAGAAAATTTACTAATTTGAACTGATCTTCATTTAGTTTCCATTTTCGAACCCATAACCCTCATTCTTCACTTTGGTTATCAGCATTTCCATCGCACACATCCACATTCTTCAAAAAAAACAACTCTGTTCACAGTAGTACTGAAGGAAAAGCCACCTCGTGGCTGCCCAGTAACAGATCTGATACTGTTTGACTGGAATGCTAACAATTTACAGTGGTTCTTGAACAAAACCCAAATACTCTCATTGTCAGTTAGTGGCCTGCAAGAAAAGAAACATGCACTATGGGATCCAGACACGCATATAGCAGTGGCATCTTGAGTGAATAGTGACTTTACTATAGCATGTTATAAGTATGTTGGATCACCTGTTTGAATCTAATAAAGACTGCATAACACATAAGGACCTTGACACCTGGAAATGTTGAGAGAGAATTCTTTGTCGAAAAACTGCTGCAAGGAACAAGCAGGCATCCAGGGTAATTTGTAGCACACAATGGAGGGTACTGACACATTTAATAAGATGCAACATTGCTTCTAAAACAAACGAACCGAAAAGATAAATCAAACTGTGAAAATAGATGAGGAAATAAGTGCATAGAAATTCTTTATAGAGTACATGAACAGTAAACGGATTTTGATTAAAAACTTATTTAAATAACAGTAGAATGGTAAATCAGTAGATCAGAGAAAGAAAAGGAAATGGTAAAGTTGGTTTGCCTTGGACACTGTTTTGTGTCAGTCATGCTCATTAAGATAGCTTCACCAGCACATGATATGAGGCATTGGAGGATAATACCGAGTTTAAGTGAAGGAATTCTGGTTAAAAAATAAAGACATTGGGTGTATGAAGGGCACTTAAGTCTTCAAGAAAGCACTGGGATTGCAATCAACTGCTTTGGCCATTGTAAGTGTTCCAAAGAATGCTCCATAAACACTTGTTAGGCCAAACAATCAAAGCACAATAATGAATGAACTGAATGCTAGATGTCAATTCATGATCGAGTCTCTAATGATTAAAGATGAAAGCGCTTAACACGGATGCCAACTAGAAAGTTTTCAATGGAGGTAGCCTTTGTTGCCAAAATCAACCTTTGAAGTCAACATTTTATCGGGAACTATAAACAGTTGGCAAAAACCTGTCTTCCCCTTTACAACCTTTCTCTTCCAAAGCCCTTGCATACTAAAACTAAGTAATAAGAAAGAAGTTGTCAATACTAAAAACAACTGCATCATATGTCAATCCTAGTGAAGGCACATATACATCATGCAAATAACAAAGTTTGTGGTCAAGTACGAATTTAGAAGCTTATCATAGATGAATAGGCATTTTATGAAGGCAATTCAACAGCACAAGAGAGGTGAACAATTTCTTTCAGATACTTCTAAAATCGTTTCTTACATATATAGTATCAAGTGTGCCTTGTGAAGGAATAAGAGCACAATATTACCAACTCAAAGATTTCGTAGTCTCTTGGAGTTAAACACGTTTTGTGATAGTAAAGGTGATAAAGGCGTAAAGTTGACAAAGAGGTGATATTCAAATTAGTGTGTAAGGCATATTACAGCAGATTACTTCACAAGTTCTGATATTGATCTCCTGCAGTATATAAACTCTTGTGCCATTAGAATGATACTCCCTCCATCTCATATTAAATGCCATTCTTACTATGGGACGAAGGGGTAAATGTAGTTCTTCTCCCTTTCAAATAAATCAGATCGATCTGCAATGAGGAACAATGTCACAAGGAAAAAACTCAATTCCATGGTTTTCATACCTCAACAGATCCTCTAAGGGGTGACTGCAATTCCGAACTTCACTCCAGTTTTCACCATGAAAATGTGGCATCATCTACTAACCCACCACACTGCCCAAAGTTACAATCCATGATTGGACACAGCCTTGGCCATCTTTTTTTCTTGCTATTTCCAGCTTAGTAACAGACTCCTTGGATACTCCACATCTAATCAAAAGAGTCCCAAGTGATCGAAATGTAGAATCATCTGGTCGTATGCCCGAAACAATCATTTGATGAAAGAATTGATAAGCCTCTTTAAATCTCCCATCTGAAACATGCAAGCCAATCACATTATTGTAGCTCAATGTATCAGAAAGAAGGCCCTCTTTGTTCATCTCATGTGCAAGTCCAATTGCATCAGCAAATCTTCCCAGTTTTTTGTACATACATAGCATTTTTGCAAATGAGAACTCATTGGCCTGCCCTTTTTTCTTCATACTCTCGAATACATTTTCTGCGTGTCCAACCATTGACCGGTCACTGTAAAGGTGAATCATACAATTTGATGAATATACATCAGGACCCTCCTCAGACGAGCAAAGCAGTTGATAAATGTCTTCGGCCTCTTGTAGATACCCAACTTTTGTGTACAGTTTGATCAGTGAGTTATAAATCACAGCATTTCCACTAAATCCAGCAGCTTTCATTGTCTGAAGATATTTGGTTGCTTCTTTAACACTTCCAACTTCTGCAAAAGTGTTTATCAAGATCCCAAATACCATAATGTCTGGCTGCACACCGTGCGCAACCATTTCTTTGAAAAGTTCCTCCACCATACCAAGTTCACCAAGCTTAGCAAAGCTGGAGATCACAGCACAGTATGGAACGCAGTCCTGCACCAAACTAGCTTCTTGCATTTTTCTAAGGTAGAACTTTGCCTGGTAAGGAAGCTCAGCTCCTGATAACATTTGAATCAAAGAGTTGTATGTGCACTTATCAGGAGAAGTAGCATACTTTTCCATGCTATCAAACAATTTACAAGCTTTATTATATTTTGAGCCCTGGCCATAAGCCTTAATCATCACATTAAACTGTATCACACTTAAGTTACTGCTGCTTAGGCAACTAGAAAAAGCTTTTTCTGCAAAAACTAAGTGTCCCCGCCCTCCAAATGCATCAATATTAGCAGCATAGCATTCTGGGCTCATCTTTCCTCCATGATGGAACCTTTCAAACCACACCCAAGACTTCTTAGGCAATCCTGCATCTAAGTACATACGAGTTAAAGCAGTTTGAGTTGATTCATCAATCTCAAGGCCCTGTTCATCCATTTCAGAAACAAGGGCTTCAGCTTCTACAACCATATGCCTTATGGAAAATGCATACAAAAGGGTACGGTAACTCACATGATCTGGCAGAAGGCCAGCTACTTTCATTTGTTTGAAGTATTCAGCTGCCTTGTTAATGTTATCATTTTTCGCATAAAGGAATATAAGAATGTTAAATGTTCTAGTGTCAGGAGGGCATCTAAGTTCTTCCATCTTTGCTATAAGGGCCCCAACTTCATCTAAGTGACCATGCGTACCGCACACATGAATCATTGTATTGAAAGTGACTGTAGTAGGGACGATACCTTCCTTCAACATAATCTGAAATGTATCAGAAGCTTCTCTAAGTTGGCCTGCCTTTCCATATGTATCTATAAGTGTGTTATACGTGTATGAGCTACAACACTTTTGGGGCTGTGATTTATGGCTTTTACAAGCTCCATCCTGGTCAATCACTGACTTACCCAGCGACCAATCCTTGTAGAACTTCTCAGCCTTTTCAAATTCTCCAGCCCTTTTATATGTTTGGACAACGATCCCCATGGTGACCTCATCTGGTTGCAACCCTTGTTTCTGCATCTTATCCAACCAAAGAAGGGCTCCTTCTTTAAGACCACCCTTACTATAAACATCAATCAGGGTACCGTAAGTTGAGTTTGTAGGTACTATCTTATTTCTTTCCATTTCAATCCATATACTCTCCACTTCATCCCATTTTCGAGCTCTTCCAAGTATGCGAAGAATTATATTGTAGTGAATCACATTAATTTCATAGCAACCCTTTTGTTTAAACCACTCAAAAATTTCTAGTGCGCGCACCCAATTGGACTGCTCCTTGAGAATTATACTTCTTTCCTTATTACTCAGACTGTCCACCCAAGGTCTCAGCGCCTCATCAATATCATCAATTTTCTCCAAAGCAAGCAACATCGACGGGATACAACCTCCATAAAATCCCCATTTACCTGATTGCTTGATATTCTCCTTTCCATTCAAAATTCTCTCTTTTTCATCAGTTTCCTTCTGTCTCTGAACTGGGCTTTTAACCAAACGTTTAGTCTCCTCACTGGGTCTCCAAACCACTCCTTTCTTATTGCGAAGCTTCCTATAGACTCTCTCATTCACATTTTTCTGAAGAGATAAACCATCAACCACAGCCCCCTCATCCTGCTTCTTCACCGATCCAATACCAACTCCTCCATCAGAGACAAATACAGAAAACCCTCCAGAACTGGAAGTTTTGGCAGAAGCCAGGAGGTGGAGGCAACTAGTATCCAACTGATGGGCTATACCATACATTGTGGAGGTGGGTATGCATCTGCTGATCCAAAAGCTCAACAACCCAGGTCTTGAACGGCCTCAAGACCCAAAAAATCTTATGATGGCAGATAACAATCAGGCATTTGAAAATTGGAAGAATAAAAAAAGAGATTTTTGAACCCAACAACCAGTGATATATATATCGGTTCCAAAATCAAATGGGTATCAACATCTTGCTGCTAGGAAACAAAGAAATGGAAGAGATGAGACTGGCCTGTTTTTGATACTTTGGTAGGGAAGGGCTCGTGGTAAGTGACCCTGCACTGCTTTTTCTTGTTTCCATTTGCAGGCTTCCCTTTGACACGAAGACTGAGTTATCCGATTCTCCCAAAGTATAACAAAACTCCAAAATATCAGCTAAAATTGGGCAAATTAGGGGCAGTTTTGTTGGAGTGAAATCTGAATGAATGCCACTGCTCTTTTATAGATCTTCTAAACTGCCACCAATGGCTATGGAAGTGTGGAGTTCTGGGACCGACTAGTGAAAGTGGATTTTTTACTGTGGATGTTTCCGAGAAAAAAAATATACTCCGCTCTTTTTTTTTGGTATGATTAACGTTTGAATGGAGAAGTAGGGGTCAATTCTCTATCAATTCTTAAATGATTCCAAAAACAATGTGCTTGGACAAGGAATTGGCAAACAAAAGAAAATTTTACATGAATGTCCAATTATTCCCCTACTTCTCCTAAAGTGAAGAAGTTGGTCAAGAGGAACTTCTCCTGAATTGAATTGCCGTCAAAAGAAGAAATAACCCATCTGCCCTTGCACCAATTCTCTTCCTCCTTAAATAGTGTATTTCACAAGAATTTCACTTTTGATTTTTCCTCCTTTTCTATCCAAAACGTCTTCTTCACTTCTTGGGCGTGAAAAATGAGTTTCATCCACTAACCAGCTGAGATACCTCAAAAATCCTAACGGTGCTGATTTTTTACGCCCCAAACGGCCCCTTAATAGTGTCAAAACCTTATAATACGCGAGCAGAAACGGCTCCGATGGACCGACCAGTGAAGAGAACATATAATGCGCGACCGGCGATAAAGACGTGTTGTCAACCGGGAGCGATGAAAAAGTGTGCGGCCCTCCTACAGCGTCACCAAAGATGTGCCCAAGTGATCAAAGATGCTGGTTTCGCTGTCATTTTTGAAGGTGAGGACGTAGTTGTATCTCGGAACCTCCTCGACCATTTGGTCAGGTACTGGGATGAGTCGGCGAAGGTCTTCAATATCAAGGGCAGGACGCTACATTTCACAGAGGAAGAAGTTGCGCTTATCACCGGATTGCCCGCAAAGGGCGAAAGAGTTGAGGTCCTCCCCTCCTTGACACGCCGACCGGAAGGTCAATTCTTCAGAAATCACTTCGCTGCGAGGAGAGCGGAAATTCCACACATTGAGGAAATCATAGACAAGCTTAGCGCGGGCGAACTGAAGATGGAAGAGGAGGACATTGCGAGGATGATCATCTGCCTCCTCTTCTGCACGGTGCTGTTTCCACACAGCACTAGAGCGGTTCATCCCTCTTTGTACCGTTACATTGACGACCTCCCAAGATTGAGGTCATACAATTGGGCTGGGGCTATACATAAGATGTTGGTTTCTGGTATAACCCATACCAGCAGACTAGTGGGTGCGAGATCGCAAGGAGAGTGCCTGGGCGGTGGATGCCTAAATGGCGCCGCATATGTCCTTCAGGTATGTAGCATTCATAGTCTTCGATCGGGAAAAAGTCTTATACAATACCACTATATATATAGTCGTGTATTATGCAACACGACTATATTTATAGTCATGTATGATGCAACACGACTAGGTATATAGTCGTGTTGTTTACGACACGACCATAGTTCAATTCGTGTTCAACTTATAGTCGACTAAGGCAACCGCGCATTGTAATAATGTTTTCATCTGTTTACTATGCAGATTTGGTTTTTCGAGCACACGACAATCTTCCATCCTGTCATGGGCCCTACCAGCCCACGGGCCAAAAGGTGGCCAGGAAGTGGGGCCCTCATTACAGAGGTGAAGGAAGGTGCACAGAAGAAACATCGTATGGCCAACTATTGGAAGGGAGTGTTCCACAATCTTCAAGTAGGGGAGGAACTCGTCGACGTAATCAGCCCCATGGCCGGAGAGGCATCTCTCCTTGCTTCGTCAACCTCAGTGGCCCCTCCTCCACGACGGCAGAGGCCGAAGAGGCCGGAAATCAAGAGGACTCCCAACCAACCTGCATCCACTTCATCGAGGACGACTGCCCAGTCCACTGCAACTGCAATGGGGCGATTGGAGGGTGCGCTTCAGGGCATACAGTCACTAATTGAGATAGCTTTGTCTTCATATGAGGAGATGGGAAGGAGAGTCGGACCTCTGCGAGAGGTTCTCCACTCTATGAAGGCCTCTGCCGCCTCAGCGTCAATGCTATTAGAAGGTCAGATCTTTAAGCATCCCAAGGAGGAGATGACTGAAGAGCCGACGAAGGAGCCAAAGAAGCGGTCCCAAATGGAGCCAAAGAAGTCATCGGTGTATCAGATGGAGCCAAAGAAGCGGCCCCGTAACAAGGAGCATATGAAGAACACTCCGATTGATATGCGGACAAAGGAGCTGGCAAGGAAGTCACATCTGGATTCGACGAAATGGGGTAAAGGTAAGTTGTAGACGATTATTTATTTTCTCGTGCCACATGGTACACGACTATTATATTTGTCGTGTTTAATGATACACGACTATGTGGTTTATCGTGTTTCATACAACACGACTATGTTTTTTATCGTGTTGCTACTACTGACACGAATAAGTAAAATGTCATTTTAGCTCCCATCAAACGCGCGGATGGGGAAGACAAGATTGAACGGGCTACAAAGAGATCCTCTACCAAGTTGTTTTTGAAGAAGCTCCAACCAGAATTCAACGAAGATATGGAGCGTGCAGAAGTCGAGTCCCGTCTGACGTACAGACGGGACCTATTCCCCCCTGGTGTAGTGGTAAGGAAGCGAATGAGGACTGTCTCCGCGAGGGAATTGCAGAGGATTAGGGAAGATGACCATATACGGAGAATGGCGGAGGAGCAGAAAAGAAGGAATAGGTCCCCTCAGCCGAAAGCCGACTCCGAAGAAACCATATCCAATCGACAAGCGACCTCTATCATCGATGAGGTCATCTCTTCCTTACAGTAGTCGGATATCGAAACCATCAAGGAGGAGGTGAAGGAGGATGTGAAGGACGGGGATGTCGAGGAGGAGAAGGTGAAGGCGGATGTTCTGGAGAAGGAGCCGAAGGAGGAGGATGGGAAGGAGGAGGAGGTGCAGGCCGACGAAGAGGCAATGGAGGAGGAGAAGACGGAGGAGGTGAAGGAAGAGGAGGCTGAGGAGGAGGAGGCGAAGGAGGAGGAGGAGGTGGCGGAGGGCACTGGCTTAACCGCATCCCAGCCTGTTGACGTCGATGTCCTCCTAACCCCTCAAAAGTGTAAGTATGTAATTGCACTCCCCAAAAACTATGCCGATTTGGAGTTATGCTTCGACATGGGGGTATTGTTAGAGCGGGATAGAGTGGCAATAGATGGATAGATCGCCAATCCGAGGAAGGCTTATCCAATCCCAACGCTATGTGATGACGACTATGTATCCCTCCTACAAACAACAGAAATAAACACCAATGTAAGTAAACCTATGCTCCTCATATGTTTTTGTTGACGTAAAGTCGGTATTCGAAGACACGACTTTGCGCGTAGTCGTGTCGTTGCAACACACGACTATACTCATAGTCGTGTCTATCGACGACACGACTATCATAAAAATCGTATATACAATAATCGACTTTTAATTAGAAGTTGTATATTGCCTTACTTCGACTGTTATGACTCCTGTGGATGTTTTTCCATAGGTTATAGATGCGTTTTTAAGTTTGTTGAGCCAGCGCAATGAAAGAAACCGGATGAAATATCTGTGGGCATTTTTTGGTTGCCACGCATTCAAAGAGATATTCGACAACGTAAGTGTTCCCTGCATAAGGAGTGATACGTAATTAAGTATGATATTACGAGCATCGTTGTCTAACTCTTGCGGTTTCGCAGGAGCACCAGGAAGGAGGAAATAATGCGAAATTGGTTAAAAAGCTCGGGAGGATGCTCGACGGCTTGAACAGGAACATGTTCTACGCATTTTTCCCAATCCGCACCGGCTCCCACTTCTGCCTCGTGTATGTACATTTCCCGCACTGTGTATGGCGCTTCTACAACCCGCTGTCTGGCAGATCCCAATTATATCCGCATCACAGAAAAGCTGCTGACAAATTCACGCAGTTCATGAACGTTGTGATGGCAGGCAAGCTGGGGTGGTTTGGTTTGCTAGACTGGAAGATTACTCAGATAGCCAAAGCGTCGTGGCAACAGAATTCGAAAGACTGTGGCATCTTCATCATGATGTACGTCGCACACTTGGCGTCCAATGTCAACCCACCGGAGTTTGATCAGTCGACAATTACACGACTTTGGCGACCAGTCATCGCTTCAACCTTGATTCGGGGGGTTATTAACAGCGAGTTTGACGACGATTCCGGACAAGTAAAAAAAGATGTCGTCACAGTTGCGGGTTTTATGCGGCTTCCGAATAAAGAATAAATTCATATTCATTTTATTCACATTATTTTATTGTACAAAGCTTCTTTGCTGTACATACCGTACTCTTTCAAATAATTCAAATTCATTCTTGACACCTTGTTGTACAGTTCTCTTTCAAATAATTCGAAATCTTTTTTTGACGCATACCAAATGTAGACAAAATATCGCAAGCATGACTTTGAATACGGCCTTCATGCAACACGACTACATATATAATCGTCTCTGATGTAACACGACTTTATATATGGTCGTCTACTAGTCGACACGACATAGTAAATAGTCGGGTTTCACAATACACGACAGTATAGATAGTCGTGTAATGTAATATTCGGGTATAATGGAATAAACGGATGATGCATTCAAACTCGAAAGATTGTTTTTTATTTCTGCTTTTCTTTTTCTTTACAGGGGTACAATTCGGTAGAAGTTAATATGCGTTATACAAGAATTTTACTACATCCTAAGTGAAGAATGGTGGGGGCTGAGGTAAGCCGGAGCGGCGTACATGCGATGTCTCATTCGTAGTCAGTTTGCCTTGTTGCGGAAGTGTTCGTTTCCTACGCGTCCGATTTTCTTTCGGAACCGGGCTGTTGGTGCATTTTGTACGGTTGTGACCAGCTTCACTACAATTCCCACATTTCGAACTTGTCCTTGCAGGTGGCTCGGGCTGTGACTCAATTCTCTTTGTCTTTCTCCTGCCCTTCTTTGGAGCTTCAACCATGGGCGGTTCACATTTAAATAAAACCCCGTAATTCCCCCACTGACTTCTGTCTAAAGTAGGTAAGACTACCTCTTCGTACGTGCTGCGGTACGTACTTGCGCAGTACCACTTCTCACAATATTCTACCGCTTCCAAACTCCTCTCATCAATACATGCCATGGCGTGCTTGCATGGAAGTCCCATGCTCTGGAAGAAGCCACATGTGCACGTTCTATTCGTAAGGTCAACAACATCCTGATGCGAAAACATGAACAACATCAGTGTCTTCCAAGAATACTCGTGTCGTCGAAGACACGACTGTATGACTAGTCGTGTCTTATACGACATGACTTTGTTATAGTCATATCTTATAGAAAACGAATTTATGCTTACCACATGGTATAAAGATGTCACTTCAAACTGCTGTAATGATAGCGGTTGAACTCGAACTGTTCCAGCACTCTGATTCCTCATTTGATTGATATGATTCTGTGCATATTTTGCTAACAAAGTCGGTAGACCGTCTGCTTCTATTCGGCATCTCTGAAAATGGACGCTTGTGGTCGCTCGCGTTTGCTCGATCAACCGAGTTATTGGCCAAAACCTTGCCTTTAGAAGCATACTATTTACACTTTCTGACGCGTTCTACGTGAGAGTACCGTACCTTTTACCCGGATATTCTACGTTCGCCCAATGTGTTTTCGGAATATTGTCAAATATTTCCAGGCCGCCTCATTGTGTTCCTTCATCTTCTCCATGGTTGCATCGAATTCTGGTCTCCTGAAGCATTTTGCAGCTCGGAATAGAAGTTCCTTCAGGTACTTATCCTTCCAAGTATTAAGCATATTTGCGGCCATATGCCTTAGGCAAAACCCATGGTGAGCCTCGGGGAAGACATCGGCGACCGCTCTCAGAAGGCCCTTCTGTCTATCAGAGACAATAGTGTCCAGGGAGGCCGGGGGGTCCGTAAAGAGAAAACATTTTAGTAAGGTGAGGAACCACGCCCTGTACAAGTGAGAGACAAGCATATCAAACACAGAATGCTTCAGGTTGTTAGAAGGTCGTGTGTAAACAAAACACGACTGTATGAGTAGTCGTGTTTTCGAAGACACGAATGTGTGCCCAGTCGTGTCGTCCAAAACATGACTGTTAGAATAGTCATCTTTCCTGCTTCTATACTTACCACGTTTTGATATTCTCTTTATCGACAATTGCATATGCAAGACACATTAATTGTTGATTGCCGTCGATTGCTGTAGCAACCAATAATACTCCAGGGTACTTTCCTTTTAACAATGTTCCATCAAGCGTGAGCAACGGTCTCAGTGTTCTTCGGAATGCTCTTGCGATCGGGCCGAACATCCAAAACACACGTCTGAAGTCGTAGCCGGCTAACTCAATTGGGATATCAGGTATATCAGCTGATCTTTCTATGACCACATGTGTACCTGCGTTAGACCGCTCTAATTCCCTTCCGTAATGTGGCAAAATACGATATGCTTCTTCAGGGTTGCCATCGATCAATCGGATCAATTCCTCTTTCGCCCTCCATGCCCTTTTATAGTTGACTGTCACGCCCCGATGCTTCTCAATGTATTGTTGGATATTTGAGATTTTTATGGAGTTTGAATCCTTATGGAGGCCATGACACTTCCTCGCAATCCATAGGTGAGAAGCCAATGGATGATCTTTCGAACTTAGAGAAGTGTCACATGTATGCCGTTCTTCCCTCCTTGTTACGCTGACTCCATCAAGTCTGTTCGACGCTCATATGTACCACTTGCACCCCGAAACCTTGCACGTTGCAGTGAATGTGTCCTTGCTCTCATCCGCTACTTTGAACATGAACTTCCTCTTGATTGCCAGATCAGTTAGAACCATCTTGAACTGCTTGACGCTTTCGAATCTAGCCCCTAAGGTAAGTTGTGCCTCGTAGTCTTCTGCTTGCAAACTTCCGGTCAACATCGTCTCCTCTTCACAATGTTTTGAAGGACCGGCCTGTGCAGAATAGGTACCCCAATCCCAACCACCATCACCCTCAATATTGAGATACTCATCGTCCTCCGACGTGACAGATTTCCCTTTACATGTGTCTCCTGCCGTGGGACCTCTAGAAGTCGATGTTCCCGTGTGATCTGGCTGGCTGAAATGTGGTACTGTAAGAGGCTCATCCCACTCATCTGCAGACCACGGTAATTCATCTTCATCCAACAATTCTTCTTCATCTGGACTGGAATCTTCATCTTCATCTTCTTCTTCATCTTCACCTTCTTCTCCATCTCCCAAACTGCGGGAAAAAAGATGTACGAATGGACTTGAGAAAACGATAGCACGTAGTGAAGTCGTGTCTTATGCAACACGAATTGATTTCTAGTCGTGTACTATGAAACACGACTATGTATATCGTCGTGTTGCATACGGCACGACAAAATTTTTAGTCGTGTACTATGATAGTCGACTATAATAGCACACGACTTGCCTGTATCCGCGCCTTAGAAATCTCACCTCGCATAGTCTCCATCTCTTCCTCCTTCGACTGCTGATGCGGGTGTCTTATTGCCCGGGCTGGACGGCCTCTCCAGCGGTGTCTTACTGGCCGGCCTCACTTCTGCCTCTGGTAGCCTCTCCACCTCCTTATTTGCATTGACATTTATTTCCTTATTGAGAGTCGAAGTCTCCATGTTATTGCCCGTAGAAGTCTACTCCACGTACAGGCGGAGTAGTCCATTTGTGCCTTGCTTGCTCTTGTGAAGTATAAATATTGACTCCACGTCTTTATCGTCTTCAAGGAGAAATGTGTATTCAGAGTCAACACGATATGACAAAGTTAATGTACCAGATGTAGACTTAAGCGGTAATCTTTCTTCCACTTGCTGCAACAGTTCCAGGTACTTTACTCGTGTATCTATAGGCAGGAGCTTCTGTTTCCCGCCCACGTACTTATCAGAATTTGTAAAAACTCCATCGTAGTGTAAACAAAGAACTATCTTCTCCATCCGTACCTGCCATTTAAATACCGAAATAAGTTAAAAAATCGTGAGACACGATATATTGAAAACCGTATATGAGTGAAAAGCAACGTCTATGAGTCGTGTTTCATCAAACACGACTATTATTACAGTCGTGTTGTCGAATACACGACTGTAACAATAGTTGAAAACTTGCTAAGTTTTCAACTTTCTTGTTTGGAACCAACTTTCATGATAAAAATCGTCGTATTTGAACTTCACCTACGAGTTTTTCGATGTACGTTGCCTCCGTTGAAGTTATTTTCCAATACCCGATCTTTCCCGCTCGTTTTCCCGCTTTTTGCCGGGAAGATGACCTTTCCGGAGTTCGACGGCGCCGGCGCCGGCGATGATATGGGCGGAGAGGCCGGACGGAACGCCTTCTTCTCCGACTAGCGCGAGCTTCTCCGGGTAGTCGCTCCCATTCCGGGTAATATGGAAAAACGAAGAGTGGGTGGCTTATACCTAAACCTAAAGGCATTTTGGGTACTTTTTGGGTCATATGGAAGAAAGAAAGTGATTCCGGGTAATATGAAAAACCCGTATTTGGCGCCAGGTCACACGTAAAAAGCTCGTGCATGGGGGCAGCGCATCATGGTGCACATGCAAGGACAAACTTTATTAGGGATCACTTGCCCATTTTCCTTGGTTGCTTCTCGACACAGCAGAGTGAGTATTAACTAATGAGATCACCGCTATTCCATCCTAGCATAAAGTGTTGGTTTTTGTTTTAGGTTGTTGGGCTTAAATGTAAATGATGGGTTTTGGTTTATATAGATGGGCTTAAATTAATTTAGTGGTGTAAACCCACTAATAGATATTTTATCTTATGCTCGTATTTATTATTTTATTGAAATAGGATTAGTAGAAATTTTATTTTCATTAAATTTTATCATTTTGCTAAGTTATTTGGAAAATGAAAAGAAATTTCTAAGATGAAAAATTTCTTTAATCCCACATAAGAAACACATATGGGTGTGATAGAGTATATATGAGGAAGGTTTCTTCCTCTTTATATATCTTATGAGTGTGTAGACTCTGCCCAAACGAAAGTGTATACATTTGTAGGTGCACCTAAACGTACACACACGCGCTCGCGTGAGCGTGGACGAATGGGCGCATTGTGGCACACTTAACACTTAACATCTCGCATCTAGAGCCTTTGATTTTTTATCAAACGGCTAATTATTTTTGGAGATTAGGAGCCGTTGATTATGATCTAACAGTGAAACAGGTAATTGGATGGACAATGGACAATTAAATCCGTTTATTTACCGTTGCAGAAGGATGTTCGTTCATCTCCCTTGGTGAAAGGGTGCCCGTTCATTTCTTTTGGTGGAAAGAGTCCGTTAGATTCTGGTTAATATAAATGGCTGCCTTAAACAAAAAATAAAACAGACAGAACACAGTTCGTTCTAGAATTCTCTCCTATAATTCTTCTTCTGCAAAGTCAACAGTTATTTTTCTCTGAGTTCGAGTCTGACTTGTTGGAGTGCACCGTTTGTCGACCGATCTATTGTATCTTGGGGACAGATTGCCGAAGAAAGCCTGTGCACGAAGAAAGCAGCAATATCTATTTCGAAGTTAGAAGTGCCAAATCACTGTGCCTCAGACGATTTAATTTTGATCTGCAATTTCAGGTTCTATTGAAATATAATTCAACACAGACGGGTAAAATACAATCCCTCTTGATATACATAGATTTTTCAATATAAAGAAGCTGTATATTCTAAGTAAGGTTCCTTTTCAATTGAAGAACCTTCTTATGTAACACGAGAAGTAACAAAAACATTGTAAAACTATAACCAACCTTAAGGTATGACAGTTCATTTATGAAACAAAGATAAAACAATACACTTAAAGGTACAATAAAGGGCAACACTTATTGAACCGAAATCATTGTCACAAATGAAGTGAATTATGTAGAGATCCAAAAAATGATGTGAATCATGTGAGCCACAACAAGGAAAATGTTTCTCAGCTAGTTTTAAGCTATATAATACTCAATCCCACTTTCATAGTTTGATTTGTTTTGAAAAAATGAAGTAATTTAGCACCATCGATTGGGTTCAAGCCAAATATCTGGCTCATATGGGAATGGATGGTACTCAATCGACCTTGTCGAAACTCGAAACACATTAATCTCTTTCAAGCCCAACGTCTCATTAGCCTTCATCGACCGGAGAGAGTTTCTGCCGACAAAGACCACCCAATCACCAAAGCATTTCACCTCTTCGCTCTTTAAACCCTCCAAATCAGCCATGGACACATGCATCTCAAGCTCCTCAAAGAAAACGTTCATGCCATACACCATCAGGAGCTCCCCTCCGACCTCCACCAGCTGCCACTTATCGTCCGGTACATTTGAATTTGCACCGGCCGCCGCGGAAGAAGGTTGTCAAACACTGGGTCGACGAAGGGCGAAGTAGGTATCTCGATGCGTAGCAGCTCCCCAACTTTACTGCTTAGAAAAGGAGTTCCCTTGTAGAATATGATATCACCGAAGTAGAGTGTGGGCCTTAACATAGAACACCAATCAGCCCACCTCCTAAGCCTGAAGATCGACAGCCACCTGAAGATGTTGGGGGACTGCAGAAGATCATTTGAGTTCTTGGGGGGAGAGGAGAGGGCAGCTGCAATGCAACCTGGGGTTGGTGGGGGGGAGGAGAGGATGATCTTTGGAGCACCTTTACTATGAAAGTAGTGAAACTGGACTGAGAGTTTTACACATTTGTTGGAGAAGAAATTGAACATGAAATTGCAGTAATGTCGCCCGGTGAAAAAAATTCTATAGGTCATGATGAGCCAGCCCTGGTAGCTCCCACATGGCTGGGAGGTTAGGACATCCTCTCGGAGCTTGAGCTTATACAGTCGGCCATTGGAGATGTTGTACAACTCGCAGGAGCTGGGCAAGCTTTGCTCTGTACCACGTATGAACATCCAAGGGTGGACGGGAGGGTGGCGCCGCTCTGTGGCCAGCTCGAGCCAGGGTCTGCACACGGCGCCAAAGCGGATGTAGTCGGGCATGGGGAGACGATGGTGGATGAGCTCTAGGAGGTCATCGGGCAGTGACGCCCAACCGGCATTGCCCCTCGCCTATTGAAGTTGTTTATTTCTGATCAGCCACTTGATTGAAATTACTTGATCCATCAATATGGGTAGCTGGGAAATGCAATAATTACCTGGAATGGAAAAGGAATAAGATCAAGATAAGATGAAATGTTCTAAATGAATAAGATGAAGATAAAAATAAATTACTCCCTCGGGGCTTTTTAAATAGAAGCAATTGATTTTCAAACTGAATTAAAATCAGTACACTTTTTAAAACCAATTGCATCAATTAAAAAAAATAGACGGAGTGGCAATTAATGGGATAATGAACCGTAGATATAGGCCCTCGTAAAAACGGGTAAATCTTGTTTCTCGTACGTATTCGTTATTTCTTAACTTTGTGAATTGCGTAAATCGCATCTCCCAACCAAACTCTTTCTTTTTTACTTCAAAACCACGTAAATCTTATCTCCTGTCCATATTCTTCATTTCTTACTATAAAAACATGTAAAATTGGTCATGTACGTCTATATTAATTTCTTACTTCCAAAATCACACTAACCTCATCTCTTAGCCATGCTCTTTATTTCTTAGTTTTACTTTATTTATATTCTAAATCTCACATCTCTAACCCATCTTCTTTGTTTCTTACTTTTACTTAATTTAAAGTGGTGACTGTTAAATTTATTGATCTATCTCTTAAATTTATTAAATCTAGTACTCCAAATATCATTATAATGGTTTATTAGAGGGATATGGTAGCATTCAATGACAAGTGAATTATTGTTGGAATATGATAAATATCTCACGATAATTTGTTTCCTATAACAGCTCAAGCTTTTGGGATATCTAACATAGTATTGGAGCTCTAGGTTGTGGGAGGTCTTTAGGTTTTAATATTGCTTGATACAATCTGCATCACCTATGTGATCCATGGAAAGTTGTCTCATAGTTATATTGATATCGGGCCCTGCCCGATACAACGAGACCAAGTAGTATCAATTTTAACTGTTTTTTAAAATATTGCCGATATGTCGGACCGAGTCTGATATATCAGTATTTTAAAAAAAAAATTAAAAATCAGCTTTCCTGTTTATTTCCCATCCTATGCCAAGTGGAAGGATACGGGTTTAAAATGCAAATACATATTTTGAATTATATACACATTTTTATGCATTTTTAAAATTTATGCTTGTCTAAATTAGTATCACTTATTTTAGAAGTTATATTGTGAAAATACATGGTAAAAACTAGTTTTAGACCACCAATATTTTTTTACACAATATCTCCAATGATATCTCTTTGGTCAACCGATATTTTACCTGATACGACATTCCTTGATGTGATCACATGATCATGGATGTTTGAACATGAGTAGAGTGTTGGAATATGATATAATCATAGTTTATTTCCTAATAGCTTTGAGATTTTGAGAAACAATGGCTATCCAAGAAATATCATCTTTTTTGAAGATTAGAACTTATGGACCAATATTGGAAAAACGATATCTCATTTAATCTTCCTTAAATTGCTCAGGACTTAGATTTTTATATTTAGAAGAGCACCTCTAGCCTGACGGGCGACCGCAAATGAGACCAAATATTCCTGGCCAAATTAACTGCTTAAGATGTCTATGTACTATGTTAGCACATAGGATCTAGTGTAGTACATAGATATCTTCGATTCCCTGTGTCTATGTATAAATTAGAAAACCAAAATGAACAATTAATTGAAATGCAGACAACCAATATGGAACAAAGGGAGGAAAACATTTTTGTATGTAACCAATAGTTCTAACATCACAGAAGGAAAAAAATGGTTCTGAGCACCAAGAAGCAAACATATTACTTCGTCGTATGTCTGTGTTCGTCCGTCCATCCATCCGCTTAATGTTAAAATGAACAGTTGTTTCTTGTCTGCCACAGACACGGATGTCGCTGCGGACATAACCGAGCCTTGTCCGTAGCCGTCTGTGTCCACTATCATATATAAATTAATTATTTTTTAATAGAAAATGACTAAGTTGAAAACTTTTTTAAATAAAAAGTACAATTATTTAAAAATAAAAAATTAGTATAAGTGTTGCTTTTGCTTTAGGAACTAAGATATTCTTTATCTCATAAAAAACTTCCTCCAATTTTCAAGCATAGTGTCCTTATATATTAAAAAATAAAACATAATATCTTTTACTCTTATTTTCGTATTTATCCGCGTTCATGACGGACGGCTACGAACAGACGTAGATGGGTGTCCACACTTAAACGGACGGCTGTGGACATACTTTGTCCGCGTCCGTATCCGTTCATTTACACCCCTATCTAAAAGCTTGTTGGAAATAAAGAGTGCCTTTTTAGGGTCACTTCCCAAAAAGAAGTGACCCTAAAAGAAGTCACTTCAGCTTCTTCCAGTGGTAAAATCCATAATTTCAATGAAAAGCGAAGGCTTTTTATAAAAAAAACGCAGTTTCATGCTCCTTAGGAGGAGATTTCCTAAAAGAAGTCACTCCAGCTTCTTCCAGTGGCAAAATCCGTAATTTTAGCAAAAAATGAGGGCTTTTTGTAAAAAAAATGCGGTTTCGTACGAAACCACCTTTTTTTTTATAAAAAGTCCTCGCTTTTCACTAAAATTACGGATTTTGTCACTACAGGAAGAAGTGAATTCTTTTGGGAAAGGAGATTTCTCACAATCCAGCTTCTTTTAAGCCCAACCAAAACTATCTCCGATGGAAAATGTAAACTGAATGGGCCTTGCATTCATTCTGATGCAAAAGTCCGTATTAGGAAGGTTTGTATCATGGAAAATCGTCTCGCCGATATATCGCCGATATATCGGTATCGGCACTAAACCGATACATCGATACCAACCCGTATCGTTTTTTCGAAAAATTCCAAATATCGCCGATATATCGGTATTTTTTGAATTTAAAAAATATTTTAAAAAAAAAATTTCAATTTTTTTTTTTTTTTGAAAAAAAAAACCTTTCATGTTTGTTTTCTATGCTAATATGCATATTTTGAAATTTATTCTTTGTTTAAATTAGTATAACTCATTTTAGAAGCTAGATTGTGAAAATATACGGTAAAAACTAGTTTTTAACTACCGATATTTTTTTACACAATATCTCCGATATATCTCCGATATTTCGTCTCTTAGGCCGACCGATATTTTACCGATATCCGATACGACATTCCATGGTTTGTATTGGTGGAGCGTGCATGTTATGAGGACTTCGTCGGCCATTGATCAGAAAATGTCTGAGATGCTCTACTCGTTATTGAGACAGAAAAAGAGAGAGAGGTTGGTTTGTGCCACATCAGGTATAGGTGGATCATCTAAAAGCCCTGAAGGTGAGGTAAATGCATGAGTTGAAAGAAAAGCAAATGTTGCTTCAAGGTAGGTGGCAGAATTGGATAGCTTCAATGGTTTCGTTGTGGACTCCTTTTCCCGGCACCAAACCAGACAAAATCCACCCCAACTGTAAACGCCTTGAGCATGAACATGCCTTTTGAATCATATCAATTCAACTCTTTTTTCCGGTACAAAATCATATGAACTCCCAACATAACACCAGCCATGAATGCAGGCTTAAACCCTACGACTTTTAGCGACAGCCCACAAAGCAGAAAAAAGAAAGAAAAAACCCGGCAAAGAGACTTGGTTGGTTGGACGTTGATTTTGTTGGGTGAACCTTCTCCTTGACCAGAGAGAGAGAGAGACAGAGCAAGTAGATTATTACGTAATTATGTTAATCATTACATAACGGCAGCCGGTTTATATACCAAAGCAAAACCCGTCACCTTTCTATCTTCTTCAACCGACTCTTCCTCTTCCCAAACCGAGCCCCCTCCCCCCCACATCAATGGCGACCTTTCTCCTCCTCTCCTTCTCCACCTTCGGTCAGTACTCTCTCTCTCTCTGCTCTTTTCTGCAGCCATGCAGAGTGGCTGCTTCAGCCTTCAAGTTCAATATACGTAGTTTTTAATATGTTGCTCGCTGGGCTTATCATGGGATTCTTATCTGAATGGCTGCAGGAATAAGCGCCGCCTCCGCTACCATCTTCACTCTCGTCAACAGTTGCTCTTACCCGGTTTGGCCAGGCACACTTTCAGGTAATGCTGCTGCTCCACTGGCCGATGGCGGCTTCCTCCTCCAGCCCGGTGCTTCGGTATCCTTCCCCGCCCCTCCCGGCTGGTCCGGCCGCTTCTGGGCCCGAACCGGCTGTTCCTTTGACTCTGCAACCGGCGTCGGAAATTGCTCCACGGGCGAATGCGGTGGTGGGCTTGGATGCACGGCGGGAGGTGCCCCGCCCGTCAGCCTGGCCGAGTTCACCTTAAACGGCGCCGGCGGGAAGGACTTCTATGATGTGAGCCTGGTGGACGGGTACAATGTGGGGGTGGGGGTGAAGCCGACCGGAGGAACGGGGGACTGCCAGTACGCCGGGTGCCACGCCGACTTGAACCTGAGGTGCCCAGCGGAGCTGCAGGTGATGGGAGCGGAGGGCGGGGGCGTGGTGGCCTGCAGGAGCGCGTGCGCGGCGTTTGACGCGCCGGAGTATTGCTGCACCGGGGACCACTCGACGCCGGCCACCTGCTCGCCCACCACCTACTCTCAGATGTTCAAGGCAGCCTGCCCTACCGCCTACAGCTACGCCTACGACGACGCCACCAGTACCTGCACCTGCGCCGGCACCGACTACGTCGTCACCTTCTGCCCCACTGGGCCGTGATCCATTAATGGGCCCCTTCATAGTGGGCTACTGGGCTTTTTACCATGACCTTTTACTGGAGATGTAAGGTGTCATATCATATGTGGGTAGGTACGACGTAGATCTCGATGGCACGAGTGATTCATCGTTTTGTAATCAATTTGTTTATTAGATTGATTGTTTATTAGATTGTACGGATCATGTAATAATAATTAGTTAAATGGGTTGCTTGCTTGTGCTTGAATCTGGATCTGTGTGATATTCATGAGGCAGATTACCAGTTTAGCAAATGTTGTTTACTCTTAATTTCTTGTACTCTGGTGCAACTTGTCACATGTATCACTGAATATTGCAATTAGACAATCTGGTAATTGAGGCAAGTTGCCAGTTCTGCGAATTGTGTTTTCTCTAAATTTTTTGTACTTATGGTGCAACATTGTTACATGTATTACTGAAGATTGCAATTAGACAAACTAGCAACAGAGATATAACTTCAATTTCTATAATTCATAAAAAAAAACATAAATTTTTAAGGCTAGAGTCACTACAGGGGGGTCACCTCAAATGATTATATTCTCCCACCCAAGTCTCAACCGCTATAAGATACTCCCGAAAATATTATTACCATAAAGATTTTCAGAACTAAAACTAGTTCATTTTGGAAAACCTTATAGTAAGGAGTATAAGCTTATAGCCGGCTAAGGGAGAAGAAAAAACACTACTGAAACAAGTGAAAACAAGCTGAGTGTATGAAACGAAGTTCCGTGATCCATCATATTTGAAAATAATGTTTCTAATAATTCTTCATGATGAATACATGATATTAATCCACTATACGTAACGAAATTCGAATTTTTTGAAATGACTTTTCATAGCAGAAGCCTCTTTTTGTTATAGTGCAACGTGTTCAGTGGATCTTCTCTTTATCCCAAGGTGTCACACTTGCAAAAACACCAGTTTAATTGTTCCCAAAGGCGGAACTGTGTTGTGACGGTGGCCTGGCCACCCAGCTTTTGGAAGATTGGTCTCCACTTCAGTGGTTATCTCTTGGGTTGGGCAATACAAAACAAGGGTAATTCTTCCATTGACCCCCTCTGGTCCTTTCTCCCTTGTTCCGCCACTGATTGTCCCCGTCATTTATGTTCCAGCCGATCGAGCTCCTATTTTTAAGCAATGCTAGAACGTGAATTGGTCCATGTTGGTGATAGAAGAGCAATGATGGTTCAAACTTTTTAGAGAAATTTTCTTTTAGAATGCGAATCGGGCCACTTTATCATCTAATGATCTCTTTAGGAAGACATAATAAGGGTTCAAACTTTTTAAAGAAATTTTCTTTTAGAATGCGAAGCATGAAGATAAATAACAATAAGGGCATTTTAGCATCTAATGATCTGTTCTCATAGTATGAGCCAATCTTTTGGGTCGTTAGATTCCGATCTGAGGGTGGGTATCAAATCAGTAGGTAGGTGAGTGTGTCAAATCAGTGGTTAGGTGAGTTTCATGTAGTTTTTGTAGTCGTCAGATCGAGATCCAATGGTTACAAATTAAATTGGCCTCATATAAGCTATATGAGAGCGATCTCATTTAATAAATAATCATATAAACCGTTCTTTATAAACATTCTCATATAAATCGTTCTCTCTCTATATATATTGATAACTTAATAAATATAAAGAAAGTTTATAAGCGTATTTATATCATGCATGCTGTAAAACTGAAGATTCAAGCTTGGCTCAAAACATTTTCTTACAGTTTTTCTCCTCCCAAGACATGCCACACAATTTTTTATTAAAACCATGCCTCGTTTTTTTTTATTTCTTTTGGACGCATTAAAAACATTGCAAAACACATACCATGTCCCAAAATTTCCAAATTTCCTTTCTATCACTCATCGGCAAGCTCATCGACACACCCATGGCCTTGCCGATGGAAACCCAAGTTTTGTTATTGGAGCCAAATCAGATTTACTACTTATAATACATGAAATGCTCCCTAAAATATGTCCAAGCAAACCTATTAGAAATATTACTAGCATTATATTTGCCCACATTTGAGCGACAACACATCCAACCTTACTATCTTATACTCAGTCTGTTTATTTTGGTTTTCTAACGAGGACACATATTTTTTTGGACGGATAGAGTACAATTTTAAAATTATATCATAGACCATTAAAACTCACATGTTTCCTCATTTCCCACCGATTTCACAAAAATCTCACTTTTATACTCATATATTATTAAATTCAATTTCAAATTTCACTTCAATTATACACATCATTCAATAGTAATCCAAAACTATTGCTCTATGTACATAAGAAGATCCTACCTAGTTTTCACCAGTCTTCTTGTATCAAATCTGATTTCCACTTGAAGATTCTATCGCTCTCATGAATTCCCCTTCTTTCCCTCTTGAGATACCTCAATTCACTATATTCATGGAGTTTTCCGGCATCCAACCCTCTCAAAATGAGGTTATCGTTTGTCTTCATCCTTTTATAGAGACCCAAATTCGATTTAAGAGTAATTTGAGTTTCACTGACTGTTTTTTCCCTACTACTACTATATTAGCAGATTCGAGATGGAAAACACGAAAAGATCGAACCTTGTTGGGAAGAACCCAGCCAAACTCGAGAAGGCAGGAAGAACAAGCCCCAGCACTGATTTGGAGCTGAAATGCCGTAGAACAGAAGCAGTCCTCATACACTGACTTGATCAGCGACCGAATCTGCTTCTTCTCCGTGCTCAGCAGCTGCTTCCTCGAAACGGGTCGATGCCCATCTCCTCTACCTTCCTCCTCCCGGGCGAAAACCACCGACAGGATCCGGCCCTGAAACCGCTCCTTGGTCGCCACCCTCGCCTAGTTTTCCCTTGTCTAGTTTGGCGGTAGGTGTCTTCTCGGGTGTTCTTGTGCGAGGCATTGCTGCGTTCGGATTCCCAATGTCGTTGCTGCCTTTTGGCGGTGTGCTCGGTGTTTACTGGTTGGTACATGTTGGGATCCTGGGGATTGTGGTCCGATTGCATCTTGATTAGCTTCAGTCCGCTCTGGGTTCAGTGCGCTCTGGGTTCTCGCGATCCTGTTTGGTTCTGTTTGGTTGCTATTTTTAAAAGTAGGAAAGTTGGATTTTTCAAATGAAGTGAAAGTGGTACTCGGTTGAGAAAAAGGCATTCTGGGGAAGAATTTAAGTTATGATAACATTTTGTGTAATTTCTAAAAATTGACAAGAATAATTTAAAAAAAATATAATTTTTATTTTTTTTAAATACCTTTGTCTATTTTTAAAAATTGTACTAAATATCATCATGACTTCTGTCTTCTTTGTTTAAATTGGCATGGAGATTTTGGCTGGTAGCGTTGGTCAATGGTAGAATGGGTCCCCCACCTGTTTGGGATTGTACTCTTCTTTCAAGGGTCCGACTGATGGCTGATGTTGCCTTGCACCATTGTAGTTGACTGTCGAGATCTTTTTCTTGTGTCTTCTTTGCTTTGGATCATTTTGATAGATTTTGAGTTGCTCTCTTGTTTGAGGGTCCTGGTTCTAGTGGTTGATGTTGTTAGTTTGTCTGATATGCTGTTTTTATTTGAAAACCTCTTTGATGCTTCGTATCATTTTTGCTTCCTGTTTGATTTATTTATAACGCAATTGATCAAATATTTAAAAAAAGGACAATGATATTCTTACATCAATTTTTCCATTTTTCCACAGCATCGATATACACAGCCACGTATATATCAATGAATGGAAAATTAATGTAAAAACATCATCATTTGCATTGACTCTATTTACTGTCCCTATAAGGAAACTGATGTAGAAATTTCATTTTCCTTAAAAAAACCTTGTTGACAACCTTATAAACTTCCATTTCGATATCTTTTTTATTCCAATTTATCAATCATATATTCTCACTTAGCCGTTTGGGGTGTGATTAAGGGGCCATTTGGGGTATGATTATAAGCAAATATCTGCAAATTCACTGTAGTATCTATGTTTTTTCCATATCTAGCGTGAAACAGGACCTGAGGTATTTCAGCTGGATATGGAAAAAATATGGATGCTACAATGCTTTTAATCATGCCCCAAACAGCCCTTAAAAACAAAACATCCAAAGTGGATATTTTGCTATATTGTAGCATACATATTTGTTCCACTTTTAGCTGAAACACCTCAGCCGTGTTTCACGCTGAATAGTAAAAAAATCGGAATGCTATAGTGGATGTGGAAAATCCATTGTATATATTTTAATTTTTTCGGGCGTGAAAAATTAGTACCATCCAGCTAGTTATGATTTTTGGGATAATCTACTAACCAGGTGGACTTTTGGGAATAGATAAAATTGATTTTTTAGGCCCCAAACGGCCCGGTTAATCTAATCTACAAATTATCTTGTTGATGAATTTTTGGGATTATCCACCGACAACTGAAACACCTCGTGTAAAGAATGTGAAAACGCACCTTAACATGTCTTTTAGCCAAGGTGGGTGTAAGTACACTTTCTCAAATGTGAGTGGTATAAATATAATTAGATAAAAAAACAGGGGGTCTATGTGCAATTTACCCTCATGAATTTGGTGAGCGCATTTCAAAAGACGCGCGCGGCCGCATGGCCTATATCATACGTCAATCGCACACAATTCGTACGGACGCTGTTTATTGGGAAAGCAGAGCTCCCTCCGCTGACGGCGCGGTGGCGGCGGCGGCTTTAGGTTGAGAAGAAGCTTTGCAAAGGGGAAGCAGTGGGGGCTCTCTTCTCCTTCCATCCTCCGTCAGGTGCCTTCCCTACTCTCCCCTCTCTTCTCTTCTCTTCTCCTTCTTCTTCCCCCACATTCCAACCGGCCATCGGCGGTTAGCCAGAAGGCCGGACGGCGTCAATAGTGGGCGGCTCCCACCATCCTAGACGGACTTTGAAGTCTGGATTTTGCATATGAACTTACCAATTCGTGTTTGGGAAATCAATTTTGAGTCATAATTTAACTGCTTACAGTGCTGTAGGTGTGCAAACGTCACCATTTGTTATGTTCCTTCATGTATAGATTTAGAAATATCATTTTTTGATCAGTTGCATTGCATTATTTTGACTGAATTTAGATGTACAAATGTAATTGGAATTAATTTTGGTGACGCTATTGTGATACTACCAGCTGGATTTTAGATGCAAATTAAAAAAATGAATCTATTTAATGTCGTAACTCTGCTGCGAAAAGTTCATTTTGAATTATGGACCATATTTTTTTTTTGGTGCTTAGCTTAAAGATGAATTAGGGTGATGCAGAACCGTTTGTATCCAATTGTGTAGGAATAAGGCATGGATGACGATGACACCTCCGGAATCCTAATTATGTTTGTTTAAAACTTATGGAGTGTGCTCATACTCAAAAATACATAAATTAACACAGGGTGCTATTTGGATGATTGAAGAGATGGAAATTGCAACAACTCATTTTTTATATGAGCATTTGATGTTACTTCTTATTCCATATACCAGTAACTAACTAGCTAAATTTCTTTACGTAAGAGTAAGTATTCCGTAGATGCGAACAATAGACAGTAGGCAATCCATACATGCTTGGTTTACCCATAGAGCGGAGTTCTAGATTATGATGATAATTCATCTAGAAAGTAAAGGAACATCTGTTTTGTTTCCAATGAACCCATACCTGTAAGTGCATCCTGGAACCTCCTATACGCTGGATGCTATATAGATTTCTTTTGATCTAAGACTTCTCTAGTTTTTTTATTTAATATATGTGGTAAAGCAAAGATTCATATTGAACAAGTATGCACTGGTTTTTCTAAGAATGCTTTTGGCAATAAGCCTAATTAAAGTTTTCATGGATTAGGGGGTCCGAGGAGTTTGCAAATTTTTTTTCTATTTAAGGAAGTGTAGCCCATCAGGCAATTGTGTTCTTTGGATGAGTACAATTTTATTAATTCTCACAATTATCTCTTTGGCTTGGTTTGCTCTTCTTCCTACTCCTCATTCTCTTCCAATTCCTCTTCTACACCTGCATGTAATTATCCTTACTATTAAGTTGTCTTTTTGGAACAACCCCAATTGTTCACCATTCGTCACAGCATATCCTCCATTAATGTGCTGCAAAACCTCCGGAGGAAACAAATGACAGTTTTTTTATTCTTCCTTATCAAGATGACCTTTTTATCTATGGTACCCTTACTCGTTTTACTCTAAATTTCCTCGCGACCATTCTCCACATAAACAGGCAGAAACCCACTTAGCGCCGACCCAGACCAAACATAACCAAATTTCTTAGTTGGTTTCTTGGCTGTGCACTTACAAATTCCCCCCTTGCAATACCTACTTTACCTCTTAGGTGCAAATAGTTAAGGTCATGTAGTGTCTCTGGTTTTGTATCTTTTTGCAACTTGCCACTTATACGAGCAACATTTTATGTTTGGGAAATATGTGGATATCAGAAAGTATGTAATGTTGTCATAATTGGTTTTTGCCATTTTTCTATAGTAGAAAAGTAGGCTCCAGTCTGTCTGACAACTTAATATTTATAGATGAGATGAATTTGTACGCATCTTTTGAGTCTTCAAAGCTCACAATATCTTATCTTATATGAAAAGAAAAGAGAATTCCTTAAGAAGGGATGAGCTGAGCTATTTATTTATTTTTTATCCTGCAGAAAAGGGTGAAAAAGAAAAAAATGGCTCAGTCACTGGAGCTTCTGTTGATTCAGTTTTTGATGCCTGACAATGATGCAAGGCGGCAAGCAGAGGAGCAGATCAAGCGTTTGGCCAAGGATCCTCAAGTCATCCCTGCCCTTGTCCAGCACATGCGCACTGCCAAGACTCCCAATGTCAGGCAACTATCTGCTGTTCTCCTTCGGAAAAAGATAACTGGTCACTGGGCTAAACTCTCCCCCCAACTTCGGCAATCTGTCAAATCTGCCCTCATTGAAAGCATCACTTTGGAACATAGGTTGTTCTTTTACTTATCTTTCTCTTTCTGTTATCCTCACTCCTGGATTGAGGGTGGTTAAAAGACTTTATAGTAAAAAGCTAATTTGATGAATGGCATTATCTTGTTTTTTTGTTTCCGCAGTCCCCCAGTGAGGCGAGCAAGTGCAAATGTTGTGAGTATAATCGCTAAGTATGCTGTTCCGGCTGGTGAGTGGCCTGATCTGCTGCCTTTTCTGTTCCAGTGCAGTCAAAGTGCTCAAGAAGACCATAGGGAGGTAGTCTGCTCTTGGGAACATTTTAGCTTCTTTGCTGTTTATATTCTCTTTCTTGATAGAAGAACATATTGACTATACAGATTTATGGGAATAGCACAAGTTATAAGTAAGGTAAATTTATATAAGATGAATGAGGTTTAGGACCACACTTACATATTATTCTTCTCGTATCATAGGTGGCATTGATCCTCTTCAGCTCATTAACAGAAACAATTGGGAGTACATTTCAACCATATTTTGCGGATTTACAGTCTCTTCTCCTCAAATGCCTTCAAGATGAGGCTAGCACCCGTGTCAGAGTTGCTGCTCTTAAGTAACATAATATTTCATTTTTTTGCAACACTATGCTGATTGTTTAAACAAACTGAATGGGGAATAATATTTGCATTATATGTGATCTATGTTCCAGACTACTTTTTTTTAAACTATTTTTACTTGTTATCAGGGCTGTGGGATCTTTCCTTGAATTTGTCAATGACGGGGCTGATGTGGTAAGTTTGCAAATTGTTTACTTTACACCACATTGTTTTATGCGGCTTGTCTTTTTAGAGAAACATGCCATTCAGCATTTTCCTTTGTTTTGATGCATGACGTAATTCTTAATTGTTCTGGCGGACATAGGGCCTTCAACTCCTCACGAGCATTGTGTTTTTCCTATATTAAGTTATTACAAATTTTTTAGATAATAAAATTCTGTTTGGAGATCAATTTTCATGGCAATATTCACCTAAAATGCCATTTTGTTTTATTATTTTGGGTTTTACATGACTTTATATGCATTTTATATATATGTAGATCAAGTTTCGAGAATTTATCCCAAGTATTTTAAATGTTTCACGCCAATGTCTTGCAAATGGCGAGGAGGATGTTGCGACCATTGCATTTGAAATATTTGATGAGCTTATTGAATCTCCTGCACATCTTCTTGGCGAGTCTGTTAGCTCGATTATGCAGTTCTCACTTGAAGTTTGCTCAAGTCAAAATTTGGAATTAAACACACGTCACCAGGTTGCTTTGGCCTCAAAGATTATATCCTACTTGTTATTCATTGTACTTGCATTAGCATCATATTTAATGTGATTCTGACCAAATTGTCTCTATCATCTTTGTCAGGCTATCCAAATTATATCATGGCTTGCCAAGTATAAGCCTAATTCTCTTAAAAAACACAAGTTGGTAGTGCCCATACTTCAGGTTATCTGTCCTTTACTTGCGGAACCGCATGGGGATGAAGATGATGATTTAGCAGCTGATAGAGCTGCTGCAGAAGTTATTGACACGATGGCTGTAAATATTTCTAAGCATGTCTTTCTACCCGTTTTTGAATTTTCTTCAATTAGCATTCATAGTACAAACCCAAAACATCGTGAAGCTTCTGTCACTGCATTGGGCGTGATATCTGAAGGCTGTTTTGAGTTGATGAAGAATAAGCTGGAAGAGATCTTACACATGGTATTAGGAGCTTTAAAAGATCAAGAACAAATGGTCAGGGGAGCTGCATCATTTGCACTTGGTCAATTTGCAGAGTATCTACAACCGGAAATAGTGTCTCACTATCAAATTGTCCTTCCATGCATTTTGAATGCCCTTGATGATGTATCAGAGGAAGTAAAGGTAAAATTGGATTTGAATGAATATACTTATCTGGACAATTTTGTTAGCTTTTCCTATCTGAATCCTTTTTTTTATGCAGGAAAAATCATATTATGCATTGGCTGCTTTTTGTGAGAACATGGGTCACGAAATCCTTCCTTACCTTGATGCATTGATGGGAAGATTACTTGCAGTCCTCCGAATCAGTCCTCGTAATCTCCAGGAGACATGCATGGTTCTCTCTCTCTCTCTCTGTCGTGAAGGGTGGTGTGTGGGTGGAATGTGATCTTTTGGGTTGTTTTGCTAATGTTGTTGAATTATTTTTAACTCGTGATGACATGCAGTCTGCAATTGGTTCGGTAGCAGCTGCAGCAGAGCTAGCTTTTACTCCACATGCTAACGAAGTTCTGGAGCTGATGAAAACATTTTTGGTGCTAACTAATGATGAGGACCTCTGCTCACGAACAAGGGCCACAGAACTTGTTGGCATAATAGCAATGGCAACTGGTAGAATGCGGATGGAGCCAATATTACCCCCTTTCATTGAAGCTGCAATAGCTGTAAATCAATTTCTTTCCTATATCCCAATGAAAGATTATTCTGACAACAACTTTCTTTTGTAAATAAAGAATCTTAACCTTGATAAAATGATGACATGAATAATAGGTTACCACATGTGATTTCAGGGTTTTAGTTTGGACTTCAGCGAGCTGCGGGAATATACACACGGGTTCTTCAGCAATATTGCAGAGATTTTAGGCGATGGCTTTGTTCAGGTTCAACTGGCTTATTCACCACGTTTTATTTTCATGAGTATAATCTAGAGTTCGAAGTATTAGATCACTGAACACTCGTGATTAAGACAAACGTCATGTTTATACAGTACCTTCCACATGTCGTTCCTCTAGCATTTGCTTCATGCAATCTTGATGATGGTTCTGCTGTCAACATCGATGAATCTGACAATGAAGGCATTGTTAATGGATTTGGTGGTGTTTCATCTGATGATGAAGCACATGATGAACCAAGAGTGCGTAATATTAGCGTGCGAACAGGAGTCTTAGATGAAAAAGCTGCAGCAACACAGGCCATTGGGCAGTTTGCTCTTCACACGAGGAATTTTTTTGCGCCGTACCCTCTCTCTCTCTCTCTCTCTCTCTCGCTTATACTCTGGATATGATGCCATGAAGACCTTGTGACTGCAGTAATTTTCTTGTTAATTAGCTACTTGGATGAGTCACTGAAGATTTTGGTACGGCTCACTGTGTATTTTCATGAAGATGTCCGGCTGCAAGCTATAATTGGCTTGAAACGTGAGTTCTGAGCTTTTAGTCATAAGGGTCATAACCAGTTTCAATAGGATTGCATTTGGACCATCTCATGGATTTTAATTTCTATAACAAGTTTTTTGTTAAAAAATGACTTCTGTACCTGTTTTCTTATGGAGCTTCCAATTTACTATTTGAATCTTGCTGCTTGAAGCAATCAATCAGGATCACTTTTAAGTGATAAACTTGGGACTAAATAACAATAAGTGTGATGGTTGTGGTCTTGAACATTTGCAATAAAAGAACCAAACACATGATCTGATGTATGCTAAAAAAATAATCATCTTTTGTTTTTTGCTGCATAATTCAAAACCTTTTGAGCTGAGTTCCTTTAACTAAAACGAAAGTAGTGTAAATCTTTTCATATTTCTGAAAATTTCAGTAAATTGGCTGATCGTAAAATTGCTTGATAGGAAAATGCATTAATATGTGTTACTTTTCAGTATTCTTGATAATTTTCTTTGATCTCATTCTCTATAACCAATTTTCTATGTCTATAATTTGTATAATTAATGTATATGTTACCTTGTAATTGATGTTAGTTTATGGGATCGTAATGTTGAATGTAAAATGCAATTGCAAGTGGTTGTGGTATGCTTGCTGACATGTTTATACGCTTTCAATCTTATTCTTGAATTGATGTCTGTGCTGCAGATGTACTCACAGCAACGCTTGCTGTCGACTCAGGGTTTAATGTGAGTTGTAGATTATGTGTTGATATTTTATGAATCTGCATTTTATATTTCTTAAATTATGTATCTATATAAATATAGATCATCATTTTATTTGTTTTATCTGCATTATTAATGTGCAGGAAGAAGTCACAGCTAAAAAGAAGGAAATTTTAGGTATTAATCAGGAGAAGTTTCTTTTCTTTCTGTCGTGTTTTTTTTTCTAAATTAAGTGGTTTTAGGTTCTTTGCTGAAGATCTATGTGGCAGTTATGGTTGAAAGATTCTGTTGTTCTATATTAACAGATACCGTACTGAATATCTACATTAAGACAATGACCGGGGATGATGATAAAGAAGTTGTTGCACAAGCATGTATGGACACAGCAGATATCATTAAAGAATGTGGATACATGGCAGTAGAACCTTGTAAGTAGCTAATCATTTGCACAAAGATGTCTAAATATTTCCTTTATTTGCTCTAGTGTGCAACCTCTCCATTCTGATATTCAGTTATCTTTTGGTTTGATACCCATTTTAGTCATACCGCGTCTCATCGATGCGACTTCAACTCTTCTGCGAGAGGACTCTGCTTGTCAGCAAACTGAGTCTGATACTGATGCTGAAGATGATTTGGAGCATGATGAAGTACTTATGGATGCAGTATCTGACCTTCTTCCTGCTTTAGCGAAGTGCATGGGTCCTCATTTTGAACCCATATTCGCTCGACTGTTTGAACCATTGATGAAATTTACAGTAAGTTGCTGTACAGTATAACAGAGTAGGGATGTTTCATTTTGGTGTGGTTTATTAACCATTGTGCTCCAATGGCTTTCAGAAAGCATTACGTCCTCCGCAAGATCGCACCATGGTAGTTGCCTGCCTTGCAGAAGTTGCTCAGGAAATGGGAGCCCCAATTTCAGGCTATATTGATGTGAATATCGAAGGATGCTTTTTTTTTGGTTTTTTCAAAGAAATGGGTCCATTTATTTTGAGCTTCCTTTGGTTGCCTTCTGAGGTTTGATACTTGTATGTAGAGAGTAATGCCTTTGGTTTTGAAAGAATTGGCTTCCTCAGATGGAACGAACAGGAGAAATGCTGCATTCTGCGTTGGTGAATTGTGTAAAAATGGTGGCATTGCAGCCCTTAAGTATCCTTTAATCAAATTCTACTATAGATGTGAAATATTTTATAAGCACATACACGATATCTGCTTTCATTTTATGTCCACAAATTTGTTCCTTTCATCGAGTTTAGGTACTATGGAGACATACTTCGAGGATTGTACCCTATGTTTGGGGATTCAGAGAAGGACGATGCTGTGAGAGATAATGCTGCTGGTGCTGTTGCAAAATTGATAATGGCGAATCCTCAGTCTATTCCATTGAATCAAGTTGACCCTTTGAGCTGTTCAGTAGATTTTTGCTTCCTAGTATCCTTATTATGCCTTAGCTTGGATCTGATCAGCTCACTGTACTTTTCTTAGGTTCTACCGGTTTTGCTGAAAGTGTTGCCTTTGAAAGAAGACCATGAAGAATCAATGGCTGTCTATAGTTGTATATGCAATTTAGTACTGGCCTCCAACCCTCAGGTAGTACAAAGGAAGCTTTCTGATCAAGTGTATGTTGGATTAAGTTTCATTTCAAATGGCTCTTCAATTAATTTGCTTTGTGTTCTACTATGAACAGATCTTATCACTGGTCCCAGAGCTTGTGCATATTTTTGCGCAAGTCGTAACATCTGCTGAAGAAAGTTCTGAAGTGAAAAATCAAGTGAGGATGGCTTTTTCTCATTTGATTTCCCTCTATGGGCATCAAATGCAGCCTATCTTGAACAGCCTTTCACCTGCTCATGCTAATGCCTTAGCTGCACATGGATCGTAGTAAATATATAATTTATACCTTTATGAAGGAAAAGAGATGTCGATTAGTATAGGTTGTGTGCAGTAAGGTATGCATTTTATCTGCCAAAATTTGATTTTTTTTAATGGTTTTCAAATTTTGTGTGCACTCTCTCCAGTTTTCCCTGTGTGGAGAGATTTGTGGTTTTGTGCTGTCCAGTGTGGTGATGATAACTTATTTTTATTCCAACACCATTATTTTTTATTCTTTTTTTAATTAAGCAGTTTTTCTCAATCCTTTGTCTTATTTCCGGGAAAGCTTTTTTTTTTTACTTTTTTCTCCTTTAATGATGGCTGAGGTAAAAATAACTGGATATACAATGGTTTTGGTTACTGTATGTATCCGTTATAGAAGAATGCAAAGGCTGGTATTTATATTGTACATGGTGGAATGTATCAATTATCTTTTTGCCTCCAAAAGAACATTATGGGATATGAAGGATGTTGTAAGCTCATTTTTTTTCACAGTTCTTGTTTCTCAGAATCTATGTTTTTGTTCGATGATTTCTCAGAATTGAAGGTTCTGGGGATTCTTATCTAGAATTGCATTGATACTGTAATTGTTCTGAATGCTGAAATTTGGGCAGGAAATGAATGAAATCATGATTTTGTCTGCCGGTAGTTGGATTTGAAAAATTTGAATCATCGTTTGGTCATTTCCATTATCACATCCTTTAAAACCAACAAAATAAATTAAAGGCTTACTTTTCTCTTGAAATCATAACTATTTTTGTTAGGATTAAAGGTGCTTCATAATAACACTCACCAATCATCAACGGTATGCGATCTTTCTTTCATTCCGTTACAAAATCTGTAAGTAGAATCATTATGTGAGCCTGTTGGATGCTATTGTCCCAAGTGTGCTTAGAATCACAATCTTTTATCAGGGTGACTCTCGTTCTAGAATCAATCCTAATCATCGTAAGTCATTCTATGACCATCTCACACAAGGTTGGTGTATAGTTATCAGACTCCAAACCATGTAATTCATTTGTAAGGCATTTCACCATACTAGACCATAACTAATTCCCATTTAACCACATAACAAGCTTAGTCATAAATTATCATGGCCATTGAATCAGATTGGATAATTTAACTTATAAGGGGTGTTAGCCGACAGCCAACCGCAATTGGCCAAAGGTAATCGGCGGCTAAAAGCTTATGTCGTTTTTGGGGTTGCTTGACAACCATTTCCCACTACCAAAGGCAATCGGGCAAAGTTTGTTGAGTGTTCTCCAGCTTAGGGATTGGCCCGTATTTCAGGACCAGTCCATACCTAAACCCCTGAGATGCCAATTTTTAAATTTTTTTACAGCCAATCCATCATCAAGATTACACGATAGACAATGCTATCGTAGACTATCGTGGGCTATTGCTATTTTAGTGAGGACAAACTTCAACTATGCATATCTCTCATTTTGATCCATTTTTATTCATTTTTTCAATTCTTTCTTATTTTTAGTGTTATTTCTTATAATGATGATAATATAAAGATGTTAAGCCACCGCATGCTATTTATCGTAAATTTTGTAATATTTGTTTCAATACGATATCAAGTTCACTAGGATATCATGATGATCATAAAGAGCATTAAAAATAACGAAGAACAAAAAATGGACAAAAATAGACTAGAAACAAAGGAGATATAATTTGTTGAAGTATAAAACTTAAAATCATATAATATATAATACAGAAAGGTTTTAGGGTTAGGATTAAGGAGTGCGAGTTAGGATTGAGGAGTGCAAAATGGGCAAATCAAGTGCCGAAACCAGGTTATATGAGATAACCCCAGAAAAACCATGTAATATGGCAATCCAAGCTCATTGACCAGGTAATATAGAAAAACCTCCTTGGTGGCAAATCACATTGGCTCATGGTTCTGTGAAATTTTATGAAGTATGGCCCGATTTGCCACTGATCAGTGGCATCAGTAGAACTTTTGTTTGATGAATTCCTAGCAGCACCATCTAATTGCAAGTGGGTCCACCATGTCACTACTTAATCTAAATGTGTTGTAGACCCTTTGTTGAGTAGTAGTTTTCTTGAGATTAATAATTCAAACCGAGTCATCCTGCATAATAGGCAATTTTTTGCAGCAAGTTGTGTTAGAAATGGGCATTAATGTAAATTGATCAAGACCATATGGTATAGAGAGAGAGCCCACTTTGTGTTAAATGAAAATCACACATGTGAATTGGTTGAAGGAATGAATAGTCCCACATCGTCTAGAAGAAAGTGATATTATTGGTATATAAGTCACAAGTTTGGCTTTTCAAGTTAGGTGATCGTTTAAAATTAAAACCCTTGCAAGTGCACAAGGCAATTGTACTACGGCGAGTATTAATAAGGGTTGTCAAACCTCAGGGACGGTTTACCAAATTCAAGAGAAGAAAGTTGCAGTTTTTGTTTAATCTAAATAAAGCTATGAACTTTAACTACTAAGCTGTGTTTTAATCAATGTGGAGAAGTATCAAGGCAGAGAATCCACCACTAGACATGCAATTACTACTCTCAATTATTATTAAGCATACATTGACATGATATGGTAATTCGTATTCTTGATCGGACACACGAATTACTAATGAATTCACTAACGTTCTTGATCGGACACGAAAGTTCATCCATTATTGTGTAATTAATCCTATCTTTGATCGGGCATAGAATCAATCACAACTCTATTATAATGCAATCAATCTTATCCTTGATCGGGCATAAAATCAATCACAATATTTAATTCCATTCATAATCAATCAAGTCTATGATCAAGCACTCAAAAGAAACTCATAAAATTGCATTAAGCATGAATCATAATCAACTTTATAGAATTAAACTATCAAGAGTAGCAATACACATCTAGGGCTTCATCAAGCCTTAACAAGGAATTTAGTTACACATAGAAAGGGAGAAAAGAAAAGCCTGTTTATGTAGATCCATCGTCATGAATCCTTCTTCTTCTTTGCTCCAAAGACTTCTTCTCTTCCTCCTCTCTAGCTTCCAATAAAGCTCTGGTTCCCCAAGGTTGAATGCCCAAAATGTTCTCCCATAAGGCCTATTTATAAGATTGAAGAGAAACCACGAAGTCCCCTTCCAAATCCAAGTCGAAATAGGTCTTATTTCGGTTTGCCGCACACGGCGATCGATCGCTCCGTATTGACGATCGTTCGCTGACTAATCGATCGCAATTCCTTCGTTATTTTCTCCCGATCGATCACTTTGCCGATCGACGCCGTATGATACCGATCGATCGTTTACTTTAATACACTACTTTTGTGGCTCTAGCGATCGATCGCATTGATAGCCAATCGATCGTAATTACTGTTCATAAACTTCAAATGGCTATAACTTTCTGTCCCGAACTCTGAATTGCACGTGGTGGCGTTGGAAAGCTGACTTCTTGAACTTTAACATGAGACTTTAATCAGTCCAATCCGACATTTGTACATGAAGTTATGATGATTTAATCATTTGAGTTACTTTTCTCCTCATTTCTGTGTATTACTCTTATTTCCTACAAAAACCAAAAACTATATTAAAGTAGTAGTTATTCTAATCAAACACTAGCATAATCATAAGTTTAGGAGATAATAAAATGCATATTTCATGTATAGATCATTAGGCCCTTGGGCCACCTCACTTTTGTGGGGGAGAGACATGTTGGACCCATGCACCTAGGTGGGCTAACCCACACGTGCCGCCGCAGCTGGCCAGTTCGGTTTGGTTCGCACGCGCGGCCGGGTTCAACAAGATAATTATTTTGGGACAAATTCATTTGTTTTAGTTTTATTGGGTCCGGTTTTCTTTTCACTTAGAATGTGACCGTTAACGGATTGATGCATCCATTTGAATTGGAAAGAGTGTCTTCAACGGGATTTCTTATAAAATCATAGAAAATGGTTTTCTTTATACACAAATTTCTGGATCGTCTTCTTTCCCTTTCTGCTTACTGTGAGAGCATTCCATACTGTGGTTCGCCGCATGTACTGTATTGGAGGTGCTCCTACAGTATGTGGTTGATCGTCTTATCCTGGGAGGCAAACGCCTAAGAGTCCTAAGCACCGATAAGGAGGGCGAATTCTGTTTTAAGGATAGAGCGATTTGCTTAATTCGATCATCAACACTTCTACTAATAATTTCATTATCATATTTGTAAAGGTACGCACAGATTATCCTTAAGACATTAACTGTGATTATTAACAAGTTGTTGAGATGAATTGAGTGATTTAAAGTACTTTGGCCTTGACTCTCAAAATAGCGGCATGACATTCATGAAAATACCAGCCAGGTTTGTGTCACCCCTGCTAGATGAATTGCTATTTATTTTAACTGAAATAAACCTAATCAAGGTACCTCAACCTCAAAATGTGTGTGACGAATTGATTGTCAGGCTCAAGATTAAATGAATAGACCTGGTCACCTGGATTCGAGTCTTTCCACTGAGGAACAAGGGGGAATCTTAGAAAAGCTCAGGTGGTGACACTGCCATGAGCAGTTGTTACAAAGAAAAAAGAAATCGATGAAGCATATTGGAGCAAAGAATCAATCTTCCCGCCTGTAAAATGGAACCTCTGAATAAGGTTGGGCAAATGCCATAGAGAACTTATCACTATCAGTGCATCTCCATACACATTGATCCAAATCTAAGGGAATCAACAGGAACAACTGGCTAGTCCTGTAGTGAAGTGAATCTGTATTTTGCATCTTCGAATCCTTTAGGCCAGAAACAATTGAATGTTAACATCAATATTGTAGGAGGGATCAATAGGTCCTCATCCTATAGGCAATAACCAGATGCCATAAAAAATTGAGTTCTTCGCATCTGAAATTGTGCAGTCCTGACAATTTTTATTTCCAGAATAGCATCAAGCTCAAAAGAATTTTGATCTTTGGCATGCTTAGCTCTCGTGTAACTGAGACAGTAAAGAATTCATTACCTTTTTAGCTTGTGAGTCGGTTTGGTTTTGTAATTGGTGATTGAGAGGTATTCTTAAAGAAAAAATAACAAGCATGGTGAGAATGATGCACTCAAAAGCGTGAAAAAGTTGGGAAAATCGAATTTTGTTCTTCAATCATACCATTTTTCCTTTTTTTTTTCTTCGCAGAAAACCCTGCACATTTGACCCCCACCTACCGATTTCCAATTTCGATTACAACTTCGATTTCCATGTGTCTGGTGCCGTCTCCGAAGCGCCGGCGATTTCTCAACCCCATGGACGACGAGGCTGCTCAGGTATAATCTCTCTTCCTTTTGTAGATTTCAAAAGGGTTTGCTTTCTTTGTTTTCCTTAATTGGAGATCGCGTTTCGATTCCAATCGTTCTTCTTTCTCGTTTTGTTCAGCTGATTCTAGTTCTGGTTCTGCTTTTATTAATCTAAAATCAAATGGGTTTTTATCAAAATCGAAGATCTTTGTTTTTTATTCGTATCTTGGCATTGGATATTGATGTATCTGATTAATGTTTTCTTGCTGAACAAGCTGTATACTTAGGGGCCGTTTGGGGCGTGATTAAAAGCAAAACATCCAGATGGGATGTTTTGCTACACTGTAGCATCTGGGTATTTTATATATCCAGCTGAAACACCTCAGGACGTGTTTCAGCTGGATATAAAAATCCACCTGGATGCTATAGTTTTTATCCAGAATCCAGTCTGGATGTTTTGCAATAATCACGCCCCAAACGGCCCCTTAGTCTCTTGAAAAGCTGTCGCCTTTACTGATTCGACTTTCTTACCTCTTTAAGTGCGTACTTTACTTTGTGTTTCTTCCTGGGAGAGTTGTAGTTTTAGGGGATGCAATGTGACCATTACTTCATGTATCAAAGGCATCATCATTGTAGATGCTTTGTGAACTAATTCTGTATTGGTCACTTACATTGTGTTCTTTGGACGTTCGAGTGTCAAAAAAGTTATGGACGGGGCATGAGTTTTGAGCAAGGAATTCCGTATCGGATTTCAGTAAAATATCGGTTGACTTAAGAGACAAAATTTTGGAGATATATCGGAGATATTTATAAAAAAATATCGGTAGTTGAAAACTAATTTTTACCGTATATTTTCACAATCTAACTTCTAAAATGAGTTATATTAATTAGACAAAGCATAGATTTCAAAGTTGAAAAACCAATATTTTAGCCCTGAAAGGTGAAAATTTTCACCTTTCCGGGTGAAAACTGTTTGGAAGCTGAAAGGGTAAAAAATGGTTGGTGACGGTGATAGGTGAAAATTTTTACTCTTTTACCTTTGAGGCCTGAAAAGTGTTTGTGTAACACCCGAAAAATTGGTACGTTAACTAAAGGTTTCTATTTTAGGAAACTGTTCTAAAATAGGAAAGTTCGTTGCCTGATTTGATTTCTGGTTGTGCGATGTGCTTTGATGTGTTATTTGACGTTTATGATATGGTATGATTCGTTAATCGCATGACTATTAGTAGTAGAAAACCAGGACATGAGGGTTGGTCCTGGCGCTGGGCACAACCTGGCGCTGAGGCCAGCCTGGCGCCAGGGTCTGAGAACACCTGACGCCAGGAGTGGGGCCAAGCGCCAGGGCATGTGTTCAAGTGGATGAGACCCATTTGAATTTCATAATTAATCAGTTAATTTTGGTTTTATACGTGGTCCGTGGTCTACACGAGATAGTGTAACGAGTAGTACAACCGCGGGACACTAGAGTCATGTGTGCGCAGGACTCTAGCTTTAGACGCACAGACCTGGGCGCAGGGCCATGTGGCATAGGCCCAGGGAGTCATGTGAACGTGGGTAACTAGCCACAAGGAGATCTTTAGAGGATTGGAGTGAATCTTGGAGCAAAATCTATGATTTGACCTAATAGCGGTAAATATGGTAAGTATCGCGGAGGATCGGGAAGTATCAGTTCGGTTAAGATAATTAGGGAAGATAAATCTTAATTAAAAAGAGATAAATATTTCACTTTTAATCAACCAATAGGAAGGGGACGTCTAGTTGGTTGGCTAAGATATGGTAGTTTCCTAGTTTGGAACGAGATATATAAAGTATGATTAAGATTGTAAGTTCGGCCAGTACTATTTCTGTGTCAACAGTCTGTAGTAAATAAATCATAACTAATTCAGGAAAAACCGGAAAAATAAAAAATTAGTGCGGTTAGAAACTAGACGCATATGGCTAACTCCAATAAAAATTTCAGTGTCTAAGTCCTACTGGACTGACCGTGGGAAGAATCGGAAGTGGACTGTTATGTGTATGACAGTGTGCTGTAATTAGGATTAAGATAGTGAACGAATCTTATTAGAGATTTGAAATCCTAATTAAATGAGAAAAACCCAATGGATTAACATGGCTGAACGTCCCTTACTAATGAGGGAGACCTTTTAATTGGTTAGTTGGGATTTGGGATTAGGAAGGATCTAATTAGGAGATATCCTAGTTGGAGGAGGCTTTGGCTATAAAAGCCAAGGAGGAGGACGCCCATATGCTTCACTCCAAGCTTTGGACGCCCTGTGCTAAACCCTAGCTCTTCTCCCTTTCCTTGACACCAATTCCAGCAACCTTCTACCTCTCCCCTCAACCTCTTTTTTCGTGCGATCGAAGGAGTGGAGGCGTCGTTGCGAAGGAGAAAGAACGAGCTACGCGTGGAGGTGTATTTCTCATACATCTAAGTGGTAGGATGGTTTTTCCTAACCAATTCGGTTTGCACTTCTTTGGTCCTTTCATATTGTGATTAATTTATGATCCTATTCATATTATCTCAGAGATAAAAGTGCCTAATGTTTGTTTCATGAGAGATTTCTCGTTGTTTGATAAATAAGAGTGCTCATAATGTCATACCTTGTTTAATGCTTCATGTTGATGCATATATGCCTACTTTTGATGGGAATATCTATAGGTCATGTCTCTTGAACGTGGATGGTCATGAAAGTTATCTTCTTTATTCTGTTATGTCCTGATTTAATAGTCCTATATGGTTAAGGGATGTATTAATAATGTTAAAAGCTTAATTAGATCAAGGTTGATGCCTTGAATCTAGTTTAAGGTATTATCATCAATTAGAATCATTATAATCATTAAGTTCCAGAATATACCAGAGTCTAGAATTACTCTAGGAGGGAAGTAATTAAGGGTATTAATGTTATATTATCATGGTTCATGGGTATTAGTACGTGATTACCTATTATAAGTAAGTAATGTGCTCTCGGCCAGAACTGTTTCTGCGCCGACAGTGCTCAGTATAAAAATCATAATTAAATGTATAAAAATCATAAAAATATGCCGTCAGTAGGGTTATAAACTAGCCTCATAGGGTTATCTTTTGTTAAAATTTCAGAGTCAGAGTTCTTCTGTGTTGACGGTGGGGTCAGTCTACTGGAATTAGGGTTTTAAAGCACTAGTAAGTATTATTACTCATAATATGATATAATCTGATTAAAATAATATTAATACAGTAAGATAAAACTACTTATGAGTCACTTTAATAAGTGAAGAAGTTTAAAAGATGAAGACTTTGGGATGAGTCAGCGTGCACAAGAGTCAATTTAGTCTTGTTTCTATGGTTCATCGTGGTGTCGGTTTGAGTATCCAATTGGAGATCAAACTTTCTTAGAAAGGTATCTTGAGATTAAAAGTAATACAATTCTATACTTAGAGATATCCCTATCAAAGGTAAGACATGATGCATGACGTGTAATCTAAGAGTGAAATTCATTATTCCTCAGATTGTGAGTCTTCATTATTCTCTTCATTATGCGAGATATGTGAATCTTTTTGTTACTCCCTGAGAGAGAGCTATATATTGTTGAGAAACCTTGTTTATCTGTTTCATACTCCATGAGTGAGTCATTGCGGTAAGAGTTACCCTATTCTCAGAAAGTTGAGACCTCTGTTATTGTTGAATCATTGTCCAGTTTGACATTGACCTATTTCTCCACTTATTAAAAGGTGGAATCATAGTATGCTCACGAGCCATTGCTAGGTCATGAGTGACCTCTGATATTTATGGAACATGGTTTCCCTATTGCCCGAAAGGAGGCAAATACGTACGTCTTAGACTGGTTGACAGTACGGAAGGTCTTCAGTCTCCGCTCATTGTGCCCGTAAGCACAGATGGGGCCAGCATGCCTAGGCGCGTGGCCGGGTTCCAAAAAGAGAACCTCTAGGATGTTCTGGTATATTTTATCTTTCGAGATTGGTAAATTCAGCGAGCAGAAATTGTAACTCCTTGCACTTTAGATGCCTGGAGCCTTTGGTATTTTGACCATTCTCTCCTTACACCGGTATTTGTTTGGAGTCGTATAATTTATTGTCCTTGCTCTATACTTGAGAGTCAGGAAGCTTTGATGTTTTGAGTCTTGGATTATAGTAATTTCTCTCCTTATACTTTGGATGTTTAGGAGTCTTTATTGATGATGCTATTTCCTCTTATAATGGAATTCTTGTTGCTCAGTTCAAATATTCTTGATTATTCAACTGTCTCATATTAAACCCTATTCTTTGTCCTATATTGTATATTCTGTTCTTGTGGGTTTTTGCATTCTACTGGGTATTTCTTCGGAATACTCATGCATCCTCTGATGCAGGCATGAAGAAAGTATAGCTATGGCAAGTGCAGATAATGGAAGACTTAAATACAATCGTGGAAGATAGAGCTATCTTTATTATTTTAAATTTAGTGTTAATATTATTGGCATGTTGGCCAAAGCATTTTAATGATTTTGATTTTTAGTTATTTTAGATGACTTGTATTATGGATTAATTTAAGATTGTTAAGTTCTCATTTCATATGTGTTAATGATGTTATTTAAAGACTCAGTTGTATTATGTCGAGTACACATCTATTCATGGTGATGTATTAGACGGGATGTTCGAGTATTCGGTCATATCTCAGGGTTTCTGGCCTCAAACATACTCATGAAAGAAAAAAAAATGTCTTCCGCACTCCGACGAGGCCAGGAATTTTGGGGCGTGACAGTTTGTTTGCTGAAAGGCCGAAAATTGGCCCTGAAAGGTGAAAGGTGACAATTTTTCACCTTTCACCATGAAAGGCTGATTCTCACCAGGCTGGCAAATCGATCGTCGCACCTCTTCAACGAAAAAAAAAATTAACTATCTCCCTGAGGTTCGTCCCCCCGGTTCATCCCCCCCCCCGATGGTGCCCCATTGAGCTGAGAGAGTTTGTGCCCCCCGTTCCCACCGCCGCTCGTTGAGTCCCCCTCCACCCCGGTCGCTGTTGCCGCTGATTGAGGCCCCCACCTTGTCGCCGCCGCCCCGTTGAGCTGAGGGAACCCGTGCCCACCCCTCCCGGGCAACTGTTCAGGTCATCCAAAGCCGGTCACCCCGATGCCTCCGCCGCTGCACCGTCAAGCCGAGGGACCACCCCCCCACCCCCCAGTCATATCTCTATCATTTTTAGTCCATTTTCTATATTTTTTCATCATTATAAGAAAGAACACTAAAAATGAGGAAGAATGAAAAAAAAAGGCCAAAACAGATCAGAAATAAGTGAGATACGCATCGTTGAAGTTTGTCCCATAAAAAGTTATCGCATAATCGATTACTCGATAGCCAATACTATAGTGTAACTAGTTACTCGATAGGCAGTACTATCGTGTAACCAGTTACTAGATAACTAGTTTTATAGTGTAACCAGTTACTCGATAGCCAGTACTATAGTGTAACCAGTTACTCGATAGCCAGTACTATCGTGTAACCAGTTACTCGATAGCCAGTACTATCATGTAACCAGTTACTCGATAGCGAGTACTATCGTGTAACCAGTTACACGATAGGCAGTAGTGTAACTAGTTACTCGATAGCCAGTACTATCGTGTAACCAGTTACTCGATAGCCAGTACTATAGTATAACCAGTTACTCGATAGCCAGTACTATCGTGTAACCAGTTACGGATAAGCATAAAATATACATATTTATATGCCCTATTTACCTATATGCTAGTGTAGTTTTTATGATAAAATATGAATAAAATGGGTTATTTGTGATTAGGATAGTAATTAGGGGATTAATAATTAATTCATTCTAATTAACTATTTTAGATGCATTAAAGAATTTACGGAATTATATTTTTACAATGCGTCTAATTTTAGTTTGGTTTTGTTATTGCAGGTTTAAAAATGCGGATTACAGATCGACAGCAGACGAGCACATTAGATGGGTTTTGAAGTGCCAAAATGACCCAAGAGCTGAGATCACACGCATAGAAGATTTGAACCGTTAATGAGCCACTTAAAAGAAGACAGGCGCGCAGAATAAAAGGATGGACGTTCAGAATTGATCCGATCAATGAGACCGGTTCAGCGGGTATTATAAAAAAAAAAAAGAGAACATGAACCGGTTCGTCGGGTCGGGCCGAAGGAAGAAAAAAAAGAAAATAAAATAAAAGATAAACTGAGCCGCTGGCTCGGGTGTCTAACAACATAGCAGAAGCACTCAGCTCTGCACGAGTGATGTTCGGGAGGCAGAGCGCCGGTGAAGTTTACGGTGACGGTGGCCACTGGCGGGCTGACAACGGCAGAAGTTTTGAGGCTATGGGTGCGACAAATGATGGCGGCGGCGATGATTTCATGGCGGAGCAATGACAGCGGTCGAGAGCACTCGAGGATGACGATGAAATGCCGGTGGAGCTGGAATCGACGGCGACTTAGACGGCAGAGCTCGACTATGGAAATGGTGGTGAAGGCAGTCACGGCGGCGACGGTGTGAATAGCAGCGATGAAGTCTAGGCAGGTTAGAGGAATCGTGCTCAAATCGGGAAATCAGAAAGCAACGGATTTGGGACTCTCTCAAACAGAGTCATGCTAAAATTGGATACGATTTGGGTTCATCCATATCAAAGTCAGATTGGTTTGGGCTCTCTCTCTCGAAGTCTATAAAAGCGGGCGATTTGAGGGGGAAGAGAAGAACTGGTTTTTGGACGAAAAGGACGGCTGTTTTTTAAAAAAAAATAGAACTTCGTTTTTTGGTGTTTGGGTCGTGATTTGGCCGGATTTCAGTAGGAATCGAAGAGGAGGAAGAGCAGAATCGATGGGAGAAGAGGAGAAGAAGAATAGAGGAAAAAAACCGGATTTGGGGCTAATTTTCGTGTTGCTACAGTACTGCTACAGTACTCTGCAATTGCTACAGTGATTTCGGGCTGTTATGGAAGATGAATAGTGTTCGGTGAACAGTAAATTGTGAACAATGATTTGCTACAATGTTCCTGCTACAGTACCTATGAATAGTAAAATTGCTACATTGATTTTTCAAATGCGATTTCTTCCGAATCTGATTTTTCTTTTTCTCATGAATATGAATAGCTAAATATTTTGTCAAAGCTAGAGGTGATATTATTTGATTAGTATTTCTACGTCTATAACGAAGTGCTATTATTGCTTATTTGATTGAATGCGATGATTTGAAATAGTCATAATCTATACAATTATTTGATTTGTCGTTAACGTAAGGTACGTCAAATGCTTATAATTCCCTGTGATTATTTGACTGAGCTTGTTAATGATAAATATTCAATCGATATTTTTATGTTAATGGTTATGATGAACGTGAATGAAATATCATCCGTTTAGGTCAAATCATTATTTGAATCTAATTGAGGAATTAAATAGACATAGAAGTATTGATTAAATAATTGATCCTTGAAGCTTTGATATCTCCCATCGATTATCTTTCCTTTCTCTAGATAATTTTAATTGAATTTTTAATTGTCATTTTAGTAGTTAATTGAATTACAATCTCTCTACAAAATTTCCTGGTATAAATCTTAATTTGTTAAGCTAAGTAATATTTAGATTAGTTTGGAGAAGAATAATCCTACATCATTCCCTGTGGTTTGACCTTGAACTTACCGAGTATATATTACAATTTGTCAACCTATTTTGGGGTTTGATCAGTTACTCGATAGCCAGTACTATCGTGTAACTAGTGACTCGATAGCCAGTATTATTGTGTAAACTTCAACAGTTAATATCTCCCTCATTTTTAGTCCATTTTTGGCAAATTTTTTTTTGTTATTCCTTATTTTTTATGCTCTTTCTAATCATCATGATATCCTAATGACATTGATATTTTATTTTAAAAAATCCAACAAAATCCACCATAAATAGTACGTGGTGGCTCAACATCTTTATGATATCATCATTATAAGAAAGAACACTAAAAATGAGGAAGAATGAAAAAAAAATGGGACAAAATGGATCAGAAATGAGTATGAAACGCATTGTTGAAGTTTGTCCCATTAAAAAGTTATCGTGTAATCGGTTACACGATAGCTCTTCATGTCGTGTAATCAATTACACGATACCCAAAGCTGATGAATATTCCTATCAGCGTGATTTTTTTTCAGTTCCTAAATATATTTCACTTTTCACAAATTAGGCCTAAAAATTTTCACCCTGACGCCTTATTACTTTCAGCTTCCAAACGAGTCGTCACCAATCAGGAAAAAACACCCTTGATTATTTTCAAGCTGATATAAATTTTCACCTTTCACCTATCATCTTCCAAACGCACCCTAGTAGTCTCTTGAAAAGCTGTCGCCTTTATTGAATTTGTTTACTGATTCGACTTTCTTACCTCTTTAAGTGCGTACTTTACTTTGTGTTTCTTCCTGGGAGAGTTGTAGTTTTAGGGGATGCAATGTGACCATTACTTCATGTATCAAAGGCATCATCATTGTAGATGCTTTGTGAACTAATTCTGTCTTGGTCACTTACATTGTGTTCTTTGGACGTTCGAGCGTCAAAAAAGTTATGGACGGGGCATTAGTTTTGAGCAAGGAATTCCGTATCGGATTTCAGTAAAATATCGGTTGACTTAAGAGACAAAATTTTGGAAATATATAAGAGATATTTATAAAAAAATATCGGTAGTTGAAAACTAATTTTTACCGTATATTTTCACAATCTAACTTCTAAAATGAGTTATATTAATTAGACAAAGCATAGATTTTCAAAATATGCATATTATGATAGGAAACAATAGGAAAATTATTTTTTTTTTCTTTTTTTTAAAAAAAATTTCCTAATTTTTTTTAAATAGTAAAATTTTGGTCCGAAACCGAAATTTTGCCAATATTGTAAATTTAAAAAAAAAAAACAATATTGGGCGATTACGATGGGGGCCGAAATCGACATATCGGCGAAATAGAATACCTTAATTTTGAGAAGATAAAAAATCTTAGATAGTCCATCGATCATCAAAATTGACAGCGCACACGGATGTTGCGGCCCATCTAACGCCTTTTTGCACACGGATGTTGCGCCATCACCTGATTGGTAATCGACGGCTCATCTATTGATGGAGGATAGCCTGCCCAGTCTCTCTGCCGCCATTGCCCTCCTCCCGCTTTTCCTTTCTTTGATCCTCCTCTGCTTCCGGACTCCTCTCATTAACAGTGACGAACGACTGCTGAGTGAGTGACCCGCCTTTACTTCGCTACTTCGCCTCTCTCTCTCTTTGTATAGATTGCTGAGTTGTTTTATGGATTTTTCATTTCTTGTCGCAGAACGTTAATTAGCAATTTGGCTCTGAAAGAAAATCAATGCAAAGGTATGGTATATCTTCTTCTATTGTCTTTTCTCAATTATAGTTTTTTTGGGTGAACAAATAAATTTGAGTAATCTTTGCTATGCTTGAGCATATGAAATTGTGTATTCCGAATTGTTATTGTCCCTTGCTGATTTTGACGAAGGTTGCCAAACATTTATGATTATCTATCTATTTTAAAAAAATATATATACATGATGAACATGTTCTTGGATGTAAAAGCCCGTAGAAACTGAAATGCTATCTTTTTTATGTTTTTTCGTGATCCAAGAGAATACCTCTTTTGGGGTTTTAGCAGCCATTGATTCGCGAGTCGTGTGAGGTCAGGATGTATTTGTCCACTTGAGTAAAAGAAAAGGTGAATTTCTCTTTACTGAGGTTACTTACCCCTTTTTTTATGGTTTCTACGTAGCTTCAATTTCTGGGCCCTTATCTAGTAGTAAATAATATTATTGTACGAGTATATATTGTTGTTTTTCCTCATTAAAAATTTTCGTTAAATTAATGTGATTGCAGTTTCTATTTTATTTTTCTTTTGAGAACAACAAATTAGCAATGGCGTTAAACGTTGTGAGTAATATCTATTTTTGTGTTTGCTTACATTTTGGCACTCATGAAATTTGTTTTTTTTATGAATTACTCATGAAATCTGTCCCTTTTCTGCCTATGAAGGAAAGGAGTTTCTTTAACTGATCCTTTTTGTGTTTTTTATTAGCATTTCTATCAGGCAGAGTGCATAGGGATAATTAGCAAGATTGTAGCTACCCGATTGCTATTTTCTATACCTAATTGCTATGATCCATACTCTGTCTCTAGTCTCTACCTGAGCACACACTACACAGTCTCCTTGTCACTACCAGAGCACAAAGTCTTCCTTTTTGGTTATGAATTAAGTTAAGTCTGCCAGACCACCAATTGGCATGGTTGGTCTTGCTCAGACCTGTTTCTCTCACCCTCCTCTCCTGACGCAGTCTCCGTGTCTCGTTGTCATGGCTTCGTCCCTTGCCATCACTTCTTCACCAGTTCAGCTGACCTCTCTCTATTTCTGGACTCTGTTTCTCTCTCTCTCTCTCTCTCTCTCATTTCAGAGGGATAGCCAGTTATTTTTTTTTGATGCTTATGCCAAGTGTAGAGAGATGGACTTGGCCTGAAATTTATTTGATTAAATTACCCGAGGAATTATGTGTCTTGGGATCTCATTATTGGGGGATGCTGTCCCAATGCAATTGAGTATGGATTTTGATCCTTTTGCGTTTTCATGATCATGTTGGAAGTGAGAAATGTGCTAATTGGCTTGCACTTAAAATTGGGCAATCTGATATGTGGAATAACGGAAACTCATGTATGGAACTTAAAAAAACAAATCATGAATTTCCATGCTGAAAAGGGATGAAGTCTCTGGCTATTCTATTATAACGAAGGAAACTGGACGAGAAAGTTTATGTGTTAGTGCCAACAGATTCAGATGGTATCACAAGAAACGTACTTAAATGTCCACTCATCTGCTTGCATGTATCCAGGGACTTCCGCCAATGAAACTTCTGAATGATTGGCTTTTTCCACGTGCACACGTTTTTATCAATATGAATTTCCTGATTCTCATGTTTGGACCACCTACATGCCTCTTCCCTCCAAGAGACAAGGAATAATCAATAAATATCTTTTGAGTTTCGCGACTTCCACAAATATGAAATTGTGGTGAGTTCTGCCCAAACAGGTTGGAACATCAGAACAGCAACTACAAAAACTTGGATAAAAATTAATTTATGACAATTAAAATGTGTACCACATAAGAAAAAAATTGCAACAAAACATTCCTTACAGTTGCTCTCTTATCATTTCTGCAGGGATGAGGCTACAACGGAGCCTAGAGGTGTGGAAGATGGGCGTGGTCAATTACTTGGATGCGCTTAAGCTTCAACAGAAACTTGTCTCCAACCGAAAATTGGGTAAAATCTCGGATACTCTTCTTTCTCTACAGCATCCACCCACGTACACACTGGGAAAAAGAAAAACGGATCACAATTTATTGGTACCTGAGTCCGACCTTCGATCCATGGGAGCTGAGCTTCACTGCACAGATAGAGGGGGGGATGTTACATTTCACGGTCCACATCAAGCAATTCTGTACCCTATCATATCACTTAGAGAAATGGGCTTTGGTGCGAGAAAATATGTCGAAAATCTTGAGAAGACCATGATTGAATTGGCATCTCTCTATGGAGTGCAAGCCCAGGCAGGGCAGAAATGTGAGACAGGTGTGTGGGTTGAAGATAGAAAGATTGGTGCTATTGGTGTGAGGATTTCATCTGGGGTCACTTTTCATGGTTTGGCCTTCAACATCGATCCGGACTTGAACTATTTTAAGTTCATTGTACCCTGCGGGATTGCTGATAAAGGGGTGACATCCCTGAGAAGAGAAACAGTTGGAGAGCTTCCATCTGATGATATGATCCAAGAACAGCTGGTTTCTTGCTTTGCAGGGCGCTTTGGTTTCACCCATCTTTCATGGAAAGAAAACGTGCGTGTCGAAAATATTACGTGAAAGGGGCCATCATCCTTTGCCATTGGTTGTTTTTATCATCGTGTCTGCCATTTCTCTTACGCATTTCTCTTTCCAAATTCCTATTGTTCAGTTTTGCTCATAATGTTTGTAAAAACAATTTCAGGTGTTTTTCTTTTAATAAAAATATGGATATGGATAAATTAACATAACTCAAACCACATCATTAATATTTAGAAAGTACAATGATTATTGTAATTATTCAGGTTTGACTATAAATCCTGCAAAGAGCAGGGTCTTGTGGAGTCCTAAATATACTAGGCTCACTTAAGCAAACTTTGTGCCAGATATTTCACATGGAGCAGTCAGTGTCAATTGATCATTACCTATGTGTACCCGTCACTAGTGGTGTATTGCGCAAGCAGCATTGTACAGAGCTCCTGCAATCTTTGGATAATGTGCTGACGGGGTGGCATGCGCGCCAAGCCGGTTGTGCTACTCTGATTACTTCTGTTTTACAAGCCCTCCCAGTTCATTGGATGTCGGTGTTTGAAATTCCTAAGTTCGTATGTACTATTATCAATCAAAAAGCCCGTGTATTTTTTTGGTGGGCAGCGGACCATGAAATTTTGCTTACAATCAAGTGGGAACAACTTTGCTTGCCTCGACGATATGGAGGATTAAATTTCAAGGATGCTCATACTTTTAATGTAGCTTTACTGTTAAAACAGTTTTGGTTCATATTTCTACATGTGGATGTACTTTGGGTGTCGGTATTTTGGAGCAAATATCGTCGGGCTTTGAGCTCTTTTATTGAGCCTCCTCCAGCAGTTGCATCAGGCTTGTGTCGCACTTTTTTTCGTTATGGTCATTGGCTGCACCAAGGGTTAGGCTGGATCATTGGCGATGGAGCAACATTTCACCTTCGGGATCCTTCTTAGCTGCCGTATCCCAGTTTAGCTGGGTGTTCACAGGCATTTCCTCAATCAACTTCATCCTTGAACACTCTATTTTCTTCTAATGAAAATGAGTGGAATACAGACTTAGTCAGCATTTTAAGGCTGAGCAGTCTAAAAAAATTGCAGCCCTTCCTTTGGATTGTGAGGCGGCGGATCAGCCTATATGGAAGTTTTCAAGTTCAGGCGAGTTCATTGTTAAGTCTGCTTACCTCCAGTTTCACTCTCTCCCTCAGTCAAATCAGCTATGGCAAATTGTGTGGCGTCAACAGGTGCCTCATTGTGTCTGCTTTTTCATTTGGAAGGCATGTGTTGGGGACCTTTATACTGATGATCTTTTGGTATTGCGGCTTGGTAAGGACCCGGCCAATTGTTATTTTTGTAATCAGGTTCCGGAGACAGTCAATCATCTTTTCTTGGAGTGTCCATATGTTCTACAGCTTTGGCATGCAATGGGTATTTCTGTGATACCAGATATAGGATTATCTTTATCTGTGGATATTGACACTCCATCTGAATCATAGAGAGCTTTTATCCCGTTATATGATTCTCTGTTGGCTACTTTGGAGGTACAGAAATTATACAAAGCTCCGTCTTAAATCCTTTAACATTATGGAAATTTTGGCTCAAATCAAATCGTACTATTATGGTGTGCTTCAAAATTCTAAGGTGGCGGAGAAATGGAATTCCGCTAAGAAGCAAGAGCTTTTAATCTCTTGGCAGCCTCCCCCTCCCATCATCTTCTCTTGAACTTTGATGGGGCTTTGAGAGGCTCTTCTCAGCAGGCGGCTATTGGGGTTATTATTCGAGATTCCGAAGGACAGTTTTGGGCAGCAACAGCGTCAGTTATATCAGCTTCAAATGCTTTAGTGGCTGAAGTTCAGGCTTGTTTGCAAGGATTGCATCTAGCTTCTTTTATTGGAGCTCAACAGCTGTAGTGCATGGGGATTCCTTGGTGCTGTTGCAAAGTTTGACTCGGAAAGCTTCTGTACCATGGAGAATTGCTCCTCTCTAGCTGTTATTTTTCAGACTTGCAAGTCGTTTTCAATCTTTACAATTTCAACATGTGTATTGAGAGAGTGATTGGGCGGCCGATTTTATTGCCAATTTTGCGCTTGATAAGTTCAGTTGTACACGGTGGGTGCCCGCCATATGAATTTCATGATATGTACTTCAAGCAGATAGGCTCTCTTGTACTTCGTCTCGTTTTGTATATACCAAAGCCTAAATGAAATAGGTTTTGGTGGTTAAAAAAAGTACATCAGATTTCGGAAGGAAGAAGATAACAGACTTAGGGAAGTCTTTTTTTAATTTAGAAACAAATCTCATGGAACAGCTTAAAGCCTTAAAGGTCAGATGAATTAAAATGTTCAGTGTTCCTTTCCTTTGTAAGTGGACACGTCCAAGCAGACAGATCCCAAGACTCACTTGGACCCAGACTAGAGAATCGGGCAGTGGACAAAGTAAAGAAGTGTAGGGTATGAGTTATTATTTGTTTTTACTTATTACGTGTAAGATAATATATCTCTCTCTTTGTTGTATTTTGATATTAAGGTAATCATAATTGAAACCCTAACCTTCCTCTTTGTACCTTTTTCTCCTTCTTGGTTTCTTTTTAATTCACATGGTATTAAAGCAATGGAAGTTTTGATTTTTAATCTTATGGAATGAAGTTTGATTTCTTTCATGATTTTCGCCAAAAAATTTGGATTCCGTACAATTTAGAGTCATTGTAATATGGAGTAATCTGGAGTTGAAGATCAAGAAATCTCAATATTTGGAGTCGTAGTGATTTGGAATAATTTGGAGCCCTCTCTTTCTCATCTTTTAAATATGGTAATTTGTTCATCTCTTCTTTATGATTGCTTCTTGTCTTTGTTGGTTTTGAAAATGGTTAGTGAAAAAGATGATTTACTTCAATCTATTAGTGTAAGATTAAATAGGAACAACTATTAGTATTGGAGTTATGTGATGAAGAATTGCTTCCTCTCTAGCTTCTATTTTCAGACTTGCAAGTCGTTTTCAATCTTTACAATTTCAACATGTGTATTGAGAGGGTGATTGGGCGGCCGATTTTATTGCCAATTTTGCGCTTGATAGGTTCAGTTGCACCCACCATATGAATTTCATGATATGTACTTCAAGCAGATAGGCTCGCTTGTACTTCGTCTCGTTTTGTATATATCAAAGCCTAAATGAAATAGGTTTTTGTGGTTAAAAAAAGTACATCAGATTTCGGAAGGAAGAAGATAACAGACTTAGGGAAGTCTTTTTTAATTTAGAAACAGATCTCATGGAACAGCTTAAAGGTCAGAGGAATTAAAATGTTCAGTGTTCCTTTCCTTTGTAAGTGGACACGTCCAATCAGACAGAACCTAAGACTATGAATTGGACCCAGACTAGAGAATTGGGCAGTGGACGAAGAAGTGTGGCTCAATGTGCAATATGGGAGATGAATGACCAAAGTTTCCCTTGAGTTGTCCATTATTTCAAAGCTTAGTCCATGCCGGACTTTTTGTACCTTACCCTAATGGGAGCTTGAAGGATCAAGGACTTGTTTTTCTAAAAAACGAGACGAAGCTCAATCCAGCCATTGAGCCTTCGTTTTTTAAGGACTGTTGAGTTGAGTTAAATATTAAACGAGGGTGGAAAATATGAAAAGTACAGGAAAGTTTCCTGCACCTAAAACAGATCTGACCACGCATTTATAAATCAATGTTGCCTATTTCACCCACCCTAACCCAGTATTTTCCTCTCTTCCCTTCCTCCCTTTCTCTTCCTCTCCTGCTGTCGACCTCCATCCCCAAGGGTACTGTGCCGGCAGCCACCTCCCTCCTTCCTGGTCCTCTCCGCCGGCACTCTCCCAACTAACCACCTTTCTCGCCACCACCACTCTATTGGCCACTGCCTCCCTTGCCCCACAAGCCAATAAATTTACCTCATTTTGCACCGAGGCCTGAATTTTTTAGACGGAGGGAGTGTTTGATTTCTGGAGAATTACACGAATAGACGAGTGTATCAGCTGCTTGTCGCCTACTGTCTGGATTGCTTAGCTCGTTTGAATAATTGAATCTGCAACGGTCAGTTTTTCCAGGAGGATGTCTAATGAGCTGGCGCACTCCCTTGCAAGCTAACGCTTTAAAGGTGGACCTGGTGGAATGCTGGGATGATGTGCTACCTGAGTTTCTTTAGACACGGACACTCTCTAGTCCTGCTGCGGCTTGAGGAGTATTGGAAAGGTTGGGAACTTTTACTCTCAGATATCAGGCCCGACAGTGGGTTCCTTAGCTGTCTGTTGGTACCAGGATGTTGTTGTTGTTAAAGTTCTATTACTATTAATGAAAAGGATGTTCCAAGAAATCAATCCTGGGTCAGCATCATGGCATTCTTCTACTTGCTTGAATTGTCCCAACGTTGGACACCATCTTTATCATGTATTGCTAATGACCAAGTAGGATCTGTAACTCAGATATGAAAGCCAAAGGGTAAAATGATGCGGAGAATGGAGTTCCAGGGTGCCAAGTGCCGACTTCCAAGGTTGATCATTAGTGCATCAAGACTTGCTAAACATGTTGTCATGTCAAAGAAAGAGTTAAGCTCGGTCCTGCATAGAATCACAAGTTCACAACATTGTCATTCAATGTAAGATGAAATCATAAAAATCAATTAAGTAGGCTTTTTAACATGATTTTTGAAGGACTGATAAAAAAATGTTTTTGAAGGAGAATGATATATTATTAATTAAGATATTTTACATTCTTTATTATTCTATTCTCAACATTATTAGTCTTTTGAGAAATGCCTCACTATGGGGCTGTTTGGGAGGCCATAGGAAATGTAAATTTTTTTATTTATCTTTCCCCAAATAAAATGAAAATGATAGTTTGTTTGGCAAGGCCCATTTTTTGCATTTTCTTTAGGTTATTTGGAATGTGAAGGGTTGTTTGGGAGGTTCATTTGGAAACCCATTAGAGGGTATAAAATTTCTTCTTTATCCTTGAGTACTTTTTCACCTAAAGTATACCATTTGTTGTGTATCATAGGCATAGAAAAGGCATAAAAATTCCCTCCATCCCATAGAAAAAATTTAATACTCATCCTATAATAATTGTCTAAATTTGTAAGTTTTCACTATTCCCATAAAAATTATCCATATTTGAGTGAACATCACCCACATATGTCTATTTGGTTTTCTCATCTAAACAAGTAAATGGGACACAAGGTGTACATAGAAGCGGGTGGCCATGGCCAATCATTTTTGCTCTACATGTATAATCATGGAATGTTGTCGCGCCGATATATCAGTATCGGGCCCCATCCGATACAACGAGACCCAACAGTCTCAGTTTGGCTATATTTTCCAAATATTAAAATATTGCCGATATATCAAGTTTTAACGATATATCGGTGATACGCTAAAAAAAATAAAAAACAAAAATAAATAGTTATGTTATAATGTTTATACTTATGTTGTTGATTGTTAAGGATTTGATAGACAAATGGTTATGTTGTAATGCTTATAATGTCTTTTTCTTATGTTAAGTAGTCCATAAACTTGTATTTTGATGATCAAACTATTATGTTGTAGATTGTGTCATTACTTGGTGGACTTGTATATCTTGTAAACATGCATTGTAATTACTTATTGATTGTCCCATTGTTGACTATTACAGGTGACTAAACTTTTACAAGTTATGCACTTTGCCAAAATTTCATACAAATATATTAATATAAGAATGCTTATTTTGCTGGTATAAGATTAATGTCACTTCTTTAAAGGTCACATTGTGAATATATATGGTAAAAACTTGTTTTAGACCACTGATATTTTTTTACATGATATCTCCGATATTTTGTTTCTCTTGCTGACCGATATTTTACCAATATCCGATACAACATTCCTTGTGTAATACAACCCAAGCACAAACAAAGTCTGATTGTAGGACTTTTTTTTATAGAAACAAAGAACAAGAAGAGAAGAAGATAAGAAAAAGTCAATTTTTAACACAACAGAAAAGATCCAATTTTTACCGGTAGCTCATGCTTGTCTTGACTCTCCTTCACAAGCTTCTTCTTCAACAACCCCTCCATAGCTTCGCCTCTGAAGGGACGAGGAGTAGATGAGAAGCAGAGACGATCGGGAGTCAAAGCCGGGAGAGTTTTTGGGGATTCAAAAGGGAGACGGGAATAATTAAGGGCATTGAGGGTATTTTTTCACATCATTCCCATTTAAAAACCATTCAATGTGTGAATGTGACCCGGTAAATGAGAATAACCCCTTAAATGGCCTTAAACGATCCTTTACTATGTGAATGTAATTCATTCCTTAATGTGCCTACCAAACAGGTTTTAGTGGGAAATGGCCTCCCAAACAGTGCCTACATGTAGATGAAGGGGAAATAAATCAGAGAGAAATCAGATTTCCATTTACTTTAGAATATTAGACAGGCAACTTGCAATTTGAAAGCTGCGAAAATTAGGATTAATAATAGCGATCCAAAAAAAGGATTAATAAAGAAAGGATGGAGTGAGTATTACATGAAAATGAAGACGTCATTGGACAGATGGAGTATTTCATGAAAATTGCCCAAGTCTTGTTTTAGTGGCCAAAATTTGATGGGTAACTAGACCTACGATGCCATCTTAACACCCTATCATATATTTACAGCGAACCATCTAGATGGCATGGATTACCCTTTTCTCAAGTGGATGTTGTTCGAATGATATGGTGTACAACAAGGTGTTGAATGGACTCTGGACAGCATTTTCTTAAGTATGGCTTACCATTTTTAAGAAGAAACAATTCCGGTCTCTTGGAAATAAATGTTCTGTTTGAGTAGTTACGCACCTAAGAAGCACGATACGGATACAGCGATACAATACGACACGATACGGATACGGGGATATGGCATTTTTCTAAAAAGTAAGATATGACACGGCTAATAAAAAATTATTTATATAATTTTAAAGTATATTTTTTGATATTGTAGTAACAAAAATTTTCCTTCAAACCTTACAAATGTTAAAGCTCCAAACTTGAAATAAAGTTATAATAAGCACTTTCAAATAGGAGTATTAAGAAAATGATGTAAAACAGAACTTGTAAGAAGAAAATTATGAATGCTCAACCCTAAAGGGAGGGAGCAATGAAATTAAATTGAGAACCATAAATTCCAAAAAGGGCTGAAACATTTCCCGTCAAATATAGAAACTCACACATTTGAAGATACAATTTTTCGATATAATCTCTCTTGGCCCTTGGGGGACCATTAATTACATGGATATCAAGAGAGAAAAAAACGCACACAAACAAAAAACCAATTTTAGTACTAAATTTAGAACACTATAAGAGGAGGACATTATACTAAAACCCAGGACCATACCACCTTCAAGAACTACAAATCATGTAATGTCACCAACAATGGAAGATCAATGTAGCCTCGTCTTGCTCCATAACACAAAAAAAGAGGATAACATACTTAACAGTCAACAGAGTCCCCTGTGAGCAAGAACAGAATTCAGACAGAGCTTAAAACCATACAATCCCTTCTTGAACTAAACCAGAATTCATCAAACGACCCCATGTCCCCATCCAGAAACTTTTAAAAAAGGAAAGCGGAGAAACAAAATTCGTAATTTGAATGAGACACAAAGCCAGAACCGCTCCATCTGCATGAACGACAATGAGCTTCAAGAAGAAAAATGGCGCATATGAACATGAGAAAAATCCACACAACAAACAAGAAAAAAAAACAGAGAGAAAGAGAAAGAGGAAAGCTGCAAACCTAAGCCATTTTTGGCTTTGCCTGAGGGAGCTCTGAGCCTCACTCCACTTCAACCACCACCACCACTGCAGCCATGAAAGGAAGAGAGAGAGTTCTAGAGAGAAAGAGTGAAGGGAGCGGTTCAACTCCCGTGTCCTGTCAGCAAGCACGCGTGAGGGAGAGCCGGAGAAAAGCAGGGATCGCTGGAGACAACCGGTGAGAGAGGGGGGGGGGGGGGGGGAGAGCTAGGGCACGGGAGAAGGGGGACGGCCGAAATGATTTTAAACTCCAATGTCCCATCGTATCGGGAACGTATCTAATACGTGTCCCGACGTATCGGAAACGCATCCATTTTTTTTTAAAAACGGCACTGACACGCATGCAGTCGTTATCCGTGTCGGATATGTTAGGGCAAAATTTGGGAGTGTGATTTTGTCTCTTAATGTATGTCAATTTAATGTACAAAAATATATAGGGTATGTGAGAGAAAAAATTGGGTATTTGTATAAATTGGGGTACATATACAAATTGGGCTATATGAATAGGTTGAGAGGAGACAATCTCAAGATGAAGCCAACACAAAGTGGATCTTGAAGAGAAAGCCACCAAGGTGAGCAAGACACTCCAAGGTGAAGCTCAAGGAAAATGAAGATTGCAAAAGCCCAAGACAATGGGGAAGCACACTACAAAGCCCATGGCTAAGACACTACTTAAAAGTAACCTATTGAAGGCCCAACATGAAGACATATAAGAGAAGTGCATATTTTCTAGAGGATCATCTTACAACCATTAGATCATCTATAGTTGTCCTCTAGGCCCATAGCTTTTGGATCAAATTTGTTGGGTTCAAAATATTCCAAGAAAAATCCACTAACCAAAGTGATCCAAAGCTTCTTCCAAAGCCTACCTAAGATCCTTAGGAAAAGATACTTAGAAAAAGCCCATTTGTGAAATGGGTTCATGGGCTAAAGGAACCACCCCTAAATATGACCCAACCCACATAAGAGAACCACTAATGGGTGGGTGGATATGAGGTGTATCCACCCATGGGTGGGTGGATATGAGGAATCTACCCAAGGATGGGTTGATACACACCTCCCTCTCTCTCTATAAATACCCATCTCTTAGAGAGGAAAAAATGGGCAAGCCATCTCCCCAACAACCTCTTGGCTTTATTCTTTACAAATCATCTAGAGCCTTGAGGGTTCTTGATTATTCTTCCTCTCCTTTCTTTGAAAGGGGTTCAAGATCTTGTTATGAGATCTTATGAAGATATTCAAGTCCTCTAGAGCCTTGATGTTCTTGATTATTCTTCCTCTCTTTTCTTTGAAAGGGGTTCAAGATCTTGCTATAAGATCTTAGGAAGAGATTCAAGTCATCTTGGATCATGGTTTCTTTGAGCATCTAGAATCATCCTTTAGAAACCAAAACCCCCACTTGACCTTCGAACCAAATACTTCCAAATCCTCTCAAAGGTCTTAGTTATTTTAATCTACTCTCCGGTCCCTCATTAATGATTAGATGGGTTCATACCATTAACCCTTGAGAGTACGTAGTTCAAAGTATCTTTAGCCATGGTTTCACTTAATCCCATAGAAAAATTCTTAGAGAAACCAATCCCTTGTCCAAAAAGCCTCTACAATTTCGGAACATCATTAGTTGAATCCAAGGGTGGACAATGGAAGGCTATTTAGCTCAATACTAGTTGAGCAAACCGGGTAGGATATCTAACATCCTCCCGACAAGAGTATGTACTCTAACTTATCCTCTTAATTAGAGTAATACTCTTATCCTCTCTCTATGCTTGGTTGAGTGTAGTAAACCATAGGGTTTAGACACGTGTGAGAGAGACGGGTTCTTATAACCCGTAGTGAGTGGGAGTACACTCACTGTGAGTGGTTTGGGGTTAGCCTCCGCGTAAAACCCTTGGTCGGGACATACCATTAAGTCCTTGGTTTGGGGTGACCCTCTGAGTAAAACCCTTGGTTTGAGATTAACCATGAAAATCTCTGGTTAGAGGTGAACCAAGAAAACTTTTGTAAGAAGTTGTGGGTAAACTAAAAACCCTCACTTAGTGGATGTCGGAGGTTCCTTGGATTAGGTGCTCCGAGAGTGGACGTACCCGTTAAAGCAAGTTGCTTAGCGGCGAACCACTATAAATCTTTGTGTGATTGCTAGTGTTTGCTCGTCTTGCATATTGTTACACACACACACACACACACACACACACATTCCACTCCTCTTAAGGCTCTCTCACTTATGCGCTTCAAATTACTTGCTAATGAGAGAATGTTGCATTGAACGATTATTTAAATTAATATTATCTCTTAGTAAAATAGAGTGAGAGTTTTTAAGTAGTTGTCCTATTCACCCCGCCCCTCCCCCCCCTTCCTATTCACCCCCACTTGACCTTCGAACCAAATACTTCCAAATCCTCTCAAAGGTCTTAGTTATTTTAATCTACTCTCCGGTCCCTCATTAGTGATTAGATGGGTTCATTCCATTAACCCTTGAGAGTAGTTCAAAGTATCTTTAGCCATGGTTTCACTTAATCCCATAGAAAAATTCTTAGAGAAACCAATCCCTTGTCCAAAAAGCCTCTACAATTTCGGAACATCATTAGTTGAATCCAAGGGTGGACAATGGAAGGCTATTTAGCTCAATACTAGTTGAGCAAACCGGGTAGGATATCTAACATCCTCCCGACAAGAGTATGTACTCTAACTTATCCTCTTAATTAGAGTAATACTCTTATCCTCTCTCTATGCTTAGTTGAGTGTAGTAAACCGTAGGGTTTAGACACGTGTGAGAGAGACGGGTTCTTATAACCCGTAGTGAGTGGGAGTACACTCACTGTGAGTGGTTTGGGGTTAGTCTCTGCGTAAAACCCTTGGTCGGGACATACCATTAAGTCCTTGGTTTGGGGTGACCCTCTGAGTAAAATCCTTGGTTTGAGATTAACCATGAAAATCTCTGGTTAGAGGTGAACCAAGAAAACCTTTGTAAGAAGTTGTGGGTATACTAAAAACTCTCACTTAGTGGATGTCGGAGGTTCCTTGGATTAGGTGCTCCGAGAGTGGACGTACCCGTTAAAGCAAGTTGCTTAGCGGCGAACCACTATAAATCTTTGTGTGATTGCTAGTGTTTGCTCGTCTTGCATATTGTTACACACACACACACACACATTCCACTCCTCTTAAGGCTCTCTCACTTATGCGCTTCAAATTACTTGCTAATGAGAGAATGTTGCATTGAACGATTATTTAAATTAATATTATCTCTTAGTAAAATAGAGTGAGAGTTTTTAAGTAGTTGTCCTATTCACCCCCCCCCCCCCCCCCCCCTTCTAGGACTTAAGAGCACTTTCAGGATACGTATCGGATACGAACATGGCTGCCATTTTGATGTGTACGTGCTTCCTAGTTACACACCCCTTTACGCTGGTGGAGGCTGACCACCGTCCGTATATTTTCACCATCTTGGTATTGGGAGGGGGGGGGGGGGGGGATGTTTGGGTCACTAAACCATGGGGTGGTGGACCATTCTCTTCGAAGGCCTAGTGACGAACAGAATGATGCCAGTACTAAAAATGTACCGAGATATAAATCTACACGCCATTTTCTTGCCATATAAAAGGCAAGATAAGTCGAATCACAGAATCAGATGCCTGGCTGTATAGCAGTGACTAGTGGAAGCAAATCAATTAAGGATAGAACATGCTACCTTCTTGCCATTTTTCTACGAGGATAGCAGGACATGAGGTGAAGATGTACTTGTCCGGTGTCGTAAGTTCGATTTTCGAATGATTGATGAACTGATTCCAAGAATTATTCCACCAATGTAGGTCTTGTGTAACTAAAATGGCATCAATGAAAATCGTGAAAAAGGGTAAAGATGGTAGGAAGTTCATCGAATCACACGTGTTGGAAGTCATGTTAATGTATTTGATGGTTTGTGTTTTTCTATGGCAATCTTTTGTGTTGTATATGGACATGCTATCTTTTTGCTACTCTCTACGGCTATATTTATTACTGATAATTGCCTATTGCCACACTGCCACTTCAATGTACAACCACATTAAGGGTGAGAAAGTGGAGCACCAGTTAATGATAATCAAAGGATTGATTAATAAAAGCGTTATGTTTACATTTATTGAGACATTCTGCTAATCAAACAAAATTGACCAACTTGTTTGGTAGGCTCTCTTTTGATATTTAGGAGTCACTTGCAAAAGCTACCACTGATTTTATGGACACATTAATTAGATTTGGGCTCATCTCCCACATTTGGGGAATGGCAAGGTCTGACATGACCATGTGAGCATATAAACAAACAAAATAGTGTTCAAACCTGTTAAAGATATATAATAATATAGGGTTGCTTTTGCGTCTAATGATCTCATTAAGCAAACTGACCACTCAAGTGAACTTTTGTCTGCTAAGCTAGCTAGATGGATAAATAGTTGTTTAGCTGTAAGGCTGTAAGCTTTGGGAATCATGAATGCCAGGCTGAACTTGTCTGCCACATCCAATTGAAATTCGATTAATATCCCCCTAATATCTAATTTCAAATCAGCAACTTGGTCTTCATTTGCAAAGAGATCAATTTTTATGTGTATATAATTGTAGTTCAGGAAAAAAACTTACAACTGCATTCATACATCTATTTTTGGTACACTAGAATGTTCTTCACTCGCGAAAGAATTGACATGAATAATTATATTTAGTATAATTAATTTCTTATAAAAGCTTAACCAAATCATGATATATTTTTAGATTTAGGGGCCGTTTGGGGCGTGATTATTGCAAAATATCCAGACGGTCTTCATTTGCAAAGAGATCAATTTTTATGTGTATATAATTGTAGTTCAGGAAAAAAACTTACAACTGCATTCATACATCTATTTTTGGTACACTAGAAAGTTCTTCACTCGCGAAAGAATTGACATGAATAATTATATTTAGTATAATTAATTTCTTATAAAAGCTTAACGAAATCATGATATATTTTTAGATTTAGGGGCCGTTTGGGGCGTGATTATTGCAAAATATCCAGACTGGATATTGGATATTTACTGTAGTATACATGTGGATTTTTACATCCAGCTCATGAGGTGTTTCAGCTGGATATATAAAATATCCAGATGCTACAGTGTAGCAAAACATCACATCTGGATGTTTTGCTTTTAATCACGCCCCAAACAGCCCCTTAGTCAAGGTTTTCAAAACCGGACCGGCCATCGACCCGGATCGATGGCCGGTCCGGTTGGACCGCGGTTTGACCCGGTTTAGGTGTGAGGATGATAGATATATAATAAATATATGTTTTTGTAAAATAATAACATGAAATCACCAGTAGCCTGGGTGGTCGAGGCGCAGGTACCCATCAGGGAGGGGGGGGGGGGGTTCGAATCCCCCCTCCAGCAGAAGTTTTTTTCAAAAAAAAAAAAAAAAAAAAGTTTCAACCGGTCGGTTTAAAAAAACTGGCCGGTTTAGCAAACCGGGGCGAACGGTTTTCCGGCCGGTTCTGGTTTTCTGCGGTCGGACCGGCCGGTCCGGTCCGGTTTTGAAAACCATGCCCTTAGTCATAGTAGGAGAGAAAGTATGTCACTCATAGTAGGGGCCACTGGTTAGAATGCTAAAATTGCACCTATTCAACCATCGTGTTCGAGACTATAAGAATCAAACATAATACAATACAGCTCTGAAATGTGCTCAGGTCATTTAAATGTTAATTTATCAAGAGGTTTAGTATCCCCGTTATCTAAACAAGTAACCGATCATTTATGATGAAGCCAGTTAGACATTTTAATTTCTTTAATTTGGCAGTTGCTTTGCTAGTATTCCAAATCACAAATTCCAATGCATCAAGATATGTACCATAACTTTTCCCCATAAATAAGTTTTTTTTTCAAAAAAAAGTTTATGGTTTCTCTTCCCCCCTCCCCCCAAAAAAATCTCTTTGGAAGAGCACGTCACGCTAAACCCAGTTCACTGTCCTACCCTTGCTTTCACTGTCCTACCCTTGCTTTAACCATCAGGGGTTGCTTTTCCACTCATCTGTTATTGGCATCTCATTCGTTACCCAAAAAAAAAAAAGGATTTCCACTTCATCTGATTGTGGGGTGGGGGTATGGGTAGTAAAAATAGAATGCTATTGGAGTATATAAAGCATTTTTTTTCCTTGGGGGCAATTAGCCTGTGCAAAGCCTAACAGCCTGCCCTTCTTGTTACAACAACTGCCAAAACTGAATCAACAAAGGAAGTTAGTGTGAACCAATTGGAGTTAATGATGGACATAAACCACTTATAATTCTCACTTGAATCTTAACCAAACTTGGTTTTTTATTACACTTCCTTGGATGGTAGTCCATTAATAAGCAAATTTCAGCCAAGACCACAAACTATGACGCTGTGCCTAACTCTAGCTGAATGACTTCTCACAAATTGCATGCACACAGCGGTCTAGTTTAACATCCTACCTATCTAAACTTCAAAATACAACCAACAACTGTTTCGAATATTCGATTGTTTTGTCTATTTACCATTGATGTGCATGGATTAAGGGTCTAAGTACTAGTTAACTAAGAACAGGTGATCTTGTTGATTGGTGACATGTACTTCTAGTGAAGGTGGAATAGGTGGAAGGGTCCATGTCGGAGGGGAAACCAAAAGCCTTCCGGAGCTCATCGAGCCGCTGAACGTCAAAATTGCGACGGCGGAGGAGACGTCGCTGCTTGGCGGCGAAGCGGCTGTCGAAGAAGCCCTCGAAGGAGGGGTCACGGGAGGTGCGGAGGAAGAAGGCGTAGCCGGCCATGAAGTAGAGGGAGGTCACATAGAAGCAAATGGGCTCCATCACGTCCCAAGAGAGTTCCCAGAAGGTGAGCCTCATGAACCCCGCTGTCTGCACCACCAAAAAGCCCAGCCCGGCCCATAACTCCCGCTTCACCAGCTTCTCCGCCCGCCGGTCTATCTCCGCCTTCTCCTCCTCCAGCCTCGCCAGCTCCGCCCTCCTCGAGTCATCCTGCAGGGCCGCCCCCTTTGAAGACAGTGGGGCTACCATCTCTTCCATTGCCTTCACCACCTATGTAACGCATTCCAATTGCCAATTCAATTAGAACATGAAATTAACCCAGCTAATCTTCATTAACAAATGGCATTGATCCCAATAGTATAGTTGTATTAATGAACAGAAAACCACACTTAAATATCAAATCTTGAAAGGTTATTGAATTATGCTATATGATTCATTACTTATTTTGGTTAATGACATATTTTGCTAGTCAAGAAAATCTCTGTTGAAATCTGAGTAAACTATTTTACCAGTTCAGGCTGGAGGAAGACGGCGTCACCGAAGACGAGGACGGTGCCGGACTCCTCCAGCGTCTTGGCCAGCCGTGGCGCCTCCTCGTCGGACGACGGACCCGGCAAGCAGCCCTCGCAAATGTCCAAAAACTCGGCATACGAGACGCAGGTCCGGTCGACGGAACGGAGTCTCTCTCTGGCCAGCTGCAGCCGGTGGACCTGGACCACCTTCCTCGCCTCCGCTATCGACAGTTTCACTACGTCGGACCGGGCGAGGACAGAACCCGGGTGGCTGAGCCCCTCGAATCGGAGCCGGTCCCCGTTGAGAAGCCTCAGCCGGTCGAGGAGCTTCTCGCCGGCGGGGAAGGGGAGGTGGTCGGAGGCCGGCGCGGGAGAAGGAGCGGACTGGAAGATTTGCCTGGTCTGGAGAGTGGGGTCGCAGGGGAGGGAAGGTTGGAGGAGGTGGGTGGGTGGGGGGAGGTTGAGGGGGCGGGATGGAGGAGCGAATGGGGACCGAGTCAGGTCGAGGAAGCGGCGAGTCAGAGCTCTCCGAAGCGCCATTGCTGGACGAGGAGGAAGTAGAAAGACACTTGAAGGCGGCTCCACAATTGATGGAGGCATGTGGAGGCGTATATATAGTAGCTTCCTAGAGAGAGAAAGATGGACAGTTCATAGGAGGGTAGAGAGAGAGAGAATATTTGTTTTTTGCTTATTAAAATTTGGGTTATCCTCCTTAATTTCTACATTAATACCCCTTGATAAAGAACGTTAGAGAATCTCTAGAATCTTAGAGAATCTGAGTGGGGTGTATGACTAACGGGGTAAATGACATTTTAGTGGGGTAAAAAGACCGGTGTTTTATTGTAAATTTGTAACCTTAATTTCTCCCTTTAATACCCTATCTCACTCTGTGTCTTCCTCTCTTTTTTCAGGTGAATACTTATTTCTCATTCACCCCAATTGAGACATTTAAAATCTTTCAAACTGAACACATATTATGATGGGGTCTGGTGCTCTAAGAGGTTGGATCCCTTGCCCTTATCGGTCAGGTTCTATTTCTATCCTCAACAAAAAGAAACCTCAAACTTTAAGGAGCTCTAGGAAAGTGCCTACGGTATTTTTGGCTCCATCTGATTTGTGGGTCTCTGCTAGCACATTCAATGAACATATGAAACCTTGCTTATTGGGGAGATTTTTCCATATTACTTGGCCAATGAGCCCGAAATACCATATTACTTAGTTTTTCCAAGCTTGTGCCCTATAACCCAGTTCCAGGACCTGGTCTTCTCATTTTGCCCTTCGGCCCAATACTTCATGTTTTACCCGCCCTGATAATACGATGAGAAGTTACCTATCAGAAGCATAGGCTTGCTGGTGGAGAGATGGCACTGTGTGCAGACAAAAATATTTTCTGCAGCTTTCTTAGGTCATACGACCTGTTCTACTAGCGAGAATGTAGAAGAAGCTCGTCAGCGTGGACCGAAAAAACACTTTCACAACCTCCCCATTCTTTTATGAAAGTAGTTCGACAGTTTAGAACTATTATTTTTTTATTCACACTCCTGATAACGAAGAAAGTTAAAATTTTACGCCAAGAAGTACTTGTGGCCGAGTGGCGAACTACTCTTTGTAAATTCTTCATCTGCACAAGAAGGTGTTTCAAAGAATTTGAAATATCATCATAGAGAGAAAGATGAGAATATATATAAAAGAATGCAAAAAAGGGGCAAAATGGATAAAAAACAAGGGAGATATGGCGAGATTGAATGTTGCCCTCAAATCGTATATTTAAACTGCTATCGTGTCCATGATGACACTCCCTATGAGAATATCCCAAAATTTCTTTACACAACTTCTAGTTAGATGATGAATTTTTTATGACTCCAATGTCAATGAATTAAGCATGTGGTGAACACGACTTAATGACTGTGAGTATACAATATTTAAATTATAGATATTATGTGTTCTTGATAATATTTCATGTTTTTGATCTTAGGGGGTGACTGGTAGTAATGGAAAAAAATTGGTTATTTGTCTATATTACGATGGATTATTTGGAAGTCCTCATGAGTACGTATGTGGGAAAGTAAAGCTGATGACTATTGACACATGGGTGAAGTTCTTAGATTTGTTGATTCAAGTTGAACAAAGATTAAGATGCAAATCTGCAATGGATAAACTATCCCTCAAATATCTAGTTGCATCAGCATCTCCATGCATGCCATATGAAAACTATCTTTAACATTCATAAGAAAGTAAAGAGGGAAGTGTTGGAGTTGTATGTGGAGAGGACTTCTAGTGTCAATAAGAAGAGGATATACTCATTAGATAAACTTGTTCACTTGACATATGATGACCAGAAATCATTAAGAGGTGAAGGAAGGAAACAACCGGAGCTTGTATTTGGAACGACAATGTAAGGTATAATTTCACAACATAGATCACACGACTCTACAAGTTATCGTGTATTACATATGCGACTTCGTATTGTGTTGACGATGACATGACTATAAACAAGTCGTGGGGGTTTTTCCATATTACACGGCTATTGAGCCTGGATTGCCATATTGTCTGGTTTTTTCAGGCTTATCTCATATAACCTAGTTTCGACACCTAATTTACCCATTTTGCCCTCTTCAACCCTAACCCTAAAACACCTTCTGTAACTTTCCATTACCTGGTTTTAAGTTTTACACTTCATCGAATCATATCTCCTTCATTTCTAGTCCATTTTCCCATTTTTTTATTCTTTCTTATTTTTAATGCTCTTTTTGATCATGTTGATATCCTAATCACCTTAATATCCTATCGAAAAAATACCACAAAAACCACGATAAATAGCATACGATGGTTCAACATCTTTATGACATCATCATTATAAGAAATAATACTAAAAATAAAGAAGAATGAAAAAAGGTGAAAACGGATCACAAATGAGAGAGATATACATATTTGAAGTTTGTCCCACTTTATTGTCCATTTACACGATAGTTGGGCTATCGTGTAATCGAAGACACGATAACCCCAGCTATCGTGTCTTGGAGTACACAACATTTCTCGTATCGTGTCCTCGATGACACGATGGCGTTGCCCAAGCACATGATAGCAATGATACCATATCATCGAAGACACAATAGCAGTGCTATGCTATCATATCATCAAGGATACGATAGCAATGTTATCGTGGTTTTAGATTCATGCTTCATTAGCATACTTCAACGAGTCATATCTTCCTCATTTCTTTTCTATTTTTTCTCATTCCTCGATGACACAATTCACTGTATGTTACTTATAATTCAAAATACACAATATAATTACAAAATGCACGTTTAAATTTCTTCTATTATATTCATACATATATTTTTTATATACATAATATATTTGTAAGAAATAACAGTCAACACGCTTTTTATTAGTCGTGTGCTTGAACACACGGAAGACTAGTGTATCGTGTCTATATTTGAGGGATCGTGTCTTTGAGGACACAATTTTTCTTGTATTGTTTTTTCGATTACATGATAGCTATTATGTATTTAAATACATGATTTGATGACAACATTTAATCTCATCATATCTCCCTCATTCCTGATCCGTTGTCACTCATTCTTTTTGCATTCTTCTATATTTTTATCGTTTCTCTTTATGGGGATATCTAAAATTCCTTGAGACACCTTCTTATGGGGATGACAAATTTGCAAAGAGTAGTTTGCCACTTGGCCACAAATACTTCTCAGCACAAAATTTCAACTTTGTTTATGAGTTGTTGAACCACTTTCACAATAGAATGAGGAGGTTGTGAAAGTGCTTCTTTGGACTGCGTTGATGAGCTTCTTTTACTTGCTTGAGGGTAAAAGAGGTCGTATAACCTGAAAAAGTTGTCGAAAATATTTGTGTCTATCATAAAGTGCCATCTTTCTACTGGCAAGCTTCTGCCTCGGACATGGAACTTTCTCGCCGTATGATCTCTGTGGGGGAAGCTTGTGTGAAATGGGGCGCGGCTCAGGACGGGTAAAACATGAAGTATTAGACGGGAGGGTAAAATGGAAAGACCAGGTCCCAAAACCAGGTTATATAGCATAAACCCGAAAAATTAAGGTAACATGGCACTCCGGGATCATTGGCAAGGTAATATGGAAAAATCTCCGTATTGGGTCATCACAACGATCTTTAGATAAGGACCGCATAATCTTTAAAAAAAAAAGAGCCAATCAAGTGGATTGATTTGCTGCAATATGATTTGCAAGCTTGTGCCTAAGGTTGGTAGAGCGCCTTTGAGAAGCAAGCGTGTGATTCCGAGTTCGCAAAAGAGACGTCTGGTCTTCATAAAGACATGGGAAATCCGTGGAGGAGAAGAGAAACGTTAGGCACTCCAAGCTCTCAAATGACTTCCACCTGGATCTATGGACCTCTAGAATATTAATTTTGCATGACCATGATCACTCAATTAAAATGTACAAGTCAGGATTCAACTTCTTTGATGATGATGATAATGATGATAATAATGATGATAGCCTAGAATTCTAAATTATAGAGGTAATACATAAATGTTGAGAAGTTGGGAGGACTCATGAAGGTGGCATGAAAGACAGAATCCGGCAACTTTCCAACTCCATTGGGAAAGGAAAAGCTTCCAGGAATCCATGCAGTTGTGAGAAATGGTAGCGAGAAGAATCCAATCCAATTGAGAGAATCAGCAATGGGCGTTTGGATTCCATGTGGGTCAGATGATAATGGATCCCATGCCGCCCAGAATCTCATGACATTAGTGTCCACTGGGATGCCTATTTGCCTAATGATTCTCATATCATCCCCTAATTGTCTACTGCCTACCTGTGGGGGAAAATGCTTCTTTTAATCCGGCCGACATCTCAATTCATCCCCCCTTCAGTTGTTTATTTCATTAGCATCTTATTTAGTACCTCATATTGCTAATGAAGTGATGATATCACACGCATCTAGTGCATAAAGCAATTTGCTTTCGCATAAAATGTGAAGGAAAAGTAATTTGGTTGTTTGATAGGCCGTTTGATGAAGTAAGCCAATCAATATCACCTATATGACATCAATTTTAATGAAACTAATGCTATGACTACTAATGTGTAATTACATAAGGGTGCTTGATGAAGTAAGCCAATCGATATTACCTGAGCAGTAAAGATAGATGGTATGAACAGCCATATGTGATCAAATATTAGTTGTTTTTAGAACATTCAAGTATACATGGAGGAGGGATAGCAAAATACATGAAGACTTCTTCTGTCTTAATTTTCCATGTTAGATTTGTATCGAAAAGCCATTTCTTTTACGTAAGAAAACTTAATAGTAACAGGACGAACCTTGATCAAGTGGGTGCAAGGGCAGCTAAACTCCATGAATCAAATTATCTGGAATAAAACCCATAAACATATACCACTATTTGGACAAGAATCAACGTGATTGTTAACATTAGCGGCAAAGAGGTGGGGATTTCTTTGGCCAACTTGAAAGACTGGGGGTTTGCTGTCACCTTCAGTGAGATATGCTCTCATAGCTCACTTATTCTTCCTACCATTAATGAAGGTATATCATTCTGCAAGAATGTGGTTGACATACTTGCATTGGAAATAGAAAAGAGATCCTCGAGCGATTCTCCCAAATCAGCCATGCTAATGTCAACTAGTAAGAAAAAGACGGCAAATCTGGATCAACAGAATTTAGAATCTGGTAATATTGAATTAAGGAATATCAGCGTGACGGAAGCAGATTGACAATGACATATTATACTCTGCAATATTTTCATAATTTGTGAATCACGAGCCACAAACATTAGACACTGAAATATAAAGGCGTTGAGCAGTGAAAATAAGAAGAATTGCATAATTCCAAAAGCATTATCATTTTATGGGTGTGTTTGGTTGCAGCTTTGCAAAGTAGTAGAAGCATAATAAACTAGATTCTGATTTTTGGGAAGAATTGGCATGCTTGGTTAAGTTTAGAAGAAGTAGAATCATTTTGATTAAGGCCCTTTTTTTGTCTACTACACCCCCGTACCCAGCTGAACTGAGACAAACTCCTAAAATTTGGTTTTATATGTAGTAGTTTATCTACACTGCAGCAGGAGACTGGGACTTGAAATAGGGGTGCTAAGTAAGGGTGCAAGAGGGTCGGGCTATTGCGGGCCGGAGGTTGGCCCTACCCGAACCCTAAGAGATAGAACCTCTGCCCTAGCCTGACCCTAACCCTAACCCAATTCCAATAATCCAGCCCACCCCTATCCCTAAGCGGGCTTAGGGTCGGGCTGCGAGCTTTCGTGCCTTTCAATTGGCATAGTATTTTTGTTATTTTTTGTTGGCAAAAACCTGCAGTGGCTAATGTTGAGTGGGCGAAAATTAGAAAACACATTGATTATGATTTCAATAGCAATATGCACATTGACCCTGGAATGTAAACCGTTCGACCCTGCACATATCTATTTCAACAAAGTCCTGTGTTCCAATTATTATTTCCCATTCCTGAACTAAATCGGTACAGCTTGTAGCAAATGCAAGAAGCATCCTCTGCAATAAAACCAACAAGGTAAAATACATAAGCATAAGTGCAATTAATATCAATTCACAAGTTGTGGATCACTATCAACACAAAAGCATACTAGTATGGTATGAGTTAATTATTAGGAGTAGATTATGAGAAAGGTCCTTCAATTTCTCTATGTGGAAGGCAGGAGAAAGTATCCTCCGACGTGTAGCCCACTTTTTTCCATCATAATTAGGTAGGCCCCTGGCCAGCGACTTCGTGGACGGAGTTTGATTTGGCTTTTCAAAATGGCCAAAATTATTGGAAAGCACTTCCTTGATCAGTTCAGGGTCCATGATGGTCACTTTAAGAACTGGTTCAAACCACATGTTTAGGGTCCATGATGATCACCTATGGGCTTGAGCGGCCCGGCCTTACCCTATGCCTCAAAATTCTAGCCCATACCCATAGTTTTGCAGGCCGGGTAGGGTCGGGCTTGCGGGGTGGCCCGTAAAAGTTGCACCCCTAGTGCTAAGTGAGCCGAGCTAGCTCAACTTCAATACGGTCGACTCGAAGCTCAAATTGGCACTTACCTTAAATTAGCTGATCGAGTATTAATTAGCTCAGTATTCTAACACTCGAGTACATTTTATGTTTATGTTCTTTGGGGTTTTTTGGCAAAATAAAACTCTGATCTATAGTAGATATAGAGCCTGCAATATAGAAAGAAATTTTTACAATTAAAACAATGACATCTATATTCTTTTGCAAATAACTCAATTGTCATTTATACAGAACAGGAGAATGTATCAATGATACATGTAATAGCCGAAACAATCATAGAACCAACATTTAGATAAGAGTGCCAATAACCGCCATATATAGAAGCATTTCTCAGCTAACCTGGCAAGCTTCCACACAATATTCAGGTTTTGGCAATTACGAAAAGGGAAACGATATTTGTACAGCAGATTCCTACACATTTTACATATACAGCTGATGTGTATGGAAATGTGTAGGAATCTGCTGTAGGGTTATCACTGCCCTTACGAAAAACCTTTTTATGAAGGCAAACTATTTTTTTTCTTGTAATATTTACCCCCTTCCACCTGCCCTCGAATACACAAAAAGAAAGAATCTCACAACCATTTCTCAGTAAGAAATTGGAACTGATCTAACAGTAGTAAGTCCACTTGAAAGTACATGCAGTAACCAGCTTGGTTTTGACACATTTTTTATGTTGATTACGAATGAAATTTTACTTGATTCAAGACAGAAGTTTGTTGATTTTTTTTTCCGATGGGTAAGCCTCACGCGCCATTGCGTATGCCAATGAGATTTGATCCTTGCACCTTCTCCCACAACTGGAAGAGACAACAGAAGCAATTATAATAAAAACTGGAAACTGCAAAAAAAGTTAACACAAAAGTGACTATAACCAACTGATGCATGCAAGAGTGGAGGACCGAACGGACATAGCAAATGTCAAGGGTGTACCATGACGTGCCATATATATAAATTCAGCATACTCTAGCGTAGCTGCAATGTCTAGTCAGTATCACATCGGGAAAAAAAAGTTCAGTATCGACCAGGCAAATGGAGTATGGAGAGAAGCATTAATAGATAAGTACGGATCATAAGATAAAATGCAATGTGTTTGATGCAGAAAAAAGATATCCTGTCAAATAAACCATTTGATAAGAGAAGATATACTGTGAGTTACAAGCTGGTGAATTTTTCTCAGGAAAAAGGTCGCTCTTCTGTAGAATAGGTTTTGGCCAGGCTGATTCAATTATAAGTGATTCATTTCTCACAAACCAGTCGCAAACTATTTTGATCCCAAGATATAGTCAAACTTCAACCACTAAGATGACATGTTAGGCTATAAAAGAGCTTCAACTATGTACTAACTTTGGCAATGAATTATGTTATCTGCAAAGCTTACAAGTTTGGAGACAGCACTTTAAATGAATCCGAAGACAGGAAAGAACTATAGCCATTAAGATCCAAGCCCAGATATACGTAATAATTTTGCGCTTCAGCCTTGAAAGAACTTCACCCACAAGGCTGCAAATTTTGCCACAAAATAAGTTAAACTACTCAAGAAATTCAGCCGCTAAGGCTTAAAAGTTCAGCTACAAAGCAAAAATCAACTACTAAAGCATCAACCAAGGCTGTAAATTCAGCCGGAAAGAGCTTCATCCACAAAAGATACAAGTTGGGAGTTGAGATACTAAACTTTCTAACAATCAAACTGGGCAAAGACAAAAAGCTGTGTCACAATTGATTTGGCTAGGAAAGGCAGCAAATGCGAATCCACTTCAGCTAAATGTTAATTGGCTGCAAAGATTATTGGCGTGCATGAATCTACAGTAGGAACTATTTAGCTTCTAACAATAGGAGGGTCAGCTTATATAGGAGAAAGAAGATGGTTGAATAGCTGCCAACTTAAAAGAAATTAACCTATCACGAATAATATGAGAAAAGGCAGATTCTTAAATACAAGATTAGGGGGGGCCATTAGATGGAAGGTGCTAGAGGATTGGCCGACAGATTCATAATCATAATCATAATCAAGTAGCGCCTTTTCCATACTATTTGGGGTTGGCGACATGGATCTTACTCCTTCAGTTGAGCCTGTTTTGGGCTACCTCTTTTGTAAGAGATAGTAAAGTCAAATCCTTTTTATTAACTCCATCCAAGTTCTCTTAGGTCTCCCTCTCCCTCTCCCTCTCCCTCTTTTAGCATCGTTTACATGCATCATTTTAATCTTCTCACAAGGGCATTTATTGGTCTTCTTTGCATATGCCCGTACCAACGCAATCTACATTGGCTGATAGATTGATGTGAGAAAATCTCGTCTAATACTTTTTTTCTTTCTCTATAAATATAACAAAAACTATCACACAAGAAAATACTATGTAAGTACCAAAGGAAGAACGAGAAGAGGAAAAAGAAGAGGAATTCCTTATTTTGATTGGTGCAGTTAAAGTCTCAAGTTCTCAATGTTCAAAGAACTTCAATTGCCTATCCATCTATTAATACTCCCTCCGGTCACTTTTATAGATACCATTTGTTTCAAATGAACTCATTTTTTAGTTCATTTGAAAAAAGGGTATCTATTAAAAGTGACCAGAGGGAGAAGTTCTTTTTCTCAGATTGGACGGATATATAATTGGAGTTCTATCTGAATGGAGACACAAATCTGTGAGGACACTGCTAAAACAATGAAAGGTAGACAAGGTACACAAGAAGATGGAGCAAATAAGGAGTTGCATAACTAAGGGATTGATAGTTCATCGCTTGAGAGCATGCAGCATGAGCTGTTGCATAGATTATGAGTTTTGAAACTGAGGCACATGTTCAAACTTTGTGAGCTACAGAATTCTAACACTTAAATCCTATGAATGTAGAACTCCATTTGAGTTATCCTTGATAAATGAATTCCTCAAAGATAGCACCAAAGCTACATCGTTACAAAGTACTTCATATTCACAGTATTCGTACAACAGCAGTAACATATGAACTTATCAGTGTAAGTATGCTAAAAAAGTGTCATACCAAAGTTCTTTTGGGTTTACTTTGGCTGTCTGATAATTTTTTGCAGGACAACTGTCCTCGCCCTCCTGATATCCCTGCTACAACTATCGGCATGTTCACTCAAATCTTCAATACTTTGCATAAACACTCCCATCTTCTTCTTCATCTCCTCAATCCCCAACTTGAGTGCAACATCGTCCCTCAGGGCAAAGTCTGCATTATCCATTAGAGAGCTAATCTCAGTTCTCATTTTATTTACAAGAGCCCTAATGCTTTCAAGGTCCTGAATAAGCACAATTGATCCCACATTCATCACACTGATTATCCCCCTCTGATCTCTCAATGCCACCTCGTACCCCTTCCAAAGCGAATCGAACCACCTCCCCATTGATCCCAATGATACAGAGGCTGCAGCCGCCAGCGCTGCTGCCACTGGTGGGGCCGCCATTGCCGCGGCCACCACCGAGCAAATCAGCACAGACGCGAAAGTCGCAGCAAATATAATCCCTGAAACCTTCCTCCACGCTTTGGCCCTCCGAATCTTCTTGTCGATCTTCCTCTTCCTCAAATTCAGCTTATGCAGCATTACAATTTGCTGTTTGTGAACCAATTGGAAGACCTGGAAGAACTCTTCAGTAAAAGGGTCCCCAGCATTCTTGAAATTCTTCAGCTCCTCCATTGTCTTCAAATGCTTCCTCCCCCCACCTCCATCCTCCTCCGCATTCCTTACCTCCTGCTCTTCGAAATGCCGCAATGCGACTTGGAGGATTAGCTGGCTATCGCGAGTCCGCCTGAGGCACTTCTCCAGCACAGTGCAGAAGTCGAGCGTTTGCAAGCTAGTCTCAAAGTAATCCTCTACTAATTCGAACAGCTCCGGGTTCTTCCATATGTCCTTTTGGTACTCCAAAATCATGGTGACGACCTCCTGGTTGGTGTCAAGGAGGCAGCCGGTGACGTCCTTAAGGGACTCAAAGGAAAGCGCGTGGAGGTCGACGCCCCCAGCCGCGGCGAGAGTGAGAAGACGCGAGTGGTGCGTGCTTGGAGAGTGGTGTCGAAGGTCCGGAGGTCCGGGTCGGTGCGACAAGCCGCTTCATAGGAGCTGAGCTCGGAAGGGGCGGGATTGAAGCTCAAATTGGCCGGAAGAGGAGGTGCCTCCACTGTAGTCTTGCTGAATTTACATCCCATGGACAAGACAACAAATGTTACAATTCTAGTTTCCAATTGTCACAACGAAGAGCAGCTGCCGATCTCAAAATAACAATCTCTGCATTCAAAAGAGGCGAAATCTGGATTGCAAAAACTGAAATGGTGAATGAGGGGCGGTCAAAAAGGGATTAGAGAAGTGCCAACCAGACGCAACTACAATAACCCAGTCAAAATTTGGCCAAAAGACTTGATCTTTTTCCCTGGCAAGAGCTGAATCTCGAACAAAAAGTGCAAAACCTAAATACCCAGATCAGAAAAACCTCCTCCGAACTCCGAACTAACACAGAAATACGGAGATTGAACCAAAAAAATGAGATTCTAAAAGAACAGAGGAAGACAAGACAGAGAAGAAAAGTCAACGAGAAGGAAAAGTCAACGAGAAGGAAGAGGAAAAGACGCGGGGAAGAAGGAAGAAGGGGGGAAAGATGCAAGGTGGTGAAGCCGAGCCTAAGTTGGCTGGCGCTAGCAGCAAGGAACAAGACCCACTCCTCCCTCCTCACTCTTTGAGCTCCAGCTTCAGCTCAACCGGAGCTTCGTGGTTAATGAGGAAAATGATCTTTACATTCTTAGGAGTAATGTTAAAACCCGTGCCCAACCCTTGTTCAGGGTTTTCATCCGTCAGATCAAAGTGATCTTACGGCTGATACCCCTGAGCACGATTTGCGCACGGGTTTAAAAGCACGGGGTTTGCCTTTTCCCTGGGTGTAATTGAAAGCGATGTGGAGAGGCCATTATATTATGGAAGACTCGAAAGTCGTCTCTTGGAACCTTGACTCTTTTGCCAAGGACTACAGACGGACCCACAGCTGCCAGCCCAGTCAATCTTCTCCCGTTCTGTTCCACGACACGGACAAATTAGAGGCCTAAACATCATATCCCAAATTCACAATCAGACTGCTTTCAATATGCACCAGACTGTATGCTATTTTCTAGTACTATATTGTATATTTATATGTGGTATATCACCTAGGGATCTTATAAATGCATAAAGTATACTAGAAGTCAATGATATTAAGAAGCTTGAAGCCAAAGTATCCTTGTAGATAGCCAAAGCCATCATTCGGTGCCAAATGAAAAAAAAATAAATCAAAGGCATCATTTTAAAGGACCTTACTATTTATAATGAGAATCCTAACCTTTGAAGAGGTGGGGAGAAAATAAAACAAGGAAATTGGAAGCTCCAAAGGAGTTGAGTTTTTCCATTCACAAAACCATCATCTAGTAAAAAAGGTTCCACATAATACATTTAAAAATAACATTATTACTAACTGCTGGAAAAGCATCAACAGTCGTTGTAGTATAGTGGTGAGTATTCCCGCCTGTCACGCGGGTGACCCGGGTTCGATCCCCGGCAACGGCGTCTCTGTTTTTTTTTATACTAAGTATCACATTGGGCCCTTTTACTAGTTCTGACATTCTTCATACCTAGAGTCCAGACCAGTTTCGTTTCATTTTTAGGGCCCAATGGGTTACTAACGCATTAACTTCAATTTGGGCTCATTGATGGCCTCAGATTGTTATGCCCCTTAAAGGCCCAATTGGTATTGGACAAAGTTCACAATTGGCCTCCTTTCGTCGTCAGGTAACGTACAAACCCCAGTCCAAGTCCAGGAAATTTCATTGCATAAGTTAACACTTAACACCCTCTGGGCCAGTCAATAGTACTTTTTCTTTTAACAGACCAGTTCTCATTACTTGATTCACCACAGCAAAAGAACCCAAAAGCACAATTTTTATTTCAATAGTTAAGCACTAGTTGAATACCCATAAATATTGTATATATAAAAAAAGGATACCCATAAACATCAAAACACTACGTAAGCTCCCCGTCCCCCTGTTCTAGTACATTAACCATTTTAACTAGTTTTTTTTATAATACCACTTTAACTAGTTTGTTAGTAACTTAGTCTTAAACTGTCGAACATTAGCCACTTAAACTAGTCTACTACTAAATTGTCATTCGAGCAAGTTGCTAATTATGATCGCATTTACCCAAACACAGGAAGAAGTTATTAATTACAGGCGTGAGGAGTAGTTGAGTACTTTGATAATTGGGAGTCCCATGCCACGTGCTTCCTCTCCTCTTCCAATAATTGACCATTTTTTTAAAACAGCAGTGAACATTTCTACTTCCTCCCTGGTCGCTTCCACATCCAATGCATCCACACGACGCATGATATTGTCAATTTCATCCCACATGACAGGCCCCACCACACGAGCCAAAGAAGAAAGTTTATAGAGAAAGACACGATATATGGGCAATGCACGGTTGATGGTCCAGTCTTTTTCATCCTCGTGCACTTGGACTTGGTAGCAACTAGCATGGCATTGGTTAATTTGGTCTTACTGATTTTGTTCTCCTCCTCCGGCGTGTTATCTAGAAGAAGTTAACATGCACCCCGGCTTACGAGGGTGGGCACTACGAGTTAACGGATGAAGATCAATGATGTGGAGTAAGCAATGGGACAGCCAGGTGATTTAAACACGTCTACCCTGTATTAACGCATACCATCGAATGTTAATCTAACAGTCCACGATGCCCCAACGTACTAACGGGGCTCGTTTTCTTTTGCCCCTCAATCCACATGCCTCAATGCACGACTTTTGGGGCAGGAAGGCCAAAGGGTCCAGGGACTGGGAGAAGCACAAGAGGGGAAGAGGACGGTCGCTCTCCGGCTTAGCTGTTGCCGCACGTGCAATTGTCGACTGCAGTTTGGGTCGTTGGGCCTTCCTTCTCCCACTTTGATTGATTGATTGTTTGCTAGTATTGTTTTGTGAAGCTCCGGGAGTGACTCACTTATATATAGTATTAATCACTTCCATCTAAGCAAAGCACCACCAAAGCTACTGACCTTTTGGCTTTTCCCAATTCTACCCCAATTGCCTTTTTTTTTCATTGAATGGTGCTATTCTTCCCGCTTATTTATCACGGCCACCCTCACGGGCCTCTCATTGAAATGCATTTTAGAAGGCCCATGTAAGATTTACATAATTGTAGAATATGAAATTAGTCATATTTCTCCTTATAACGGTATAACCTCGTTCACTTCCTGTTGTAAAACGCATCAATCACACTATCAAAATACTGGCCAAGGAAGAATAAAAAAAAAAAGAACCAGGCCACTGAGGTTTGGGAGCTTCCGTTCTTATTAAAAAATGGAACCCCTGAAAAGGAAATGTAGAGCATTTTCCCTTGCTATTTTCATTTCTATATTTTGGGGGATAAATGGGGTATAGAAAAAGGGGGGATGCGTGAGGAATGGGGGGTCCCCCCCTCCTGAGTGGGGCACGTGTCGGACGACTGCCAGCAGCGCACGTGCAGAGCAGGCACATAAAAGGAAGGGCCCATTTCCCCAGATCGGCGCAAGAGAGCATCATACTCCGTGCCGCGTCAGTGGGTGAGTGGGCCCCTTGTGCACGTGGTGGACTGTGAGGATTGGACAATCAATAATGGGGCCCTCCTAGGGAAAGGCCGGTGGTGTACCAAAGTCCTTATGTACGCGTCTGGGCTGTGGATGATCAGCCCATGTGCATTTGCCCCCACCCCCACGTACAAAGAAGACACAAATGGCAAATGACTAATTAGTATAATATTCCTCCAAACGTTGCTAGTCCAAAAAGGCCTTCCAATATTGAATATCCTCATAATACACGGCCGAGTACTCAACCGCCCTTCATAATTTTCATATCTTCATACCGTGGATTATGAAGAACAAAACTAATACCCTTTTGTTTCTTTTTGATAACACTAATTCCTTAATTTTTCCATCCAAGTTCCTATTGAATTAATCTTTTTGTTTTTGTTTATTAACAGCTGAAAAAGCGATTAGTAAGATGTATCAGAAATAGAAAACAGATTAGTAAGAGAGACAGATCAAAATAGTCTAGGTCATTAGTTAGATGCCAAATTCTGGTCTGATTATTTGTTTGGTTATACTTTGTTATAACAAACAAAGCATGTGCACTGTGAGGGAAGAGAGGTGTGACTGGAGTACGAGAAGAAGAGCAAGAGAATCTAATCCTCGCGCGCTTCCCAGTAAAACCGAAAAAGCCCAAACCAGACAAGTAAAAAAACGTACACTTCCCTCGTGAGTCGTCTTCAGTGTCTCCTCTTGGCTTCCCCCTTTGCACACCTGCCGCAACTCCTTCCTTCCCTCTCTTCCTTTCATCTTTTTCTCACTTTTCTGCCTCGCCGTTGCAGGCTCTGAGTTCCATCTCTTTTTTCCTGTTAGATCCCTGTGACGACCCTCCTCCTTATCTTCAGCTCCTTTTCTTCTCGGTTCTTCGTCTGTGTGAGATCAGAAGAGGGGAGAAAAGTGGTCTTCTCTTTTGGGTCTGTGGGGGGTGAAACGGAGGAGGGAGAGATGACGTCTGGTGGGGCGTCGGGGAGGCTGCCCACTTGGAAGGAGAGGGAGAACAACAAGAGGAGGGAGCGCAGGAGGAGGGCCATCGCCGCCAAGATCTACTCCGGCCTCAGAGCTTACGGCAACTTCAAGCTCCCCAAGCACTGCGACAACAACGAGGTCCTCAAAGCTCTCTGCAACGAAGCCGGCTGGATCGTCGAAGAAGATGGCACCACCTACCGCAAGGTCCTTCCTTTTCCCCTTTGATCTTCTCCACTTGATCCACCTGTTCAGCTTTCCATTTCTACTATACTTTGTACAATAAAGTTGGAATTTTTATGCAAATGGATCTGATATTGTTGTTGAAATCTTCCATGATTCATCTATTCATTCCCTTACATTTCCTCTTTTTCCTGTGTTTTTTTCAGGGATGCAGACCACCACCAGCTGATACTGCAGGAACATCAACAAACATTAGTCCATGTTCATCTCTCCAACCTAGTCCTCTGTCTTCTTCCTACCCAAGCCCTGTCCCTTCCTACCATGCTAGCCCAACCTCCTCTTCCTTCCCAAGCCCCACCCGATTTGACTCCGCCCCGCCTCCCTATCTCCTCCCGGTCCTCCAGAACCTCGCATCCATCCCGACCTCACTCCCACGCCTCCGGATCTCCAACAGTGCCCCTGTGACCCCTCCTCTCTCCTCCCCCACCTCCAGAGCCTCCAAGCAGCAAAAACGCGACTGGGACGCCACTTTCTGCAATGGGTCGGTGACCACCTATGGGATCGGCCAGCATCCTTTCTTTGCTGCTTCTGCGCCATCCAGTCCCACCCGTCGGCACCGTCGGACCCCGTCGACGATACCGGAGTGCGACGAGTCGGATGCTTCCACTGTCGATTCCGGGAGGTGGGTCAGCTTCCAGATGGGCGGGGGGATGGCTGTGTGCAGCCCTTCCTCCCCGACCTTTAACCTCGTCAAGGTGGGGTCCCTGCACAACTCGCCGCCGGAGTGTGAGACGGGACGGGGGGCGGAGTTTGAGTTTGCGAGTGGGAGGTTGAAGGCCTGGGAGGGAGAGAGGATCCATGAGATCGCTGTAGATGATCTGGAGCTTACTCTTGGTAATGGTGGGAAGCACCATGACTAGGTGCAAACAGGATCATGAGATCAAAAAAAGGCCTCAGCTTTCATGAGTGTATGTGCTGGACAAGGTGCAGCTGAATTGAGCAAGTGAGATGATTGGAGCGATGAGCCCTGGGATTTGGAGTTAATTCTTTGTTTTCTTTAGGTTAATTGATGTAAATCTGGAGCGGCTTCTTGTTTGGCATATGTTGCAGGTCTTCTTCGCCTCTCTGAGCTGCTGTGGATCTGTAAATGGTTTGCCACTACCAGAGGTGGGTGAATTGTTAGGATGTCTATTTCGTTACTTAGAATTTGAGTTTCATATAATGCTTTTGCCTTCAAAATTATTTGGGTTTGCTCTTCATTATCATTGAAACTGAGCTTGGGTTTTTCCTCTCCAAATGTGAAGGGAAACTCCTTTGTGTGTTGACTGCAAATTTGCATGTGAAGTGTTCCTAATTTTCCCTTTTAGCATCCTTTTATGACTTTTATGTACCTAAGCTTCTAGACTTAGCTTTTCTGTCATTTTTAGTTGCACTACGTTTCACCCAGTTGATGGCAGATCTCCCAATTATGATATGACTAGGTTTTTTATCATAAGAAGTGGAAATGAATGGCCACTAATTAGAGATTTATTAATGAGGTAGCAGCAGACCAGGAGTGACCAGCAAGGCTCTTGGGTGCCTAAATTCATAGACTTTGTTGGTTATTTCCTAACCTCTTATCCAGATTCTATAAGCGTGTCTTGCGTTCTTCAGTGACCATGTTGCCCCGCTGGGTCAAAAAGCGTGTAAGAACTTCTCAGGGAGGCAGGGCCCCCTTCCAATCCTTGCCATGTGATCCCTGTCTCCCTGCAGCATGTGATGTTTCTCTGTTTGATGTTACCATCAGTTGAATATTTGGGTTGTAACGCCCTTTTCCAATGTTGCCATTCGAGACACAATCAATGACCAAAACTACGGGGATCTCGGATTGATTTTTCCATGCCCCATTGAGCTGATCAGTTTCGGAGTGATTAGAAAAACCAAAGAGTGGCTGATGGAATAAATTCCCAAGGTTTGGACTTAAATTAACATAAATAGCAGGGTTGAGTGTGGTTGCCTAGGAATTCTATTGAAAGAATGGCTTCGGTGTAGAAAGTAGAAAGCAACACATGAGCCTATCTTAATTTAGATGTGGCCCATGCTGGTGCCTGGCAGCATCAGAAAGAACAAGCATGCAGGCATGAGGGCCCAAGATAGTTCAACAATCAACAGCTCCTGCTGAAATATATTGACTGATTTTATCCACAAAGTAGTTCAACGAAATGTTTGAATGCGTGGATATCCCTCAATGTAAAAGTGTCAATGGCAACATCTTAAGTATATCAGCTACTAGTCAAATACACCAGGCAAAGCTTTTGAAGTTAAAAGATTAAATTATTAGGAAATGAATATTACAGAGAAATGAACAATCCAACAATTACATAACTACATCAGCAGTGTTAGCATTCCCATTGGTCATAGTAATTCTGCAAAGTGAAATCTCTACTGGTATAGGATAACGTTCCATTACAGAGAAGCCTCTTCCACAGCTTTCACCAACGTATCCCTCTGTTCAACTTCACTTTGTCCTATGTTCAAGTTGCACTCCTTGTGTCTGAAACAACTAACAAGATGATCATTCACGATCCCAGCTGCTTGCATGAAGGAATAGATAATTGTAGGTCCAACGTAACGGAAACCCCTTCTCATCATATCCTTGCTCATCACATCAGCTTTTGGTGTCTTAACAGGTACTTGACGAGGATAGCGGAACCCATTCACAACAGGTTTGTGGTTCACGAAATTCCAGCAGTACTTACTAAAAGAACCAACTTCCTCCACAATCTGGAAATTGATAAGCATACAAAGTTTAAAATTTTTAGTCACCTGATTATTAGGGTTCCATTACATTGTCAATCTGACAGATTGAACGACCTAATATCCAGAAGCTGATGCTGCCTATGGACATGGCTTCTTATGTTTATGATAAGTGGCCAATGAATTCTGTGCATGTCTTTTTCTCGAGAAATGAAAGAGACCCTAACTTCATTGCCATTCGGAAGACACTAATTGCAAATATGGTCAAGATTTTTATTTTGTATCGACTTTATTTTTGTGATTTACAGCTGGAATCACAGGGAAAAAATATGTTTCTCTACCAAAATACAGGATAATATTCCCTCTGTCTCACATTCATAGCCCAATCTGGTTTTTCAATATAAACTAATATCAGTTCACTCGAAAAACTAAGTAGGACTATTAATATAGGATGGACGGAGTACAGATTAACAAAATCTGGTCATAAAGTCAAAGACTTGGATGATTTCATTAATATCATCTAACACTACGTTTTTGGCAATGCAATGTCCTGGTGGTTGGTTAAGAGGTGAGGTATATAATCCCAGATCACTTGTTCACTTGCACCTATATTCACCTTCCCAACTAAAATGGACCATTTGTTGTTGTGTTGTATGAGCTTTTTACTCACATAATATTACATTGAACAGCAGATAAATAATTTACATGTAATCCGTTAGAAAGTATCCAGCCGAAACCTCACCATGTTGTATTATCATGAAGCTTCTTAAAATTAGTGTTTGCGATCGAATAAAGAAAATGTAAAACCAACCCTGGTAATCCACGTATTTACCTTAACTATTTGTTTTGCATTCTCCACCACTGCTCGCAGCTTGGGTTCAGATAGTAGATTTCCATTTTCCTTCAAGGATAGGATCTCCTTCTCAGTAAACTGAGCAACGGAAACAGCATCAAAATTATCAAATATCTTCCTGCAATAAGGAATAGCTAATATTAACAAAAAAAGATGTCGAACAGCATGTGAAATTGAATTCAAATGAAATATGAATAGGAAGGTGGCAGAAAGCAAAGTACCTAAATAAATCCCTTTTACTAAGAATGGTTGCCCAGCTAAGTTCGCCAAATGCTTCAGTCAGAACAAGTAGCTCAAATAGTTTTCTGTCGTCGCGAACTGGAACTCCCCATTCCTCATTGTGAAAGGAAATGTAAAGTGGATCTGCAAATGAATCACATAAAAACACAATGTAGGATTTACTACAATTTCACCACTGAAAAGACGAGTTTGAGCTTCGAAGAACAGAGGATTCAACTTCAAATCCTCCCATTGGATATACAATCACTGGAAACTGAGAAAGAATCGAACTTTAATTGAACAAAACCTGAATAGGCCGTAATCCAGGCACATCTCTTCCTCTCCGCAACAGTCGTCGGAAGTAAAGGAGGAGCCAACTCAGCCGCCCCATCCAAAGCCACCTCCACAGGCTTCACAGCCGCCTGCCGCCTCCTCACCGCCTTACGGAGACTCCCATTCCTCACAGGGGACATACTCCCAGACGAATCCGACGAGCACGAACGGTCCAACGGCAGGCTGTTGCACCGGCCGCCAGATTCCGGCAACGACCGGGCCACAGGCGGCGTGCTCTTCGTGGCAGGCCGCCTCTTCGCCTCTGAGACCGGAGACCTGATACGGTTCCCTCCCGGCCCGAGAACCGGTCGGACCACCGACTCCGGTGCGATCGCAGGCATGAAAAGATCACTGAACGACACGACGAATGAAAGTCGATGATTCAGCAAAATGGAGCTTGAAGAAAAGAGGATTCAGCTCAAAATCTTTGGAAATGAAATTTGATTAATGGAGCTTGATTAAAGAGGATTCAGCTCAAAATCTTTGCAAAATGGAGCTTGAAGAAAAGAGGATTCAGCTCAAAGTGGAGATTTTAGTAAAATTTGATGGGAATTTTGAGGTGCGAGGTGGAGATGGTTGGTTGGGTTCGAAATTCAAATCTGACGCCATTTTTAAAGTAACGGGGGACTAGAGAAAATTCCGACAATACCCATGGGATGGAATGGAAAAGCAAGAATGCTGTGCAGTGGCAATGTGAGTTATTTTGTGGAATGGGGAGGGATAAAAGGGGGGCGGTGGGCCGAGGGTCGCAGTCGTCGTTAGTTAGACGGCGGTGGGGAGCTAACGGGTAAGCTGGGCTTTACCGTTACGAAAGGCTAAAAGGGAAGGGAAGTTGGGGAGGGTTGCAATTAACAAAAGGAGAAGGGCGAGTCACCCTAAAGATGGAGACCTCCTAACGGCTCTACTGTCCCCACTAAAAACAAACGTGATCTTCCTCTTCCTGACATTTTGAGCCTAGACTTACACAAGTCCGAACGACGCACTGGAAGGGGGTGCACATGCTCCCACTTAGTAATTAAATTATTTAACGTAGGTACCAACTAGCAAGATATACTCGTGGATTGGCTTAGCCAACTCCACTAAAACAAGAATTTTCACTATCAAATTCAAGAATATGACTATATGATCGCACATCAAACGAAGCCTCGAAGCCGCTTGTCTAATTCCTTTCCTAAATACATAAAGGGATCTCTCAAACTCTCCCCATAGCTACAAAGTGAAACTTAACCCTAGACAACTCTAGAACAAGTAGTAAACACTGCAAAAGAGACCAATGTATCACAAGAACAAGATAAACAAGTGGCCATGCTATGAATCACAATGGAGTTCAAAGTGCCATCATACCTAACAATATAGACTAATATGACCCTTCCTGCCTTTGCTCCTCACGAATTATATTAGGATCAAAGTGGTTTCATATATTATTCCAAGATCTTCATAGAATTGGCTAAATTTATGTGAAAAATACTCTCAACCATGGTCGATCTTAGTTGAATTAGCAGCTTACAGCTTATGTTCTACTAGTATGCCGCAGAGTAAGTTTTCCATGGTTAGGGGTTGCAGCCATCAGATTTAGAACTGATGGTGTGGGGAAAGGGGCAATGCTGCTGATTAAAATGAAAATCAGGTAACTCTCGCTCCATGACTGCAAAAGTAACTCGGCGGTGCACTGGAGAGAGTAGGTGGAGTCGTGTAAGGTTTGATTGAGGCACCCATGTAAACAACCGCCATTGTTTGTGGGTGTGGTGGTGGATTTGTGTTGGAGGGTGAAGAGACAAAACGAGAAGCTCAAGAAGAGACATTGTTTAGAGAAATAGAAAAACAGAAGAATTTTTAGGATCAAAGTGGTACTTGGGTTGGATTTCTCACCCACGGTGCAAGGTTTATTTAATAAGCAAATGGTATGATGTAAGTAACATATGTATCACATTGTTTTAAGCGACTGGAGTCTGGAGATGATCATTTCAAGGAAAAATACTCCCCCCGTATACATGCTATGATAGTAGGAGGGGAAAAAGGTGTTGGTTCATGCTTCTTTTGATGAGGGATCTGTTTTGCTTGTTAGTTGGACTTTTTTATTTGGAAACGATCTGGTAGTCGGATGTAGGCATTCAATAACAGCAAGCCTTGCTAGTTCGGCTGGATCAGAAACTTTGGATCTAGCGCTTGTTTCTTTTTTTTCTCATAAAGAAACCAACAATTAGTGCTTAGTTTTTTCTCCTTTTTTTTGCTAAAAAGATCATTAGTTAGTTGCTTGGCACTGGGCTGAGCAATACAGTGGATCTTGAAAGCGGTTGGATGAGTAACTGCCAGCCAGCCGAAAAAATGAGGTCCCAATCAGTTTTGAGTTCTGTTAACTGCCTTAAACTGAACAAAAATTGATGACATTACAATGCTGCTATTAAAGTTCAATTAGAAATGAAGTTGGTGAAACCAGAGCTGGAGGGACTGCTAGATAGAAAATTAAGTTACCAACTTTGATCATCCGCCCTTTTTCCAAAAATAAAATAAATGTATCAGCGTAATATGATATTTACTGTTAAAAACTTACAGACCAATGCTTGCTGCATGTAATTAGATTTCAATATTCTACAAACTAAACATACTAAAACAAGAAGCAGGTTGAAAAAGGTAGCATCATGTTTCTATCTACAAGATCACAATAGGCCTCATTAGCGTATGCAAGCTTGAAGCAACACTCAATGCAAAGATGAACCAAACATCATAAAACTTATTGTTACTTGTATAAACCATAATATGGGATATCGTTTCGCCTGCCCACAAACATTTTATGATCTCCCTTCCATTATTTCAACCACTATCATCTACGAGGTTACAATGATGCACAAGAAGTCTCTACCATATAATTTATGGATAATAAACATACGTTAAACAAATTGAACAAATCAGGCCCTAACCAGCACCATATAGGATTCACAGCAAATAAACCTTATGCACTTATTGGTTCTGCAGCTCTCGTCAGCCATGCCATTTCCCTTTCATCCATATACGGGGCCAAAACATCCCTGCACTTGGAATGATATATGTATTTACCCAACCTACTTCTTCAGAAGTTAATAGAGACAAGTCCACCAACTTCTTCTGATATGGTGCCTGCATAATAAATGGACGGCTTTTAGCACTATGATAGAGAAGGGCTGACAGGATGCTAGTGCAGATAGCCCTTTCTAAGAACGGTACTCAAGTAAATAACACAAAAGGCTGAAGTTCTAAATGCAGATTCAAATATACGTAGATAACCATGGCAAGCAGAAAAAGCTATTAATGTAACACAAGACGAATGCATTCAGTACCCAGGTTATGTGCTCAAAGGACAAGTAACCCTTCTCTCCAAAATTAAAATTTGTATCAGCCTCTTTGACCATAAGCTCATTTTCCAGTCGGATGCCGAAATTGCCATCCTCATAATAACCAGGCTCTGGAAGGACAAGCAGGAAAAAAAGGTCAAGTCAATTAAATTTTGTCAGTAATGAACAATTTCAATAATAGCTCCATTTCTCTCTATTTAAGTGGATGGACGGATATGAGCTAGTTGAAGAGGTTTCAAATCTATGTGGCTGGTTCCATTCAATAAAAGTCACTATTTATCCAAATGGAGCTAGTGATATTAGTATCGAGGGAGTTTTTCTACTAATTCAGGAGAACATATGTACAAAGGGAAAATATGCTTTCTTCAGCACTGCTTAAATTGTCACAATCATACTAACTCCTTGCGCGAATTGCCACTTTCATACTAACCATTAGTTACAGTCATGGAAGGTTGCAGTGGCACATTCTGAGCATTTGGTTTAAATGTGATCATTTGAGGGCCTGCTTTAGCAGAAGACACATACAATTGTCAAATGATAAAATACAAACAAATTCAATACTTATTAACAGATATGCCTCGTCCATTCACCTTCATGGACATTCAGGTAAGAACCGATTCCATGACCAGTCCCATGTCGATAATCAAGGCCATTCTTCCATAACGGAATTCGAGCAAGAACATCAAGTGCATATCCGGTAATGACAAAAGTTGATTTCAAACAAAAGGTGAGTTAAAACCTCATATTATGGTTCCAATTGAAAATGTTCCAAAAGCAGCACATTTTTTTGGAGTGTTGATTAAATCTGGCGGTATCCAGGGCAACATGGCCTTTGAGGACCTAATATTCTCAAAATAAAAAACAAGTAAATTCTCCGCCCATATGGCAAGTATGGTGAATTTCACTACATTAGGACAACTAAAATGAGAACCAGAATAATAAAGCAAGGGAACAAATTATGACAGAAAAAACAAAACAGCAACGACTGTTAAAGACATTGATAACTTCTTTTCTTTCTTTCAAATGGAGAAAAAGGAAAAGGTCAGAAAGAAAGATCCAGAACCGGTAGCCTCACTAGCCTCAGAGCTAGACCATATTGCAAAATTAAATACATAAGAAACGGGAGAAAACTTACAGCAGTGTAGCAAGCTTTCTCATGGGCTGAAGACTTCCCAAAATGTACCGTCCTTGTTATATCAGTAGTCCGTCCTGATACTTCAAAAGATCAGATATTCATCAGTAGACTCAGCATAAGAAAAGCACAGGATCATATTGAAGTGGAGTAATGGAAATTTTAAACTATTCATATATAACCATCACGTTTTAAACTGTCCCTATATAACCGTGACTTGTAGCAGACCTGTGCCCCTGAGTCGAACAAATATATGCTGTCGCCATCAAGTTCAGCGCATGTTGTGTGGTTGCGGGGCGTAGTGAATAATTGCAGCATTTTCCCCAACAGATGGGATGGTAGGAAAGCTCAAACCTTTGAAATGCTGGAATATAGTACAAGAGTTAAAAGAACATTTAAATATGACAGTAAAATGCTAACTTGTGATAATGTATTTGCATATAAGAAGTACTAATAATTACAAAAAACAGCAACAACAATCATAATAATATGCTTTTTTAAATAGATACTGTTCTGGGCTCATTTGGGGGCCCATTACCAGCCATAACCAGGACTGATTTTGTGCACCCCCCCTAATAACAATTCTTTTTATTGCCAATTCAGCCTTACTGGCTGGTTGGATCTCTCCTGATGTGGGAGAGGTCCCAGGATCGAAGCCATTTGCATAAAGTGTGTTTAAAAAAAGCTGTGTGAGTCTACCTAAAAAAATAACAATCCCTTTCATTTTAAATTGATGTGGCATGCTACGTCAAGTTCTAATACTTCAATCTGTGATTGTCACCTCCACTAAAAAACTAAAACTAGCATGAGGATAAGTGGGGTGTCTGGGAAGAATGCTCAAAACAGTGGTCGTTAATAGTTTATACGTTCATACTTATCCCCAAAAAAGTGATGCTTTTATTTTCACCCAATTCGCAGTTTTAGCAGATTACACTCGTTCTACAGTTTTTAACATACTAAGTGGCTACTGTATCACCACACTACTAATTTATACATATCTTTTCAGCAACCTCTTTTTTTCTTCAGCACTCTCAGTACATAAATAAACTGAAAAGCTAAAGAATAACCGTACCTCCTTGCCTTGCTCTAAAACCTTCCAATTTGTCGCTTGCAGATATCTCTGTGATTTTCAGAGCGTCCCTGCCACATTTGATGACAATAGAATGCCTTTATGACTCAAATAAATAGATTGCATAAGTACTTTTTGTGAACTTCACCATACAAATGCAGAAGAGCTTCAAATTTATTAAAATGTTTTATATAGACGCACAACCCTGTTTGTGATCTCCTTTTCTCCTCCCCCCCCCCCCCCCCCCCCCCCCCTGCTTCCCTCCCTTCTGCAAATGGGGTGGGGTGGTGCTGGGGTGTGTAAAGGCCAGCAGGTGTCATCAAGCTCAAAGAAATCTTCCTTATTTTGGAATTACTAAAAATAAAATCCTAAATCTACTTTTAAACTTCAAATGCGCATAAAATGAAATGGGCATTTACTCTCTTCTTTGTTTCTTCTGGATTGACAAAATAGCCTGCTGCTCCATATATTTCTTGCATATGTCAATTAAAATCACTGTCAATAACTTTTTAACTAATTAAGATAGTATCCAACATTTGCCAAGCTTTTTTTTATTGATCCAATAAATATGATAGGAGAGTTGCATATGACACAATTCGAAATTTTGTAACTTTCATCTCTGGACAAATAGAAAGGTGCCAGACAATTAGATAATAGAATGTCCACAAATCTCTGCTATCAAGTAGTTTGCCGCTACTGAAATAATCTTTTTCTCCTGATATTTTGTTGATCTATTACATTTTCAGAACATTTTTTTTTGCTGGATACATATTCAGAACATGAGAAACACCCGAATGACCTGATAATCAAGACAGGCAAGATACTGTACCACTGCTGCTCCATCTCTAATATGTGCATTTCTCAAGCCCTCCAACTCAACAGGGTTCTAGCATACCACAAAATGAAGATTGACATCAATGATTCATTGCAAGTCTACAACATGAAAAATTGATGGCATCAAGGAGAAAAGGTCATGCAACTTTCCCGTAAGGTCCATAAAATAAATACCAACCAAAATGAAATATCATAATCATAATCAATTAGCACTTTTTTCCAACTATTTGGAGTTGGCGACATAGATCTTACAACATTCACGCCTATTTTGTGCCAACTCTTTTCTAACAGATAATAAAATTATATCCTTTTTTATTAACTCTACCCAAGTTCTCTTAGGTCCCCTTTTCCCTCTTTTGGCATCATTTACATGCATCCCTCCTTCTAATCTTCTGACAAGGCATCTAATGGTCTTCTTTGTATATGCCCATGCCAACGCAACTTACATTCTCTCGGTTTTTCTCCTAAAGGAGCTACCCTTAAACTCTTTCGAATATATTCATTTTTAATCTTATCTCTCCTAGTCCTAATTATCCCACCATCTACCTTAACATTCTCATTTCGACTGCATTCAACTTATCTATATGACATCTCTTTGATGCCCAACACTCCGCTCCATGGAATATTGCAGGCCTAATGATTGTCCTGTAGAACTTGCCTTTAAGCCTTATTGGAACACGTATATCACATAAAACTCTCGAGGCTGCCCCACATTTATCCTATACACCACATCACTATTATTATCCCCTTCTTTATGGATAATAGATACTAATTAACGGAATTGATCACACCTTCGCACTACTTGCCCATCTATTTCAACTATAGTTGTACCTTCTTTAAAATTAAATTTTATGCAATGGTCTCACTCCAACTTATTTTAAAACTTTTTTTATTATAGGGCCTCCTTCAATAATTCTAGTTTTACATTCAAACCTGTGATACTTTCATCAATTAAAACTACATCCTTTGCAAAAAATATATATCAAAGTACACTATCTTACAAATGTCTAGTTACCAAAATAAAAAGATAAGGACTTAAGACTGACCATTGATAAAGACCTACTGTAACTGGAAACTTTTTTGTTTCTCCCCCCAATTGTTTGTACATGAGTCACAACCTCCTCATATATATCCTTTACGATATCTGTGTAACCTCTTATAACTCCCTTCTTCAAAATACTCCAAATGAACTCTCCCCTATAACTTCATAGTATTTGTATAACTTTGGATGTCCCGTTTATTTTTATACAAGGGTATAATAGTACTTTTCCTACACTCCTCTGGCATCCTCTTAGACTTTCATATCTTTTTAAACAAACTAGTCAACCAAGTTAATCCAACATCACACTGTGTCTTCCATACTTCAATAAGAATTTCATTAGGTTCTAGAGTTTTGATTTTCTTCATCTTCCTTAAAGCAATTCCTACCTCCTCTTTGGAGAATCTCTTAAAATAAGTTATCTCTTTAACAGGACTAGACTTAAAATCCATCCCATATCATGCGTTTGATGATTTATATAATAGGCTAGGGATAAAGGAAGGGGAGAGGAAAATATATAAGATAGCTAAGTTAAGAGATAAGAGAAGTATGAACTTAGAGCAAGTTAACTACACTTCCTATCTTTTTAACCTCTCTCTTGACCTTAGCATATCTTTCCCAAGTTTCTTAATTTTTACATTTTTGTCACTCCTTAAAGAAACACTTTTTTTCTTTGATTACTTTTTAAACTTCCTCACACCACCACCATGTTTCTTTCTTGATGTCCATTCTCTTTGTCACTTCACCAAATACTTTTTTTCTATTTTTTTAATGCAATTAGTTATATTACCCCACATCATTGTTGGTTCCTCATTTAAGTTCCAATTTCCCTTAACCTCCACAAAAGTGTTAAATATCACACCCTTCAAGTTCCACCACTTGATCCTAGGCTTCACTTTATCCGCCCTTCGCTTCCTCTACCCTTCATGTGGACATCCAAAACAACTAATCTATGTTGTGTGCTATAGGTTCTCTGGGTATAACCTTGCAATCCTTATATTTAGTTAGACTCCACTTTATCCGCCCTTCGCGTCCTCCACCCTTCGTGTGGACATCTAAAATAACTAATCTATGTTGTATGTTATAGGTTCTCCTGGTATAACCTTTTTATCCTTACATTTAGTTCTATTCTCGCTTTTAATTAATAAAAAATCTATTTGGCTCTTGTGAGGTGCACTCTTGAAAGTTACTAGATGTTATTCCCTCTTCTTGAAATAGGTATTTACTATACTTAAATCATTTGCTATTGCAAACTCAAGAATAACTTCTCTCATCTCATTCCTCTCCTCAAAACTATACCCTTCATGCACCTTCTTGTATCCTATGTTCTACTCCCCTACATGCCTATTTAAGTTGCCCCTATAATAATATTTTCCCTGTTAGGTATACCTTGATGTTTCTTAAGGTTCTCTCCTAATCCTGCTTTAAGGTATATAAGCACTAATAACATTAACTATTCACTAATATAATCTATCACTAAATGTCTTGACATCAACAAGATTTTGTCTCAAGTCCTTGTCAACCATTATACCCACCCCATTTCTATTAGAATATTTTCCTACATAAACTAGTTTAAAGCCCTCCCTCAATTTCATAGCCTTCTCTCCTACAAACTTAGTCTTCTGCAAGCAAACTATTTCTTTCTAAGTGTTTTTTGTAACTCCATACTCTTACCCTTCAAAGTCCTAATATTCCACGATGTTACTTTAATCCTACGCTTTTGTACTAGCTTCTTTACTCATGCCCGTCCAAACCAACGTGGGAACCCTTGCTCACTTTTTATTGCAACCGAGCATTGTTGCAACGCGTTGCTTATAGGGTTTTGGCACAACACGCCGTTTCCAGATAAGCCAAAATGAAATATGCTTAAGCAAAATAACGTCACAGAAGTATCTTATGCACTCATATTACTTCAGTTTTAAAATATTACCTTGAGAGCTTTGGCAAGAGCCAAAGGTGATGATCAGAGAAGAACTTTATCAGAGGGAAGCTTTGAATTGAGTGCAAAACAACTTCAGGCAGGGTCCATCCAGACAAGATTATGCTTCTTTCCGTCTACTGTACTCACTTCACCTGCCACTTCTCCATTACTCACAGTGAGATTGCACTTTGACGATCATTGACCGACATGGAGCTCCTAAGCTGACCAGATGCTAGCAAAGCTACATCTGATCCCACAGAATCATAATCTCGAACCTCTATACCATTCTCTGTCATATATTCATGTACCTGTCAGAATTATGGAGTACAATTTTTTTCATTGATGTTTGCTTAAAGGAAGACCTATAAGTTAATTACAAACGGCAAAAACATACTATAATTTACATAGAAATCTTCATAGGAACAGAAATATTCCCAAGAACCTTTAGTGAACAATCAGAACAACCTATAAGTCAAGAACAAAATAATAACAGGCATATAAAGATTATTATTAAAGTTCTCAACTCGCAAATTCCACTTTTGGAAGAAAACCGCAATGAGACCATAATTCATACTAATCCATATAATTTTTTTATTATGTAATAGACGAAAAGCCAATAAGACTATTAAAAAAAAGGAAAGGACTTTCTATAAAAAAAATTAGGAGAAACTGTAGCACGTCAAAGGTAAACATCAAATAAATTACAAAATACTGAATAAATGCTCAAACGATGATATTCTTGTTCAGAGCAATCAAATGATGGTATGTCATTCATAATTCTTGAAAACTGACTTCCAAAGAGACCTTTCTCTTATCCACATAAAAGAATGATGCATCCAATGTCACTATAGCAAATGCATGTGTAACGGGGGATTAAGATTAAATAATGTCGTATCGGGTGGCTATTGGTAAAATATCGGTTGATCAAAGAGATAAAATATCGGAAAATGATATTGTGTAAAAAAATATTGGTAGTTTAAAATTAATTTTTACCATGTATTTTCACAATATAACTTCAAAATGAGTGATACTAATTTAGACAAGAGTAAATTTTAAAATATATATAAAAATACATATAATTCAAAATATATGTTTGCGTTTTAAATTTGTATCATTTCCACTTGGTGATGTTTACAAAATATACACATTTTTATATTCCTTTCTGCCTATATATTAGTCGTAATTTTAGTTGAAATAAGGATAATCAACGGTTAATCATGATTAGGTGAATAATTAAGAGTTTAATAAATAAATGCGCTTAATTGATTAATTTAGATGCATTAATTGGATTTAAGAGATTTATATTTTATTATGCATCTAAGTTATATTTAATTTTATTTATGCAGGTTTTAAGAGTCCAAATGCAGGTCGCCAAAGTGAAACACGTCAAACAACTTCAGATGAGATCCGATGAATGAGAACAATACGACGGGTCTTAAAGAAGAAAAAGAAGAAAAAAAAAGAAGAGAAATCGCACGGACTGAACTAGAATGGTTCGGGTCGGTTCGGTTGAAAGAAAAGAGAAGACTGCCCGAGCCAAAGCTCGGGCGTTTGTTTCAAAAGACAGCGGGCAAGGACGGCGGATCGGCAGCTGGCGACTATGGGTTTACGAGCCGACAAAGATCGTGACGACGATGGAGGGTTCACAATGGCGAGAAGCGTGATGGCTGAGCTCGAGCGCCGGAAGGGGTGAAGTCACCATGGACAGCGAGGCTGCGGGTTCGATGTCATCGGCGATGGGTCACAACGATGAGGCATGTAATTGACGGCAGTTCTAACCACGACGGAACAAAAAGAGCTCTGTTCAGGCAGAGCTTGACGACGGCTATGGGTTCGAGCTTGAGGGTGGTTCGACGGCGACGATGTGAAGAGAAAGAGTTGTGTCGGAATAGGACTTTGGAGGCGTGTTCAATCGGGAAAATAGAAGAAGAAACAGAGATTTGGGTCATGCTCAGATTTGGATAAAATCGGATTTTGTGATTCGATTGGGACATGATTTTGGATAAGAATGGACTCAGAGTCTTGCCGGTGTTCAGATTTGGGACTCTCAGGTCTAACAAAATAGAGAGGAGAAATTGTTTTGGACTGGTCGTGGCTGGAATAAAAACAGAGAGTTTTTTACAGAGCAAAACAGAGCTTTTGGGAGGAGTTTGGAGGGACTGTTGTCGGCCGAAAACGCTGCTGTTTAGCCCAGATTCCGATGACATCAACGCCAGAAGTCAGAGAGAGGGAGAGAGGAAAGAAGACTGGAATTTGGGATTGAACTTCAAACTGCTATAGTACCGCATGCGAATTGGAGAAGACGGTGAATAGTAACCATGAACAGTGTTTCAGTGAATAGTGTGACATGACTCCGACGAATCAGGCTATTTCTTTTCTTATTTCTATGTGTAGCTAAACTCTTTATCAAGGCTAGATGAAGCCTTAGATTTGTATTTGCTACTCTTAGTTGTTTAATTTAATGAAAGTTGATATGATTTTCTATGCTTAATGCTCTTTTATTGTTATTTCTCTTAAGTGCTTTAGCCGAGACTTAATGAATGATTAATAAAATTTGATCTTGATATTTCCTGTGTCTAGATAATAACATGATTATGATTGATTCTATGTCTGGCTAAGGATAAAGTTAATTGTATTAATTTATAGTAGATGAACTTTTCATGTCTGGCCAAGAACATGTAGTCCATTATTGGTAATTTGTGTGTCCGGCAAAGAACATAAATTACCATAACATATCAATTTGTGGAAATAACAATTGAGAGTAGTAATTCCATGTTTAATGGTTGAAGCGATGACTGGTCGCCAAAGTCATGTAATTGTGGACTGATCAAACTCCAGAACATCCGCCTTCTTCTCCTCTTCCTCGCCATCCCCGTCCTTCACATCCTCCTTCACCTCCTCCTTGACGGTTTCGATATCAGACTGCTGTAAGGAAGAGATGACCTCATCGATGATAGAGGTCGCTTGTCGATCGGATATGGTTTGTTCGGAGTCGGCTTTCGGCTGAGGGGACCTATTCCTTCTTTCCTGCTCCTCCGCCATTCTCCGTATATGGTCATCTTCCCTAATCCTCTGCAATTCCCTCTCGGAGACAGTCCTCGTTCGCTTCCTTACCACTACACCAGGGGGGAATAGGTCCCGTCTGTACGTCGGCTGGGACTCGACTTCTGCACGCTCCATATCTTCGTTGAATTCTGGTTGGAGCTTCTTCAAAAACAACTTGGCAGAGGATCTCTTTATAGCCCGTTCAATCTTCTCTTCCTCATCCGCGCGTTTGATGGGAGCTAAAATGACATTTTACTTATTCGTGTCAGTAGTAGCAGCACGATAAAAAACATAGTCGTGTTATATGAAACACGATAAACCACATAGTCGTGTATCATGAAACACGACAAGTATAATAGTCGTGTACCATGGGGCACGAAAAAATAAATAATCGTCTACAACTTACGGATGTGACACGATAATCCAGATGTGACTTCCTTGTCAGCTCCTTTGTCCGCATACCAATCGGAGTGTTCTTCATATGCTCCTTGTCACGGGGCCGCTTCTTTGGCTCCATCTGATGCACCGATGACTTCTCTGGCTCCATTTCGGGCCGCTTCTTTGGCTCCATCTGATGCACTGATGACTTCTTTGGCTCCATTTGGGGCCGCTTCTTTGGCTCATTCGTCGGCTCTTCAGTCATCTCCTCCTTAGGATGCTTAAAGATCTGACCTTCTAACAGCATTGACGCTGAGGCAGCAGAGGCCTTCATAGAGTGGAGAACCTCTCGCAGAGGTCCGACTCTCCTTCCCATCTCCTCATACGAAGACAGAGCTATCTCAAGTAGTGACTGTATGCCCTGAAGCGCACCCTCCAATCGCCCCATTGCAGTTGCAGTGGACTGGGCAGCCGTCCTCGAGGAAGTGAAGGCAGGTTGGTTGGGAGTCCTCTTGATTTCCGGCCTCTGTCGTCGTGGAGGAGGGGCCCCTGAGGTTGACGAAGCAAGGAGAGATGCCTCTCCGGCCATGGGGCTGATTACGTCGACGAGTTCCTCCCCTACTTGAAGATTGTGGAACACTCCCGTCCAATAGTCGGCTATACGGTGCTTCTTCTGTGCACCTTTCTTCACCTCTGTAATGAGGGCCCCACTTCCTGGCCATCTTTTCGCCCGTGGGCTGGTAGGGCCCATGACAGGATGGAAGATTGTCGTGTGCTCGAAAAACCAAATCTGCATAGTAAACAGATGTATACATTATAACAATGCGCGGTTGCCTTAGTCGACTATAAGTTCAACACGAATTGAACTATGGTCGTCTCCTAAAGAACACGACTATATACCTAGTCGTGTTCCATTATACACGACTATAAATATAGTCGTGTTCTATAATACATGACTATATATATAGTGGTATTGTATAAGACTTTTTCCGGATTGAGGACTATGAATGCTATATACCTGAAGGACATATGCGGCGCCATTTAGGCATCCACCGCCCAGGCACTCTCCTTGCGATCTCGCATCCACTAGTCTGCTGGTATGGGTTATACCAGAAACCAACATCTTATGTATAGCCCCAGCCCAATTGTATGACATCAATCTTGGGAGGTCATCAATGTAACGGTACAAAGAGGGATGAACCGCTCTAGTGCTGTGTGGAAACAGCACCGTGCAGAAGAGGAGGCAGATGATCATCCTCGCAATGTCCTCCTCTTCCATCTTCAGTTCGCCCGCGCTAAGCTTGTCTATGATTTCCTCAAGGTGTGGAATTTTCGCTCTCCTCGCGGCGAAGTACTTTCTGAAGAATTGACCTTCCGGTCGGCGTGTCAAGGAGGGGAGGACCTCAACTCTTTCGCCCTTTGTAGGTAATCCGGTGATAAGGGCAATATATTCCTCTATGAAATGTAGCGTCCTACCCTTGATATTGAAGACCTTCGCCGACTCATCCCAGTACCTGACCAAATGGTCGAGGAGGTTCCGAGATACAACTACGTCCTCACCTTCAAAAATGACAGCGAAACCAGCATCTTTGATCACTTGGGCACATCTTTGGTGACGCTGTAGGAGGGCCGCACACTTTTTCATCGCTCCCGGTTGACAACACGTCTTTAGCGCCGGTCGCGCATTATATGTTCTCTTCACTGGTCGGTCCATCGGAGCCTTCCTTTTCCTGCCCCTCTGATTTCGCTGCCGAGGTGCCAAGACAAAATCATGATCCTCCTCTTCTTTCGATGGTATTTCCTCCATAGACTCATCTCTTTTTTTATCCATCTGCAAGGAGTGAGGTATAGTGGTCAGTAGAAAAGTCTCCTCGGTGCAACACGAAAATATAAAAGTCGTGTCGTCGCGTACACGACTAAATACAAAGTCGTGTCTACTACAGACACGACTTTATAGTTCATAGTAAAAATTTAAAATTCAAATGTCGGACCTTATGAAACTAAAATCAGTAAGGATAGTTGTAACTTACCGCAGTTTAGTCGTCTGTATGTCTGTATTTCCTCGCAGGTGCCTTTCACAGTCTTCCTCGCCGTCAACCGAAGCTCAATCCGGTCAATCCGCCTGTTGCATGCAGGCAGAGGGAGCCGCGGGGGAGCTCAGAGGGTTGAAGATCAGAAATCCCGACGGATGCGCTTCAAATCGCCGCCTTTGACCACTCTCCCTCAGTCGTGTCGTCGAAATCCAGCAGGGGGGCAGCTCGATATCGAGATGGGGGACGCGAATAGGCTCGAACTCGTCCGTGTATTCCGCCGGTTGAATCGCCGCTCCAACTCGCCGGTCGCCGGTGACGTCGCCGATGTATATCGCCGGAGAACTTCACCCTTTTTTCGTGTTGTACACAACACGCCTCTTCGCACAGTATTAGCACGAAAAAATAGAAGAAAGGGCATTTTGGGTACTTCAAGTCCAGATTCCGGGTCATATGAGATTTCACGGGAAAAACCTGGTAATATGGGAATATCAGAGTTGGCGCCAGGTAATATGGAAAAAACTCTGGAGTTGAAGAAGCCGTAGTGTTAAATATCAATGTTGACCAAGGTTTTCAAAACCGGACCGGCCATCAAACCGGATTGATGGCCGGTCAGGTCAGACCGGGGTCTGACCGCAGTTAGGTGAGAGGAGTGTAAATATATGATAAATATATAATTTGTATTGACATCATAAAAGCATAGCTCAAGTGGTTAAGGTTCCTCACGGGAGATGTATTAGCGGGAGTCAAAATGATGCCACTACCAAAGCAACTAAGGGCTCATTTGGGAATGCAAAGCACTTGATCATTTGAAGCCACTTTCCCCAAGAATCTCCTCTTGAGGATGGTCAGAAGCATGGAATGTCGTATCGGATATCGGTAAAATATCGGTCGGCCAAAGAGACGAAATATCGGAGATATTGTGTAAAAAAATATCGGTCGTTAAAAACTAGTTTTTACCGTATATTTTCACAATCTAACTTCTAAAATGAGTTATACCAATTTAAACAAAGAATACATTTCAAAATATGCATAAAAATGTATATTAGCATAGAAAATAAACATGAAAAAAAAAATTCCCCAAAAAAAAAAATGAAAAAAATTTTTTTTTTAAAAAAATTTATTTTTTAATTCAAAAAATACCTATATCTCGCCGATATATCGGCGATATATGGAAAAAATTTGAAATCCGAAATTAAATGGTATCGGTGTATCGGTTTGTGTCCGATACCGATATATCTATATCGCCGATACGATTTTCCATGGTCAGAAGTCAGAAAGTGTCACAACCCGGGATTTCGCAACCAGTCTCATGGAATTTATTTTTTTAAACATCATCCCGAGCATGCATGTCGGACCATAAACAAAATAATATTCACAATTTACAAATGTTGCCAATACCATCTCTGCAATGTGCAAATAAAAGAACAATTTAAAATAGCATACCTGCTAAACCAATTAATTATGCAATGCCACTGCTCTCCCTTGCTAACTCTATATTACAAGGATGTGTGAGCAATTCATACTCAGTAGGATGTAAAAATCACTTATATTCATTCAATAGTATCAAACATCAAATGAAATTCACTCGAATCCAAAGTTGTATTTGCAGGAAGCATGGAATGTCAAGTATCGGATATCAGTAAAATATCGGTCGGCCAAAGAGACGAAATATCGGAGATATTGTGTAAAAAAATATTTGTAGTCAAAAACTAATTTTTACAATCTAACTTCTAAAATGAGTTATACTAATTTAAACAAAGAATAAAATTTAAAATATGCCTATTAGGATAGAAAACAAACATTAAAGGTTTTTTTTCAAAAAAAAAAATTTGAATTTTTTTTTTAAAACCGATATATCGGCGATATTTGGAATTTTTTAAAAAAACGATATTAATTGGTATCGATGTATCGGTTTAGGCCCGATACCGATATATCGGCGAGACGATTTTCCATGGCACGAAGGCAATAGTAATATAAGAAATAAAATGCATACAAAATGGCATCACATCGTATTATTAGAAAATTACTCCAATGACTAGGAGTAGACTAAATAGAAACAACTAGCTGCAATGCTAGGAATAACACAGACTCAACATTAAAAAAGGGCCCCAAGAATGGGGATAGATAGACTCCTACACTGAGAGTATGTGGATTCTGACACTCAGAGTAAACGGACTCCAACATTAAATTCAAATGGTCCAAACACTAGGAATGAATATCAAATATTGAGAGCACACAAACTCCAATGATGAGGGTAAAAGGTCACAACACTCGGAATGGTCAAACAACATATTTGAAAGCAATCAGACTCCACGCTAGGAGTAAATAGACTGCAACACTAGAATAAATGGACTCCATGGTAGGAGTAAAAAAACTCCCGCTCAAATGAGTAAATTGTTGAACTAAATAGCAGATTCAAACGCCTCTAGAGATCCAATAGGACCCGCCATGGGTCTAGAGATGTCATGCTCATGGACACAATAGCTGGAGGTAGATGGGCTTTCTATGATACCCAAAAACCTAAGTGTGCACGCGAGGTGCCTCAAAAAGGTTGGGGACCAAAGCCCCATAATGCGGAGACCACTAAGGGGTCTAATGTGGCCATGGCTTTGCACTGAGCGTACTTTGACACTTTTAGAATTTCATAATCAGGATAGATGAGACTCCAACAAGCTCATAAAAGGCTCTTCAATGAGAGGTGAAACTCTGATAGTTGTCCATATTAGGGGTGCGTTTGGATACTGATAGGTGATAGGTTGAAAATTTATATCAGCCTGAAAATAATCACACTGATTTTTCCTGATTGGTGACAACCTATTTGAAACTAAAAGTAGGCAGCTGTCAGGATAAAAATTTTCATGCCTGATTTGTGAAAGGTGAAATATGTTTGGGAACTGAAAATAAATCACGCTGATTTGTATTCGTCAGCTTCGGATATGGTGTAATCGATTACACGGTAGGACGAGCTATCGTGTAATCGATTACATGATAGTTTTTTAATGGGACAAACTTTAACGATGCGTTTCTTACTCATTTCTGATCTATTTTGGCCCAATTTTTTTATTTTTTCTCATTTTTAGTGCTCTTTCTTATAATAATGATATTATAAAGATGTTGAGCTACCACGTACTATTTATTGTGGATTTTGTGGGATTTTTTAAATAAAATATAAAGGTCATTAGGGTATCATGATGATCAGAAAGAGTATAAAAAATAAGGAAGACAAAAAATATGGCCGAAAATGGACTAAAAATGAGGGAGATATGAACTATTAAAGTTTGTCCTATTTTAATGGGAAATTACACGATCCAGCGTGTTATAGTGTAATCGATGACACAATAGCACACTTTATAGTGTAATCGATTACATGATGGCTCACTGTATAGTGTAATCGATTACACGATAGCTCACAGTTTCGTGTAATTGATTACACAATAGCTCACTGTATCGTGTAATCGATTCCACGATAGCCGAGCTATCGTGTGATTAACGCATAATAGCCTATCATGTAATCCAACGCACGATAGCCTAGTTATCGTGTGTTGGATTACACGATAGCTCTGGTTATCGTGTAATCGATTACATGATTACTCAGCTAATTTGACAAACTTCAACAATGCGTTTCTTACTCATTTCTGATCCATTTTGACCCTTTTTTTCATTCTTCCTTATTTTTAGTGTTTTTTCTTATAATGATGAAAAATGTCCGAAATTGGACTAAAAATGAGGGAGATATGACGGGGAGGGGGGGGTCCCTTGGCTTAACGGTGCGGCGGCGGAGGCGTCAGGGCAAACACCGGGGTGACCGGCTTTGGAAGACCCAAGCAGTTGCCCGGGAGGGGTAGGCACTGGTTCCCTCAGCTCAACGGGGTGGCGGCGGCGAGGTGGGGGCCTCAATGAGCGGCGGTGACCGGGGGGGGAGGGGGGCTCAACGAGCGGCGGCGAGGACGGGGGGCACAAACCCTCTCGGCTCAACGAGGCACCATCGGGGTGGGAGTACTCACCGGGGGGGACGAACATCTGGAAGAAAGTTGATTTTTTTTTTCGTTGAAGAGGCGCGACGATCGATTTGTCAGCCTAATTCTCAATTTGGTAAGAATCAGCCTTTTAGGGTGAAAGGTAAAAAATTATCACCTTTCATCTTTTGGGGCCAGTTTTCAGTCTTTCAGCAAACAAACACCTTTCGGGCCTAAAAGGTGAAAAAGTGAAAATTTTCACCTATCACCGTCACCGACCATTTTTCACCCTTTCAGCTTCCAAACACTTTTTACCCTGATAGGTGAAAATTTTCACCTTTCAGAGCTAAAAAATTATTTTTTTTCACTAACAAAATGCACCCTAGGACTACAACTGCGACAACTCAATGTCAATCAACACTGAGAGCAACAACACATAAGTCTCTCTACTAAGAAGCCAACAAGAAAACTCACTGACTCTCCAATGTCAAGACACACTGTAGGATGCAACTGGATCCGAACAATAGGGACAAGTGTGAACAAAGTTTCGAGTGCAAATCACGACAGAAGAGTCACCAACAAGCTCATGAAAACTCTCCAAGAAGAGTTCGAACAGTGAGTGGATATTGTCCATGCCCGAATACTACCACGGTGACAATTCTATGACAACTTGTAATGCAAAATGCCATTGACTTGTGAGACTGTTCACTAAGAAATCATCAAAGATATTGTCCATGCTTTAAACCAAAGTCACTAACTCACATAGTAAAATGCAAGTGGACACATACAATAAGGAACCACAATGAACATATTATCAAAGGGCGATATCAACAATGCAGATGCCAAATAGATGCAACTAAACAAATCGAAGTGATAAGATAGAATCTTAGTATTTTGGTAAGACAAGAATTCTTGGCATATTGCAGGAAACCTTCATTCATAAGGTTGTATTGTATAATTACCAACCAGTGATACTACAACTATAAGTCCCACACATTACCTTGTTTAATCGACAATGTAATATGCCCCAAATATTTTATGTTCCAAAGATTAAAATCCACATGAGGTCCGGCTAGCTTAAGGTTAAAATCCTCATTTCATACAAATTCAGAATTTTTGTTTCAGTTAAGATTGAGTCCAGATCTTCCAAACTATTACTAGTTAATTTAGTTAGTTTAAAAAGTCATAATCCTATTGAATGGTTACTGTTTGATTAAGTGAATATTTGAATTTAATAGAAATCAGGCCGGGACACAAAATCCCGGTTCACACGGGTGGAGATTGAAAGAAGCTAGCAGGCGGCCAACGGTTAAGTCGTCAGTGCGAGACCATTTTGGGCAGAGGTTTCTCAGGCACGGACCTAGAGCAGACTTTTAGACATCTCTGTTATTTGTTTTTGCAACTTCTCAAGAACTAAGTGCTATATATATATATATAAAAGAAGAGTTTACATGAGATCGTTCTCATATAAGGAGCATGAGGCCAATCTTTATTACCGTTAGATTCCGATCGGAGGGTGAATATCAAATCAATGGGTAGGTGAGTGTGTCACATCAAGGAGTGGGTGAGATGATTATGGATATTTATAGCCGTCAGATCAAGATCCAATGGCTACGATTCAAAGTGGCTTCATATAAGCAATATGAGAGCGATCTCATTTAAACTTTTCCCATATATAAAAGATAAGTTTACATGAGATCGTTCTCATATAAGGAGCATGAGGCCAATATTTATTGCCATTAGATTCCGATCGGAGGGTGAATATCAAATCAGTGGGTAAGTGAGTGTGTCACATCAAAGAGTGGGTGAGATCATTATGGATATTTGTAGCCATCAGATCAAGATCCAACGGCTACGATTCAAAGTGGCCTCATATAAGCAATATGAGAGCGATCTCATTTAAACTTTTCCCTATATATATATATATATATATATATATATATATATATATATATATATATATATATTGGAAATATAGAACCTTTAAACTGTACTATGACTTACCAAATTCGTTTTAATGAGATTATATATATATAGTACAGTTGAAAGGTTCTATATTTCCAGTACGCAGGAGCAATAATATCAACAAATATATAGATTGTCTTGGCTAAAGCTGGGACATAAAACTTCAATTCAGATTTGTGCATGGTTAAGGACCAACGAGCAGTAACAGCAATGAGTAGAGTAAACTCGAATAGAGACAAAACGAGCAAGACTAAACTAGGTATCATAGAGAGTAACATAGGGTGAACCATGCAAAGAACACAAACCAAGGCTGCAGGGATGTCTGAAAGCTTTTCTGCACTTAGATGAGTATGACTACTTTCTTGAGTTAGTGAACAATGTCAACAAAGTATAGACCATACAGTACAGTTCTGCTATCATAGAGAGTATTGACCAAGGTTTATGCAGTGACTTCAATAAGAAGATTCAACTCTCCCGTGAAAACATATAGATCATACAATGAGGAAGACTACAAGTATAAAATGATTCAGCTTATACTTATACTGCGATTGCATGAACACAAAACGCTAAAACGAGATTTAAGTCATCAGAAAGAGTATTATTGCCTGAATTAAAATGTAAAACTATCCTACCTTGAACCGACAAGATGGACTCTCCTTCTCAACGCCGAACTCCTAGTCTATTTCGCCGACGAGCACACGGAACCAACGATAGTTGCTGCCCCTTCAGTTTCACGTTCTTGCTTGCTTCAGCCATCACCAACCAGAGAACAAGGAAGAAGATAGGCTTGAGAATGAAGAATGGGAGCGGCAGGAGGAGATGTGTTAGAAGAAAACAATTGCACAAGGGAAGAGGCATCACCATTAAAAGGAGAGCAACTCTACCGAAAACAAATTTTCCTAATTCTTATGCCAAGATTTTTCCATATTACCTGGCCAATAAGGCCTGAATGCCATATTACCTGATTTGTTTGGTCTCATCCCATATTACCTGGTTTTGGGACTTGATCTTCCCATTTTGCCCTCCTAAAACCCTAAACCTGACCTTTTTCCATATTACCTAGCCATTCAGCCCACCCTCAATTGCACCCCTTCACACATCCTTCCCCCGCCCTCAGCTGTGCCGTATTCTGCCATATTACCTAGCCATTCAGCCTGCCTTCAGCTGGGCCTCGCCCTCAGTCGCGCCCCATTTCACACAACCTTGCCCCACAACAATACGACGAGGAAGTTTCTATTTCTGAACTTAGGGGGGAGTAATGGAAGAAGTGGTTGTTATCTATACTACAATGGAGTATTTAGAAGTGGTCATGAGTATGTAGGGGGGCAAATGCAGCTGATGAGCATTGACAAACGGGTAAAGTTCATCGATCTGTTGATTAAAATTGAACAAATATTAGGATTTAAGTTTGCAATAGGCAACTTATCCCTCAAATATCAAGTTTCGTTAGCATCTCCATGCATACCATATGTCCTAGGGGATGATGAAGATCTGAAAAATATCTTTAACATTCATAAGACAACAAGGAGGAAAGTGTTGGAGTTGTATGTGGAGAGGGCTTCCAATATCAATAAGGAGAAGATATCGCCATCAGATCAACCTGTTCACATGATATATGATGACCTGTAATCATCACGAGGTGAAGGAAGGAAACAACTAGAGCTTGTATTTGGAACAGCAGGTAAGAACCCAATTTCGCATCATCTGTAACACGATTTTTCAAGTTATCATGTATTATCGTGTAATCGATGACACGATAGCACTGCAATCATGTCATCGATTACATGATAGCACTGCTATCAATTACATGATAGCAGTGCTATTGTGTCCTCGATAATCGAATATATAATATATATGTGTTATTTGTTATAGTGTCCTTGATTACACGATAGCGGTGTCCTTGTGTGTATTTGATTACGGGGTGTTACGATTGCAATTGTATGATATCGTGTAAGTGATTACACAATATTCTTACATTTCGTGTATTTGTCTACCCGACTCATCCTGATATGCCCTCTTCATATCTTGCAGTTTGGGAGAAAGTAATGAAAATATGAGGACATTCACTACCCCAGAGGTTGGAGTACAAGGAGAAGAAGAAAAAACAATAAATGAAGAGAATGAGAAATATAAAAATGATGAACAATTTTCAAAGGTAGGTGTTGATGGAGACGAAGAATTTATTGATACTGACTATCAATGATCAGAGGATGAGTGGTTGTTAGCTCTACACACACAATCCCCTGAGCTGGGCAAGGGACGACTAGAAGTTGATTAGTCTGAGTATGAAGAATTTTTAAACGTGGCTGCTACAAAACCATCCAGTCGAAAGGGAAGAATGTTGTTGTATCTGATAACTATGAATCATTTGACGCAAAGTTTATTCATATTGAAGAAGATGGAGGTTGGGATTGGGGTACTGAGTATGGTTTGGATGCGGAGGTAGAGACATACAAGGAGGAGGTGATGTTGAGTAGTAGTTTACAAGTAATCGACTACGAGGCTCTTCTTGTATTAGGGGCTCAGTTTAAAAACATCAAACATTTCAAGAGAAGTCTTGTTGATTTGGGAATAAAGAGGAGGTTCACTTATACTGTTGTTGATTAGAACAAGGATACATTTGTTGTAAAGTGCAAGGAGAATAGGTGCAAGTGGTATATTCGGGCGTCAAACAAGTCAAGGGTTGTTAGTGTAACAAGGAGGGAGGTTGAGCATACATGTGACATAAAACTAAGAATGAAAGATCATCCTTTAGCTTCACACATATAGATTGCAAGGAAATGTCATGGCTTACATAAGGAGTCAAATATTATCACACTAGATAATATCATAACATACATTAAAAAACATTTGGGCATCACAATCAACTATAAGAAAGTATGGCGTGCGAAAGAAGTTTTATCGGAGTTGATATGGCAACTCAGACGATACATATCGCATTTTGCCTGCATATGGTAAGGAATTAGAAAGGTCTAATCCAGGAGCATGTGTGGTTATAGAAAGATCTTGTGATAGACCTGAGATAGAGTTAGACAAATACGATTTCAAACGTGTGTTTTGGATGTTTGGCCCCATTACAAGAGCTTTTAGAAGTTCACTTAGGCCTCTCTTAACTGCGGATGGAACATTCTTAAAAGGAAAGTATCCCGGATATTTATTGGTGTGCGTTGCATATACTGGTTTTGAGGTAGAGACAAGAAACCCTTGGTAAGTTGAAGAACAATCATTAATTGTAGTCGTGTCATTCTAAACATGGTATGCAGGAGTCGTGTTGTTGATGACACAATAACACTGCATATCATGTTCACAATTACACGACATGGCCACAATGTCGTGTATATGTTAGCAAGAGATGTGTCCTTGATGACACAACTACAATAACTTATTATGATAACTATAGTCATGTTTTTCTCACACAATTCTTATCATACCACAAGGGGGGAATCCTGCGTTGCACCCCCACCATAAGGAGGTTGCGGCAATTGTAGTAGAATTATTGAATGACTTGCTCCAAACGCACTTCAAAATCAAGGGAGCTAAACAATAGAAGCTGTCCCAGATCAAGGATGCATCATTCCAACAGAATTCCATCGACTGCGGAATCTATGTAATGATGTGCGCAACTCAATTGACATCAGGGATAATACCACCAATGTTTAATCAGATGGCTATAACAATGTTATTTCAGTCTGTAATAGTTGCAGTTCTGCTTAGGGGAACGAATGAAAAGGAATTTGGCGACGACTCTCCTTGAGAATGTTACACGACTCAGAGTTTCTTACTTGTAATTGAAAATACACAATACAAATTGTAAAATGCGCACGTAAATTTTTTCTATTTTGTTCATATACACATTTTTCATATACACAATACATTTATAAGAAATACCAGTCAACACGTTTTTTTATTAGTCGTGTTATTGAACACACGTGATACAATTGTATCGAGTTTGTATTTGAATGATCGTGGCTTGGAGGACACGACTCATTATCTGTTACTTGTAATTGAAAATACACAAAATATAAATTATAAAACGTATGTTTAAATTTCTTCTATTTTGTTCATATACACAATAATTAATTAATCGTGTGATCGTGTGTTCGAGGACACGATAGAACTGCTATCGTGTATCTGTTATCGTGTCCTCGAACACACGATAGCATTGCTATCGTGTAATCGAATCAACGATAGCAGTTCTATCATGTTTTCAATTACACGTCTGCAGTGGTAGCAATACTATCGTGTGTTTAATACACAGTTAATTCTTTATTTAATTTGCATATCGTCTGTTTTTGCTATCGTGTAGTCTATTACACGATAGCATTGTTATCGTGTGATCGAGTATACGATAGAAGTTCTATTGTGTATGCGGGCCGAATGGCCAAGTAAAATGGAAAGTGTCGGGTTTAGGATTTCAAGAAGTCAAAATGGAAACACCAGGTCCCGAAACCAGGTAATATGGGATCAGAAAAATCAGGTAATATAGTATTCCAGTCTCATTGGCTAGGTAATATGGAAATCTCTCTTAGGCCAATACTATTAGTAGTAGGATTCATCCCAAAAGCCCAACGTGGGTTGGGAGACCGAGTCAACCAGCACCTTACGTCTCTCCCTCTCAACTAGCATGACCAACAACTTAAATGGGCCCCACTCCAAAACTGCTTCAATTTGGTGGCCAATAAATTAATTAAGATCATTAAAACCATTTAACCACTTATTAACATGGGAATTTGCTCAATTAATTTAGGGGAAATGCTTTAAAATAAGGGGATATTACATTCTCCCCCTGTTAAAAGAAATTGCGTCCTCGCAATGTTCTCGCTAGGCCAATTAAATCATGTGTGTGTGTTACACAAGTAGCTTTACAAGGTAAAGAGTATTTGCTACTTTATGTTACCTGCTATACAATGTGACTACTAATGTCAAACCGATCACTAAGTCAAGGTTTGTATGGTAGTGGATCATGCAAAATACCTAGGTCTCACAGAAAGCACTTCTCTAGTATCCTGATCGGACGTTTAATGAAGGGAAAGCAATTCAGTTAAAAGACTGGAGCATAAGAAATTTAAGCGCTCCATTTTCGTATTCATAAAGCGCTTCGGTGGATCTTAAACTTATAGTAACATTAACCCTCTTATGGAAAAGTTGTATTATTCCCTTGGTATAGTTAACAAGTCTCTTAAGTCTAAATGTGTGCTTGTTCTCCCATAATTGTGTTCTCTTGCACCTATTGATCAGAGAATATTAGTTTGATGGTCCAATTGATTCCAAGTGGACACTTCCTGACTTTTGGATACTGGCACTATTAGGAAAGTTGTCTTACTTTCATAAAAGTCCTACCAAAAAGCCAATAACCAATTACATGGTAAATCTCAGAAAACTAGGGAACACTACAGGCCTAAAAAATTGCAAATATACATTAAATTAGGAGGAATAACCAATTACAAAAAATTGAAGCTCTTATAAGAAAAAATTACAGGCACTGCAAGAATAGGAAAGAAGGAATACCAGAACACCATCCGCCTCTCAACCCTCAGTGCAAGAAAATTTGGCACAAGAGAATCGACATGGTGGTGTTTTCTTTTTCTCTTTTTGCCAATGGCCCCGATGTCAAACTGAAAATTTCTCCATGAAACTAAGAAAATAGGAAGCAAGAATTCCGAAAATGAGCCACTTACTATTCAATCTTTTTCAACCCCAATGAAATGGAAAAGGGAAAACCGAAAGATTCATGGGGTCATCAACAAGCAGGCACACAAATGGGGAGCCTGCAAACTTTATTATGAAAGAATCAGAGGGTAAATATGTCTACTAATCCTCACGATCATCTTCATCTGATCTCTCAACATGTTGTCGTTCTACATTAGCTGGTTCAGGGAAGATTTCCTTCGACAGCCTCTTCTGTGACGATGAGAAATCCCCACCTTTACCACTACCTTGAGAACCAGTCCTTCCCACTTGTCGTAAATTGCTCCCCTCTCTGTTGAGGATGGGAGGTCCAGGAGCCACAATGTCCGAAGAACTGTGACGCCAACTGCCAAAGAAAGCTGCATTCCAGGAACCTCTAGACGAGGTGGTTCTCAGCCTTGCTGACCCACCAGTATTGTTGTCCTCTCTCACTACTTTCAATGGGTTCTCTAATGCTTTGAGAACATACCTAGTGAGAGGTCGTTTTGAGGGCTTGGGATTCAGGCAAGATTTTGCAACAATTGCCATGGCCCACACCTCCTCCAGCAGATCCTCGTCCACAATAAGGGATGGATCTACAATCTTTGTCAACATATCCTTCTCATATACATTGATGCAAGGTAATATCTGATCCAACCATTCATTTGTGCTTGCATCATTCGACCCACTAACTCCAAGCTTGCCAGTGACCAGCTCAAGTAGCACCTTCCCCAGGCAGTAAACATCATAGGCACAGGTAGCTGATGAGGACCCTGCTCGGTTAAAAAAGCATAATTAGTAACCATGAGAGATTGACACTCTTCTTTATAAAAATGTCTTCTAACACCCATTGCAGGAAGGACTAGGCCGTTTATGGCTCTTGAAAATCTCAGAGAACTTGGATATGTTAAATTCAATCAATTTAGAGCTTGGAAAGATAGCATGTACAGAACATTTTCTTTTAGGAACTCAGGAAAAGACTCTGGCAAAGAAGGCCATGATTTACAGACCATTATCCTTTAGAAAGCAACTTTTCCCATGAAAACTCCCAACCCGCCATTAAACATTCTGCCACTGCCTGTGCAAACTATCATTGTCTTATCGCTAATTTCCTTCATGCCATCAATTATTCCTTTTTGGTTGACTGCATTCATGTCAATGCCCATGTCCATGTCTAAGTTCAGAAAAGGCATATTTATGAATTGACAGAGCATTACCGTAATAACTTTCCAAGTCAATTATAAATAATAAAAAATTATTAAGGCAAAAGAGAGATGGGTACGGGGTTTATACTTTAAGAAGTATTTAGAATGCTTTGCCATTGACAACAAAATCTCTTAAAAAAGCAAGTGGCTCTCTAGCAAAGTACCACTTTTTCGTCGAAGACCAAATTGAATGTCTGAATCAGATTCCAAGTCTGACTGCGACTCAGACTTTCAGCATGTTCGTTATCATTTTTTCACACATTAAAATTTTAACAGCACAATATTGCAGTCATGTACTTTGAACAACTATTTATATCTTAAGAAGTCTTTTTTGTACTCGCTCCGTTCCAGGTCCAATTTGGTTTCCAAAAGAATTAAAATTTGTTAATTTTTACACAGCTTAATTAGTGAAATGTCCATGTTCAAGTCCAAAACAGAAAACCCCAGTCAGGTTCCAAGTCTGACTGTCAGGCGTCAGCATGTTCAATTTTCATCTGTTTACATGGTCAATGTAACATTCGTTATTTGCAACTAATTCCTTTACATTACCATTTATGTCTTCAAATGTTGTAATTCCTCCGTCCCACATTAAGTCCCATTTGGCTCTCAAACGAACAAATATTAGTTCGTTTTGAAACGTTAAATGGGACTGTTAATATGCAACAGAGGGAGGGGAGCATATTGTAGCTATTAACTATATCAATACTTGTATAAATATACTTTAATTAAAGAGAAGAGTTTAGAGCATGAGGCCAATTTTTATTACCGTTGGATTCCGATCGGAGGGTGGATATCAAATCAGCGGGTAGGTGAGTGTGTCACATCAAGGAGTGGGTGAGATCATTATAGATATTTGTAGCTGTCAGATCAAGATCCAACGGCTAGGATTCAAAGTGGCCTCATATAAGCCATATGAGAGCGATCTCATTTAAACTTTTCCCTTAATTTAAATACAAATATATACTTTGTATATTTCATAACGAGTTGACAACGCATTATCTTGAAGCAGATTGCAACTGGAAATTAGATAAAAAAAGTTTGTGGCAATCTACAAAAGTGCAAGTGGAACTCAGTTGTTCATATAACTGTAAAGCTTTCATCAAAATAAATTTACATACCTGAAGGACTGTGCTCCGCTGTCCTGTAAGTATTTGAAAACAAAACATTAATATATCATAAATCAGTAGATAACATTCAAACAACATCACCTAATGAAATATAATACATCATAAATATACATGTAAAACATTCAAACAGCATCAAACTCAATAATGAAATTCTAGAGGCACAAGACCAAACACATAACTAAATCACTTAGGATATAATGCTTAATGGAAGAAGAAGAGTGAGTATGACAGGAACAATTTGAGGCTTCACTTTTCTATTAAAAAATTTACTTTCAGAAGTGAAAACATTATCCATTAATTACTAGACATGAGCCACTTATGTATTCTCTTATGCCTATTTTCACGGAAAGGTTTTTCCAATTGAAAAATTCATATTGAAAAAAAAAACGACTAATACAATTCTGCAATTAAATCATAGTAATACATCATTACTAATTACTAAACATCACATTTGCGCTAGGAAGCACGGATACTCCAAAACTGGAGCCATATCCTCATCACATCCATATCATGATAATGTCCCCGTCGGATACGGCTGAATGTGTTTCCTACCTTTATATCAGACACCAGCTATAAATTACTTCATCAAATCCTTACTAAGTAAGGCAAACATTAAACAAATGTGATATCTTCGATTGGTATTAAGCTTTTAATACAAGAACTAAGCTAAAATATACCTAACTACATGTAAAAAAATGATACTCTAATGCAACTATCTCTGCCGTATTGTGACCAATCTTTTTATAATTGCTAAGTTGCCGCATCTGTACCATATCTAATCCATGTCCTGCATTCGTATTCGTGCTTCCTTGCATTTGCATTACTTCCGAAGCAGGTATGCAGAAAACTATTCGTGTTCCCATGCACACAATAGCCATGAAAATAACAACTCTTATCTATTTGAGTTACATGTTACTGCTGCTAATGCAAAATAGTTAGGAAAAAGAAGCCAAGGGAAGAGTTTCACAAAATCCCAGTGAACAGCCACATGTGAACAAATAATAAGTGCCTACAACTGGGCCATAGGCAATACTAGTAGGAGTGCACACGCAAAAATGCACGTGCTTACAATTAAATTGAATTTCATACTAACCTCAGGTGTAAACAATGCAATTGCATTTACCCAAGTTAAGATATTGCAGAAATATACAAATGGAGAAACTAACTTATTTATTTTTTGATCGGAAAAGAAACTGAAATATTTAACAAATAACATTATTATTAGTTTAACTTTTCTACCGTAATTAATTAACAATATTACTTACAATAATTAAACTACCATAAACAAAAATCGTCAGATTCGCCTCTTATTTTGTAGGCACAGACAGATCTTTGATTAATATTGACCTCCTATTTTGTAGGCGCACAAAAATCTTCCATCAACAGAGAGATTATAACTATTATTGCTTTGACTTTTTTTTATCCCTGATGATTAACTAAGTTTATCACTAAAAGTCGGACCTACCAAAAAATCTAACCCGATTCACTCCGTCTTTTAGGCACGCATAAATCTCCCATTGCTACAGACCTCCTATATTGAAGGCATACACAAATTTTCCATTAAAAGAGGACGTATGACTTATATAACTAGCACTATTATTGCAATTAGCTAAACCGCAAGGAGCCCATTGTAAATAGCCTCCGCTCCCCTTTTTCACTTTTATAGTAGTTTAGATTATATTTAGTTTAGATACATATGATATTACCATGCGGAAGACGACGCCTAAGAACATTGGTCACTATAATAAGAGATAGCTCACAAGCCATCAAAGAAGAGCTTTCGAACAAAATATAGTTGCAAGCAATGGGATACATTTTCAGGGGATTGATGGTAGCCCGACAGGATATGGTGATCTAAATTCTTATCACCATGAAATCCATACAAATAAGAAAATTGAACAAAGAAAAAATTTAAACCAAGGGCATACAAGAAAAGGAAAAAATATCAACCCCATGCCAAGCACCTTTACAACAAGACCCGATCAGTTAAGCAATCCTCTTATGAATAACACTTACTGTGATAACCGCAGGAATCTGGTGATGACATTCTGATGCGCATCCCCTTCCTGAGAACATATTTCGCTCAAACTACCAAGTCTCACTTCAAATTTGTCATCCAGAAGTATACTGCTCGCTTGCACATCTCTTCAACCACAAAAACAAAGTAAGAAAAAACATAGAGAGAGTAGAATCAACACTAGGTATGGTAAAAGTAGAGATTCACCAGGACTGAAACAGCAATACCTGTGCACGAAGGGTGGAGTGCATTCATGATGTAGATATGACAAGGCTTCGGCGACTCCTGTAGCTATTTTCAGCCGAGTTATCCAATCCAGTGACTGCAATCCATCTTCTTCCAGACTGGTTTTTCTGTACAAAGAACTGGATAGATCGCCATTTGGCATGTACTTGTAAACAAGGAACTTGAGTGTCTCTTGCTCTAAGCAGTGACCCAGGAGAGGCACCAGTCTAGTATGTGATATCCGGGTGAATATCTCTAACTCCGCCATGAAGGCATTCTTCTTCACTGCATTTACGTCTACTCTCTTCACAACTATGGGAATTCCATTCTCCATTCTGCCCTGGTATAGGTCCCCAGAGTGCCCATGTTTTATCAGATTTGCATCACTGAATTCTTGGGTTGCAAGGAGCAGCTTCTCATAGGAAAATGCCTCCCCGAGAATGGACAGGTCGACCAATATCCCTGGAGGTGGAGTTCCACCTCCATCACCACCCCCAGAAGGAGCGACACTGACATCAACTCCTCTTTGATCTGTGCGGTCCTCACCTCGTCTGCGTAGCAACATTACCATCACAACCACCAAGAGAACAATAAAACCAAGGCCTCCAAACACTCCTGCCAGTATATATTTCCAATTTTGATTCTTCTGTTTCCCGGTGGGAGACTGCGGTGCTTCTGCCGGAGGGCTGGAACCTTCACCAAAAATCAACCCCCTTGCTGCATAAAACGATTCACAGTCCTGAAAGCTCTTCTGGTTGGTTGCATTCTGGAGGCAATTATTTGTCAAAGAAGCATTCAACCCAGTTCTGAGTATCCTGCCCTGGAAATAGTTGTCTGAGAGATCGATAAACCTGAACCCTGTGAGATCAGACAATACAACAGAGCCATACAACTGATTGTGAGACAAATTGAACACCGGCCCAGCTGTGGCATTGGACGCATTGGGGGCTGGACGCTTAGGCAGCACGCCCGTGAAGTTGTTTCCAGAAAAATCCAGCAACTGCAGTTCAGGGAGCCGCCATATCAATCCCGGAAGGTCGCCAGAGAATCCATTGCTGCTGAGGATCAATACCCGCAACCGTGACAGCCGAGTGAACAGGTCCTCTGACAGAGCTCCGTCAAATGAATTCCCGCCGACAGCCAGTCTCTGCAAGCTTCTCAACCCACCCAGGTCCGCGGGCAGCGGTCCAATGAGCGAATTGAGGCCGAGATCAAGGCTGAGCAGCCGCGAGAGGTCGCCGAGCTGGGGAGGGAAGGTCCCGCTGAGACTGTTGTTGGAGAGGTCCAAGGAGGTGAGGTTGGCGAGGGTGCCGATTTCGGGAGGGATTGGACCCGCGAGAAAATTGTCGAACAGGTGGAATACAGTCAGATTCTGCAGCGACGAGACAGACGGGATCGAGCCGGTGAACCGGTTACGGGAGAGGTCCAGCACGGACAGGGACGCCAAGCCAGTGAAGAGCTGGTCGGGGATGGAGCCGGAGAGTGAGTTACTGGAGAGGTTGAGTAGGGTGAGGTTGGAGAGGCCGGCAAGGGCCGGGGGAATGGGGCCGGCGACGGAGCAAGAGCTGATGTCGAGAACTACGAGGGAGGGGAGGCGAGCGGGGCCGAACCAGTCGGGGATGGGACCGGGGAGGGGAAAGCCGGAGGCGTTAAAGGAGACAAGCAAGGTGAGGTTACCCAGCGCGTCGACCGCAAACCTCGGGTCGAGCCGGCCGACTCTCGTCCGTCGCAGCCCACCGAGCTCCAGGCCGACGACACGGCCGTCGGGTCGGCAGCGCACCCCGGCCCAGGCGGAGCACGGATCGTTCTTGCGGGGCCAGTCCCGGCTCCGCAGCCCGAGCGACGACCGCAGCGAGTACAGCGCCGCAAGCTCGACGCCCGAGCTCAGCGGCTGGCGCTGCGCCTGAGCCGCCGCCGCCGGGAAGGAGAAGAAGAGGATGAAGACAAAGGGCAAGAGTGTCATTTGCCTGGCATCGGGGCCGGCCCCCCGGCTTCTTGCTCCGCTGCAGGTCCGGCGCTACGTTAGGGTTTTGCGGGGGCGGAGCGGCATCGCCGGATCTGGCCGGAGACAAGGGGTGTGTCTCTGGCTAGTCGTAAGTGGAAGAAGGACTGGGCCGGCGGAGGGAGCTTGAACTGGTCTGGTGGGCTGGACTGGACTTGGACTGGACTGGACTGGCAGTAATATTGGACTCAAAAAAATATATATGGGCTTTTTTTCCGTTCTTTTTGGCTATACCAAAGTCGGATCCCCATTCAATCTTTTCAGCTGCTATTCTTCTCTCTTTATATATACGTACGCTCTCAGCCCACGCCAGCTCGCACTACAAATTAGTCGTATGCGAAAATAGTTGTGGGGCCACGATTGGACCCACACTGGAACTCCGCAAGCGTAACGCGAGCGTTTTGTGAACTCGTTTTTAAAAGTTTTGGCCTTCTTCTGCGGCTTCTTTTTCAGAGGAATTAATGAAGGGGTTGTTGTTGTTGTTGCTGTTGTTGTTGATATATATATCTATCTTGGGCCTCGAGTGAGGTGTGTTGACCAGATTTCTGTCTTTCTTTACTCAATTCTTCCAAGTCAGCTCTTTCTGATTGGCTGTTTGTGGTCACAAATAACAAATTAAACTATTGGATAGATCGGCCCTGCTGCTGGGTCTGATTATAGAAGCTTCAATTTATCATGTGCAGCTAACCCCCCCAATCATACTATGCATGCCTTACAGCTATAACTTAGTATTTGTATTATGGTCTCTACTTTTTCTAATTAGTAATGTCATTACTTCAAAGTTATTACTCCCTCTCTCAAATTTTAATGTCCCATCTGGAAAAAAATTATTGGACACTAATGTTTCATTAGTTTTTTCTTTAAAGCTGTGATTTTATGGGAAAAATTAGTACCAGCTATAGCCCATGCACGGGGGTCCCGATGCGTGGGTGAAACCCGCCTCTGGCACTTGCGTTAACGTGCATTGTCAGCTCCGTTTGAGCCACCAGGATTCTACTACTATTTATGAGATGCATTTTTTCTTGATAATTACATGTACTAAGATTGATATCAGAGGTCATTATATTGTAACAGTAGTTTATCCAAGAGCTTGTCTAGCTTGACCACTTTTCATTACTAGCATCACATTACCCCTTGTCACGTCATTAAAAGAGAGTAAGAAAGGGCTGAATAAAATGAGAAATTACAACTTTACATAAGATTTCTGATCCCCCTCCACTTGTCCCTTAGTCCTGCTTGCATGTCATATAATGTTCGTTAGGAAAACATTTCTATTTATCCAATTGCTTCCCTATGGTACCTAAAGTAAAATGCAATAATTTATGTGGTACATTACAAAGTTCATCACGAACATTGCAAATACGACATTGGTTTGGTCGGTCGGCCTAGGCTGATAACATTGAATGCGGGCCCCCATTGAAAATAAGATCATTGTCGGTAATTCGTAAAGGCCCACCACCTTTGGGAAGGCCGGTTCCGTGTTGATTCAAAAGTTTGACGAAAGATTTGAGTCCAAATCAAAAAGTCAAGCCCGAAAACGATGCAAGTGCAGTAGGGCCCATTAGCACACAGGCCCGGCCCGTCCTATGCTTTTCTAGCCTCTAGCCACCTGACAAAAAGCCGATTCCTTTGTTTCTTTCTTTAATGGCAAAGCTTATTCTGTTTACCACAAAAAAATTACTCTATATTCTTACAGACAGTGACCACAAGAATTTCATAAGAGTATACCCTTTAGTTTAACTGTCAAATCTTCATTTGATTTTAATTATTAGACAGTCACATACCCATATTCGTTTGCCTAATTTTATTTGCTAACTTATTATAAGATTGGTCAAAATCTACCCGCATAAAACTATGCCGTATTTGAACTGGATAATGCAGAGTATATATGATATAATTAGTTATGCAAAGTATCTTCAGTCTTCTCTTCTCTATGTTCTTCTGGTAGTGCTGCCAACAATGTTTCTTTCTCAACTTTGTTCATCTTCTTGGCTTTGTGCAAGTCAACAATGAATGAAAGCAGAAATTAGTAGTTGAGAAGGGCTGCATCAATAGGGGACTGGAGTATAATGTTCGAACCCCCGCTCAGTTGGCCACCCACCCAAGATTATATCTCGATGTACTTGGTACTTATGATAGGTGGGCCTTGTGTGTACATGAAGGGATTAGCGGCCGTATACGGTGCTCTAAGAAGTCGGTTGCCCACCCCTTCTAGTCAAGTCATTGGGACACGGACGCCCCTCGTTTTAGAAGTATAACCGTCATTTTCTCTTGAAGCAGTACATCTTCTTCATACTACCAATCATCCACACGACAAGCAAGCAACCTGTTTCAAACGTTTGAATTATCCCAAGGACATATCTAAGATTATTTGACAGAAAAATGCTCAGCTTAAAGGATGTTGCCTACGAGCTAACTTAACTATGGGCTTTGCCATCGAGCTAATCACCACCGTGTTGCAAAAAAGTGGGGCCCGCAAATCTACGGTTGTGAGACTCGATGTCAGTGTGGCATTGGTCTATTTGAAATGATGGATGCCACCAACATCAATTCCAAACAGTACCAAACACTTATCAAGAAAAGGAGGGGAATAAGGAATAGTAGTTGGGAAATGAAACCGATTATATCGCTCAACTGGAGCTATTAAAACAAGCAAGAGTAAATCAATGGGAGCTAAACTTTTGGTTGCAATTGCGAGAGATTCAATGAGGCTGTCTTCTTCGTGTAGATTGATAGTTGTAGTAGTACGGAATCGAGATTCATTTGAATTGCTATCCACAGGCTCATGCAAGACTTTGTATATGTCTGAAGGACCTTTTCTTTTGGTAACTTTTGAAGGACTTGTAATTAAAATTACTTACTGCTACTGTGTTAAGGATGATAGATCTGTGTACCTTTGCAAAGATGATAATAAATCCGTTAGAAGAAATTTATGATCGAATCAAGTGAAACACTTTGTCCTTAAGACAGAATTCGCCCTCCCTACGGTGCTTAGGACTCTTGAGCGTCTGCCTCCCAGGATAAGACGATCAACTACGTACTGTAGGAGCACTCCAAACAGCACGCGCAGCGAACCATTAATGTGTAATGCTTTCACAGAAGAGAGGAGGAAGGAAGAAGGAAGAAGATGAAGTACTGAAAAATCGTACAAAAAAACCCGTTTTTACAAGCTTTATAGAAATCCCGTTAAAGCCCGTTGAAAACACACCGTTTCATGTTAAAGCCCATTGAAACCCTTTCCCCTTAAACGGACGCGTCCGTCCGTTAACGGTCATAATAAAACGGACCCGTTTTGGTTGAACCAAAATAAATTAAAAAACCAAACCATTGAATTTGTCCCAAAATAATATTTTCTTGTTGACCCAACCCAACCCAACCCGACCCGATCTGACCCGGCCCGGCCGCCCGCGCGTGCGAACCGAACCGAACCAAGCCGAGCCGGACGGACGGCAGTGGCGCCGGCGCGCGCGCGCGTGTGGGTTAGCCCACCTAGGTGCATGGGTCCAACATCTCTCTCCCCCACAAAAGTGGGGTGGACCTTGGGCCTAACTTCTAAGGCCAACCTTGGACCTTATATACCATCCACAACTCCTCTTTGGTGTGGATGTGGGACTATTCATCCTTCACCCAATTCACTCATTCACATCAATATAAGTGGGTTTTAACATGGGTTAGTATACCCACTTCTAACAATCCCCCACATGAATGAGAATTGGCTGGATAACATATGCAAAAACTATGCAAAAAACTTATAAAAGCAAATATTGAGAAGATCATGCATGGGGGAGAGGTAGCTTTCGGCTTTGAACCTTCCCTAGTGAAGACTATCGGGTTTACTGGCTAATCAGTGAACGTGATGTCTTGAACTGTTCAGCCGTTTGTGTAAACCAAGACAATAGAAGTCACACAATCACTTCTCAGACACACTGTGGTTCTCATGACTTTGTTCATTTTGGCCCCAAACAAACCTGGTTTTCATGAGTGCTCTAGAAGATTTAGCCTTAAAATCCTCATAGAAGTGGCCCCTTCACACTCATATAGGTGATTCTCATTAGGAGCATCCTGCAATACCCCACTCGAACTAAGTCAAGCTATGAAAACCATTAAAAGCAAAGTTTATCTTGATTCATTCAGCAGGCATCACTATCTCATCATAGGAATGGGAACGAGATTTTATCTCCATAGTGATTCCCCTTGAATCCCCCACAATTCGATTGTCCCTTTTGAACCTAGATCTTGGGGTCTCCAGTCAACTAGGTTGGGTTGCCATTATGGTGATTCTTAATGTATAGGCATCAAGCCCATTCTCCTCGATGAATTGCTCACTTGTTCTTTGGTCAAACCCTTTGTAAGCGGATCCGCAATATTTTCTTTTGACCGAACATACTCAATGGAAATTATTCCACTAGAGAGCAATTGTTTTATGGTATTATGCCTCTGACGTATATGTCGAAACTTACCATTATACAAGTTACTTTGTGCTCTTCCTATAGCAGATTGACTATCACAATAGATACATATAGGTGGCACAGGTTTTCCCCACATTGGAATATCTTCTAAAAATGACGAAGTCACTCAGCTTCTTCGCCTGCTTTATCAAGTGCAATGAATTCTGATTCCATTGTGGATCTTGCAATGCATGTTTGTTTAGAAGATTTCCAAGAGACTGCTGCACCTCCAATAGTAAAAACATATCCACTTGTGGATTTGGAGTCTTTTGTATCATATATCCAATTTGCATCACAGTCCCCCTCTAGTACTGCTGGATACCTTGTATAGTGCAGTCCATAGTCTAAGGTATATCTTAGATATCTAAGAACCCTGACTAGAGCCTTTCAGTGGTCTTCTTCTGGATTGCTATTATATCTACTCAGTTTACTTACTGAGTATGCAATGTCCGGTCTCGTACAATTCATGAGGTACATGAGACTTCCAATAATTTGATAATATTGGAGTTGTGATATGCTCTCACCCGTGTTTTTGCTTAAATGCAATGTCACATCTACAGGTGTTCTCGCTGGACGATTATCATTCTCATTAAATTTGTCTATGATTTTTGTAATGTAATGAGATTGAGATAATACATATCCATTAGATGTTCTAGTGATTTTCATCCCTAATATAACATCTGCAACACCCATATCCTTCATGTCAAACTGTTTGTTTAACATCCTCTTAGTAGCTTTAATGATATTATCATTGCTACCAATAATGACCATATCATCCAAATATAGGCATACAATAACATAGCCTTCAGGTCTTGCTTTGACATAAACACATTTATCACATTCATTGATTTTGAATCCATTTGACATCATCATTTTGTCAAATTTTTCATGTCATTGCTTAGGTGCTTGTTTAAGCCCATAGAGAGACTTAACAAGTTTGCACACTTTGTTTTCTTGATCCGGTACAACAAACCCTTCAGGTTGTTCCATATATATTTCCTCATTCAAGTCACCATTCAAGAATGCTGTTTTTACATCCATTTGATGTATTTCAAGATTATACAAAGCAGCCATAGCAATTAACCTCCTAATGGAAGTTATTCTCGTGACTGGTGAATATGTATCAAAATAATCTTGACCTTCCTTTTGCTTGTATCCTTTGATAACAAGTCTTGCTTTATATTTGTCAATTGATCCATTAGCCTTCATTTTCCTCTTGAAGATCCACTTGTATCCGAGAGGTTTACTCCCTGGAGGAAGATCTACCAACTCCCAAGTGTGATTTTGCATAATGGATTCAATTTCACTATTTATAACCTCCTTCCAATATTGTGCTTCAGGAGAGGACATAGCTTCCTTAAAGCTTTGAGGCTCATTTTCTAACAAATAAGTTAGAAAGTCTGGACCAAAGGATTTTAATGTTCTAGCACGTTTACTACGTCTAGGTTCATCATCTTCTCCCTCTTGGTCATCACTAATGTCTTTTGCAACATCCAAAGTTCTTTTAAGAGAACTTTCAATTTGTGTAGAATTCCAAGGAAAAATATGTTCAAAAAATGAAGCATTCCTTGATTCAATCACTGTATTGACATGTATATCAGGAATATCCGATTTATGAACAAGAAAACGATATGCACTTCTATTATTGGCATAACCAATGAATACACAATCAATGGTCTTTGGTTCAATTTTAATCCTCTTGGGATTAGGGACCGCCACTTTTGCTAGACACCCCCATACTTTTAAGAAGTTGTAGGAAGGCTTTCGACCTTTCCATAACTCATATGGTGTCTGCAAGGTTTTCTTATGAGGTATTTTGTTCAGAATATAATTGGCTGAAAGCAAAGCTTCCCCCCGCATGTTCTGAGGTAACCCAGAACTTATTAACATGACATTCATCATTTCTTTTAAAGTTCTATTTTTCCGTTCAGCAACTCCATTTTGCTGTGGTGAATAAGGTGTCGTGGTTTGGTGTATAATACCATGTTGTGAACAGAATTCACCAAAAGGTGATTCGTATTCCCCACCTCTATCACTTCTTAGAACTTTTATTTTCTTACCAAGTTGATTCTCAACCTCTGTTTTATATAACATAAACATGTTTATAGCCTCATCTTTACTTCTCAGCAAGTATACATAACAATAACGAGTGCAATCATCAATAAATGTAATAAAGTACTTTTTACCTCCTCTTGTTTGAACAAGTTTTAAATCACATACATCGCTGTGAATTAACTCAAGAGGTTCAGTATATCTCTCAATACTTTGGAATGATTTCCTTGTTAATTTAGATTCCACACAAGTTGCACACTTATGATTAAAGTCAATATTAAATTTAGGCAGATATTCCATATTAATCAATCTTCGTAAAGCATTATAATTAACATGTCCTAATCTACCATGCCACACATCACATGACTCAATCATATAAGAGGAAGAACCATTCTCATTCATAACATTAGAAACAGATACATTAGGTAATACATTGAGCTTGAAAAGCCCTTCATTCAGATACCCTTTTCTCACATACATCCCACCCTTAGTCAAAACAAATTTGTCCGACTCAAATACCAACTTGAAGTCATTCTTGCTCAGTAATGATCCAGACAGTAAATTCTTTCGAATTTCTGGCACATGCATCACATTGTTGAGCGTAAGTTCTTTGCCCGAAGTCATCTTGAGCACCACCTTTCCAATTCCTTCAACCTTGGCAGTAGAATAGTTGCCCATAAACAGTTGTTCACCATTTTTCACGGAGTGATAAGTGGAGAACATCCTCCTGTTTGAGCACACATGACGGGTAGCCCCAGTATCCACCCACCATTCTCTATCGTTAGTGATCATATTCACTTCCGAAATCACAGCAGAAAGGTTGATGTCATGCACATTGGTGGAGAGATTCTCCACTTTGGTCATGTGGGCTTGTGCCTTCTTCTTCTTGAAACCATCTTGTTTCTTCCGTTTGTAACAATCCTTAGCCTTATGGCCCATCTTGTCACACACATAGCACTTGCCCTTGAACTTGTTGTTGTTGGAGTCATTGTTTGACTGACCCCCAGGATGCTTCCTCTTTTTGTTGGTAAAGCCATTGCTTTTATGCCCTTGTTCCACAACATTTACTTTGGCTTCCATGCCATGACCCCTAGTTTTCTTTTCAGAAGAACGGTTGTCTTCTTCAATCCTTAACCTCACAATCAGATCTTCTAAGTTCATCTCCTTCCGCTTATACTTTAAGTAGTTCTTGAAATTCTTCCAGGAAGGTGGTAGTTTCTCAATTATTGCTGCCACCTGGAAAGACTCACTTAAAGTCATATCTTTTGCATGAATTTCATGAAGGATAACTTGTAGATCTTGAACTTGATTGATCACAGTCTTAGAGTCCACCATTTTGAAGTCCAAAAATTTGCCAACCACGAATTTCTTCGTTCCAGCATCTTCAGTTTTGTACTTCTTGTCTAAAGACTCTCATAGTGCCTTAGCACTTGTCATCGAACTGTACACATTATACAATGTGTTGTCCAATCCATTAAGGATATAATTTCGGCATAAAAAATCTGCATGTTTCCATGCATCTACTGCCACAACAGCCGTTTTGTCTTCCCATTTCTCCTCAGTGAGAACGGGTACTTCCTCTTTAAGGAGTCGGGCTAAATTCAGCGTGGTAAGATAGAACAATATTTTCTGTTGCCATCTTTTGAAATCCACACCACTGAATTTTTCTGGTTTCTCCCCTTTAACTTGAACATGAGCATTCACCGGAGTGGGAATCAGTACCGGAGTGAAGTTCTCAGTAGCCATTTCTGTAACTTTGCAATCCACAGAAGATTATCTCAGTAATAGTACAGTAATACAGAAGAAATTATAGAACAGTACAGTAATTAAAATTACAGTACGGCATAAAAATTCTGTCTTAAGATTGTTATTAAAATTACTTACTGCTATGTGTACCTTTGCAAAGATGATAATAAATCCGTTAGAAGAAATTTATGATCGAATCAAGCGAAACACTTTGTCTTTAAGACAGAATTCGGCCTCCCTACGGTGCTTAGGACTCTTGGGCGTCTGCCTCCCAGGATAAGATGATCAACCACGTACTGTAGGAGCACTCCAAACAGCACGCACTGCGAACCACTAATGTGTAATGCTTTCACAGAAGAGAGGAGGAAGGAAGAAGGAAGAAGATGAAGTACTGAAAAATCATACAAAAAAACCGGTTTTTACAAGCTTTATAGAAATCCCGTTAAAGCCCGTTGAAAACACACCGTTTCCCGTTAAAGCCCGTTGAAACCCTTTCCCGTTAAACGGACGCGTCCGTCCGTTAACGGTCATAATAAAACGGTCCCGTTTTGGTTGAACTAAAATAAATTAGAAAACTAAACCATTGAATTTGTCCCAAAATAATATTTTTTTGTTGATCCAACCCAACCCAACCCGACCGGCCGCGCGTGTGAACCGAACCGAACCGAGCCGAGCCGGCCAGACGGACGGCGGCGCGCGCGTGGATTAGCCCACCTAGGTGCATGGGTCCAACATCTCTCTCCCCCACAAAAGTGGGGTGGCCCTTGGGCCTAACTTCTAAGGCCAACCTTGGACCTTATATACCATCCACAACTCCTCTTTGGTGTGGATGTGGGACTATTCATCCTTCACCCAATTCACTCATTCACATCAATATAAGTGGGTTTTAACATGGGTTAGTATACCCACTTCTAACAGGACTTTCTTAATATGTGTTTCAGGGACCATGATTAGGGCTGAGTCACAGAATAACCGATTTTTTCTTTGGTATACATGAAGTGGGCAATTCAAATGCAAGGAAAGAAGGTATGGAGAAATGGTGAAGGGTGAGAAGAAAGAATGGGAAAGAGCTAAATTCTAAAATATTTGTCAACTCTAATATAAAAAAGAAACATTTGTCGATTAATGAGCTGGAACTTCAAATGATGTATCCCTTTGACATATTCATATCACATTGCCTTTGAAGTACATAAAAGTTGTTATACTTTAAACTTATTAGGCGAAGGTTATGGATTTATCTAACAATACAAGTTTGCCTATGACTGAGCTAATGTAGGATAGAGATGCTCACCGATAGCATTCACCTTAATCTAAAGCATCTCTTACTGATTTTTCTTTAACTGCAATTTTTTTTTTCATGTATTTTCTCAGTCGTAATTTTTTTAATTTCCCTTTCCGTGAATAAATATTTTATTTAAGATACTCTCACGTGCAAATTTATGCTACTCCATGGGAGCTATTTTTAGTCACTTTGATACATTATCACAATAATTATGCTAAAATTAATCTTTCTATTTCAATTTCAAAAAAACGGAAAAGGTAATAAAAAAGACATGCGTAAATTTAATTCCATCCAGGTCTTTTCATGTTTACATTTAATTTCTCTTCCTGTTCTCACCATATTCCTCCGGGTCTTTTACTCCCTTCTGCAACCAAACAAAACTTAAATGGGCCGTCCACAACGTTGAATGCAGTTCGACTATCCTCCTACACTTCATCCACCTTGGAGGACATGGGCCACCAAATAAAGCCCATACACTCACGGTACGACAGGGTGCGTAATACTAGCGTACTTCACAGTTCACAGTTGGGCTTCGATCATCAATATTGTCATTGACAGAGCCGCAGAGTCCGAACTCTCAAGAGTAAGCCCAATGCCATGTTCTGTAAGCCCAACATTCAGAGTGAGCCCAATCAAAACTTGTACCACCAAATTCAGACAAACTTGTTGAAGCATCAAGTAGGTGACACGTATCAGCAAGTGGGGTAATCCCAAAGCAAAATAAGATTTGGAACCATACAAAATCTAATTACATATGCTTAATTAGCTTAGCTGTCACTTTTGTACAAGACACCTGTCCCCAAAATATGTTTAATCTGGCATGTGAAGTCATTATGTCCAAGCATGATTGGTGGATTTGGAATCTTTCCTTGACAATCAGTAGATTTGTCCCATCCAAAAGCTGGGAGTTTGGGCACTCAATACTAGGGTTATAGGGATAAACAGAGTCAAGTAAGTGATTAATGTGTTTAGTAAGTGTTAGGCATGTGAAAGGGTATCCAGTCCAAGCTCCAAAGTCGGCCAAACTCTTCTTATTGCATTCATGTTTCCTTTTTCTCAGCAGTTCTCCCCTGATCACTCTTCAAAACTACATATGTTTTAGAATAATCAATCCAGCCAAAAAAAGAAACACCCAAATCATCAAAGTCATCTCATTGTAATTTGCATTCAAATGGGTCAAACAAACTTGAGGCAAGGCACATAAGCAAACAGTGCAATTGAAAAGAGAACAGGCTTCTGCTGAGTCTTTCCTGCGCCTTAAAAGTGGGGGCCTTTTACATATTACCTGGCACCAAGTATGGTTTTATCATATTACCTGGTTTTTCTCGTGACTTCTCATATGACCTGGAATCGGCACCTAGAGTACCGAAAATGCCCTTCTTTTACGTTTTTTATGCATTTTGTATCCGAAATACTTCATTCTTCCCAAAATTAACGATTTACAGGATCATCAAGTTGGGGAAGAAGATATTCCGGCAAAGATCCATCCATAATCATAGTTCAAACCATCGCCGGTGCCGTCCAACCCGAAAAAAAAAATTTCATGCCAAAAAACTGTAAAAACAGCGGGAAAGACGAAAAAAAATCTATGATGAATGGATTTTGATGTAAGAGCAGTGGGAAAGCCCTCCCAACTACAAAAATTAAGATCTACATGTAAAGAAACACATATAAAGATCACCCATTGGTGTTCGACTGCTCCTGGACATGAAATAAAAGGATAAAAATGGGCAAAAACGTGAAATACTCGTCGGCGAGCGACAAGTTCCATTTATATATCTTTCTGTGATACTAATGAGGTGGAAGAGGAGGAAAAATAAGGAAGAACGAAAAAAATGGGCAAAACGGATAAAAAATGAGCAAGTTTATGACATTTTGAAGATTGTCATTTATCGTGTTGTCGACGACACGACTTGATTCAAGTCGTGTACTATGCAATACGACTTGAATCCAAGTCGTGTTATATGCAACACGACTTAAATTCAAGTCATGTTGCATATAACACGACTTGGATTCAAGTCGTGTTGCATAGTACACGACTTGAATCAAGTCGTGTCGTCGACAATCTGCAAAATGTCAATCTTTAAAATGTCATAACTTGCTCATTTTTTATCCGTTTTTGCCCATTTTTTTTTGTTCTTCCTTATTTTTCCTCCTCTTCTACCTCATTAGTATCATAGAAAGATATAGGATGGAAAAATAAGAAAAAATAATAAGAAAGAAGAAAGTGAAATGATAAAAATGGGCAAAAACGTAAAATACTTGTCGGCGAACGACAAGTTCCATTTATATATCTTTCTGTGATACTAATGAGGAGGAAGAGGAGGAAAAATAAGGAAGAACGAAAAAAAAAGGGTAAAAACGGATAAAAAATGAGCAAGTTATGACATTTTGAAGATTGTCATTTATCGTGTTGTCGACGACACGACTTGGATTCAAGTCGTGTTGCATAGTACACGACTTGCGTCGACAATCTTCAAAATGTCAATCTTCAAAATGTCATAACTTGCTCATTTTTTATCCGTTTTTGCCCATTTTTTTTTGTTCTTCCTTATTTTTCCTCCTCTTCCACCTCATTAGTATCATAGAAAGATATAGGATGGAAAAATAAGAAAAAATAATAAAAAAGAAAAAAGTGAAATGATAAAAATGGGCAAAAACGTGAAATACTTGTCGGCGAGTGACAAGTTCCATTTATATATCTTTCTGTGATACTAATGAGGTGGAAGAGGAGGAAAAATAAGGAAGAACGAAAAAAAAAGGGCAAAAACGGATAAAAAATGAGCAAGTTATGACATTTTGAAGATTGTCATTTATCGTGTTGCCGACGACACGACTTGATTCAAGTCGTGTACTATGCAACACGTGTTATATGCAACACGACTTGAATCTAAGTCGTGTTGCATAGTACATGACTTGAATCAAGTCGTGTCGTCGACAACACGATAAATGACAATCTTCAAAATGTCATAAATTTGCTCATTTTTTATCCGTTTTTGCCCATTTTTTTTCGTTCTTCCTTATTTTTCCTCCTCTTCCACCTCATTAGTATCACAGAAAGATATATAAATGGAACTTGTCGCTCTCCGACGAGTATTTCACGTTTTTGCCCATTTTTATCCTTTTATTTCATGTCCAGGAGCAGTCGAATACCAATGGGTGATCTTTATATGCGTTTCTTTACATGTAGATCTTAATTTTTGTAGTTGGGAGGGCTTTCCCACTGCTCTTACATCAAAATCCATTCATCATAGATTTTTTTTCGTCTTTCCCGCTGTTTTTATAGTTTTTTGGCATGAATTTTTTTTTTCGGGTTAGACGGCGCCGACGATGGTTTGAACTGCGATTATGGATGGATTTTTGCCGGAATATCTTCTTCCCCAACTTGATGATCCTGTAAATCGATAATTTTGGGAAGAATGAAGCATTTCGGATACAAAATGCATAAAAAACGTAAAAGAAGAGCATTTTCGGTACTCTAGGTTCTGATTCCAGGTCATATGAGAAGTCACGAGAAAAACCAAGTAATATGATAAAACCATACTTGGCGCCAGGTAATATGTAAAAAGCCCTAAAAGTGGTGAAGGCTCTTATACAAATTTGAAAACAATAGCTTTGCTGACTTTTGAATTCTAAAAAGGAATAAGAATTCGGTAAATCTGGAATGCCCTTTACTGAGTTGGCATTGGTTTAGTCTTTGTTAGGTGGTTGTTTGTGAGGTTGGAGCTCCCAAATTGCTACCCAAGGTGTAAAGGAGCTCTACTGCGGTCCCTTGAAAGAAAAGGGGCTTCTTAGGGGACGCGTGTAAAAGCACTTTTATTCATACCATGTGCAGTTCTAGCTCCAGGGCATTTTTATATGTCATGGTGGTTTGACTCTATCATGGCTTGGCTCAAGCAAAGCATCACTCAGCCTCCCCTGGCATGGGCATGGCTTGTGCAAGAGAGAAATGCCACGGCATCGTATATATATATATATATATATATATATAATAATAATAAAATTTTGTTAAGAGAAGACATAACGTAAAGAAATGCTGTCATCTCACACTTTCATACCAAATGCTAAGAGAGAATACACAATCCAAGCACCTCAAGGAAAAAAGAGTCCAAATCGCCATTCATGTTACAAACTGACAACCCGCATAGTTTAATAGCTGAGGGGAGAAATGAAGTGCGTGGTTCACTGTCCTGTGGTATAACTTCTATATGTTTACGTTGCATGCATTCATGCATGAACTAAGCGAGATGGTAAGCTCAGCTTATACTGTTTGAATTAAGCGAAACAAGTTGAAGAATAACAGCCGGCTTGGTGTGAGATGGTCCATCTAAATTGACATGATACTTTCTTCACTTTTTTAGGGAACTGCTCGTCCTCAACTTCACCGCGTAGAAACTAAAAAAATAGCATGGTACGAAGAGAATCGAGAAGTATCCTCTCATGCAATATTGTATGATTGTCATTTATGTATGAAACAAGGGCAGTTGTTTAGGCTAACATATATAAATGCAAGTATGCAGCTAGCTAGGACTGTTGTCAGCCATCCCTTGCAGAGGTGTAGTTAGGAAGTCTGCCCACCTCTGAAGGTTACATATTCCTTGCACCACCAAACGACCTTGTAAGGCTGGGAAGAGGAAGAAAGGCAAGAAGAACGTCAAGATGGATAACACCAATAAAGGAGTTGAACGCCACCAAACGGCCATCCTCTGCCAGTACAACTCTACTGTATCCAACCATGTGCCACTAGGTTTGGTCGTGTTCATCATAAACAGCTTGTTATTACTACTGCTTCCCTTTGCTGTTTACGTGTGTTTATATGCTTTTGTTGGTGTAGGAATGAAACCGAGAAGAAGGAAGAGAGGAAAAGGAGAATCTGCTGAAAGGCTGAGAACAAAGAAGAAAAAGCTGAGTGCTGAGCAGGTGAACTTATTAGAGATGAACTTTGAGACGGAGCAGAAGCTGGAGTGTGCGAGAAAGGACAGGTTGGCTGCCGAGCTTGGACTGGACCCACGTCAGGTTGCTGTTTGGTTCCAGAACCGGAGGGTGAGGTGGAAGAGCAAGCAGCTCGAGGAGGACAGCTCGATGCTGAAGAACATAAATGAGATATTGATGGAAGAGAAATGGCACCTTGAAGCCGAGGTAGTGTCTCCCTTCCTCTCTCTCTCTCTCTCTCTCTCTCTCTCTCTCTGACTCTTTAATGAAGAAATTAAACTTTTGGTAGGTGAGCAACCTGAAAGAACAGCTTTTAGAAGCAGAGAAGGAGATTCACAGGCTATCAGAGAGATCAGGTATAGCATCAGAGGGTGAGAGACAGTGCAGCCCCAGGAGCACTTCATCTTCGGCAGACAACCACCCCTTTCTAGGAGGGTTTAATATGGATGACAACTTTGGTTTCTTATTTATGGCCCAGACTAGTTATGTTAGTGATATGGAGTGGATCAACTTTGGTTTCTAATTTCGTTATTGATTGTTGAGTCATGTAAATTAACTGCTTGCAGTTCTAGCCATTTGTAAATATCCTCCTGCTTTCTTATAGAATGAGAACAGACCAAAGTTGCCACTAAGAATGACGAAGCATTTAACTTGGGCCATTACATGTCTGACCTGTAAATTTTTTATAGTCTTATCTTCACATGCCCTTACGTATGCGATGGTAATTAGTAGCTACAAAGTAACAGCAGAAAGAATTCTACCAGAGTATCAACTCTCGATTACTCGAGGACGAAGAATAAACTCTCCTACCCAACCGCAAAAGCTCACATTTTGACTGGAGAAATGTACAAATGTTCCCGGGTTTGTCGGAAACACATTGTTGCTCCACAAGCTCCAAAAAAAAAACAGATAAAACATAGTTATAATCCAGAACTTGAGCCAAAAATGCAAAAGATTGTCCACCATGCTTAGTTCACTTTTTAGTTCCAGATAATTTCGCACTATAAATATACTCACAACCTTCGAGTGGAGCTTCTGCTTGTACACGCATATATTTGCACCTCTTTCGCTACGCCAGTTCATGCTCGTATTTCCCCTCTACCTTAGCTCTCTTCTAATCTCCTCTTGTCAGATCTTCTGATACCCCATGGCAGGATGCAACTTTTTAGTGAAGTGTGCAAGAGAAGAGAGGAAGAAGGCATTGGTTTTTGTCGCATGGACATGGAAGATAAGCAACTGAAAGAGTTTTTTAATCTCCTTCGCTCGCCCTCACAAGGTTGGGAGAAATTAGGCTCGTGCCTCACAGCCGAAACTTGAAGAGCGTCGGGCAATAAACAGTTGCAGATTGAACCTTTTATGTCACATGGGTAAGCAAAAAACAGAGAAAAAAAAGTTGGTTTCCTTACTGATGGAAAAGATAAGTAGTACACTACTAAGCTCTGGAAAAAAAAATCAAACTGATAGCAGCAAAGCAAAGGTAACAAACACTGGAGAAACACTATCATCTCTTTACATTAGAATTTCATATCGCATGGCAATAAAACTACATAAAAACTTGTGATTATTTGTATTAAAACAAAATTTATTAAGCATATTCTGAGATAAAGTTTATCTATTTGGACTTCAGACCTTTAAATTTGTCTATTTCAAAGATCAATTATTTTGGGATGTCCAAGTAAAAAAAACACTGAATCAGCCATCAATATTAATTTTCATGACAGATTAAGATCACTCTGAACCCCCAAATAATCACAAGGTGGTGATAATTATGATGTGAGTAGATACTCTGCATGAATCAACTGGAACCAGTTCTACGTACAGAGCAACAGTAACCAATCATATATACTGTTGGAATGATAACAATAAAGGATGTGGATATCTTTCAAAAAAAATTGGCTCAAAACAGGACATTATTGGGAAAAAGGTGCAACTTGATTATGAATATGATAACAACTATATGTAGGAATTGACACTAAATTGACATGAAGACTGGAGCAATAGAGGTTTTTTCATAGATAAATAACTTACAGGTTTATTTTCGATTTAGTCCCATTGCATGGGACAAGATAATGTGCAACTGCTTTCTTGAAAGACTAGCATTTTCCTTTTAAATTTCCTACTGTAAGATAAGAGACAGCATGGAAACCAACATGATCAACTACAGTTTATAATTGCAAGCAACACTTCTATTGAGTGGAACAACAGGACATAACAGTTTGCAGTTTTTTTATGCTGACCACTTCAATATTCAGGATAACTACGGTAAGAACTAAGCAAATATGCAAAAACTGAAAACTTCCACCTTATGCCTGATAGATTCAAGGTTTTGAGGAGGAGAAACAAGAACTGTTCTCTACTCTATATTTATACTGATTAAAAGAGGAACTAGTACAAGAGAAAAGGACGACCAGCCTCTAATAGGCATTATTAGGATGTCAATTACCTGAAAAGACTACATTGCTTATCACTTATTAAAAAAGGGCCAGTCAATAAAAAAACAAGAAATAAAATGTAATGCCTAAACTACCTCTATTAAGTAAAGCCTTACACTAAGGACTAACCAAATAAAAACCAAGCAAAAACTCCAACAATGCCAAGTAAGATAAAAAAAATACCTATTCTTGCAAGCCGATTAACCCAAACTGGTATACTTTTTCCAGTTAACTGGTAACAGACATCCTGGCAGAAGTGGTTGCAGTTCTTCACTATCAAGTGGTAGGTATCACCATTGTACTTTGCCGAAAGTTGCTCCATAAACTCTCTTACTTGAGTAGCATCCAAAAACGTGGTGCCTACCTGAATAGACTTTCTAAACTTGAAACCAGGGCATTGGCGTGGCTCAACCTCGAAAACTCCACTTGCTGAGTAGTCGTGTGCACCATAAGCATACTCTACACCATGAACTGTACAGAATTTTTTAAGTCAGAGTCACATATGAAGTGCATGAGTCTGAATAGATGGGTTAAAACATATAGTTACACAACAAGGCAAAGCGAGAAGCTAGGAAGCACAGATACAAATACGGCGACACGATACGGACATGGGGACACAGCATTTTTCTAAAAAATTTGATACTACATGGCTAATAAAAAACTATTTATATAAATTTTAAACATATTTTGGGTATTGTATTACCACATTTTTTTCTCTTAAACCTTGTAAAAATTACAACTACAAACTTAAAATTAAAATTATTTTTTGTTCATTATTTCTAGCAGGGAAGAATGCCACAAAAAATAATGATGTGTTTGCCTGGATTTGAACCCGCTACTATTGCTTAAAAACAAATACCCTAACCAGACGCCTTTGATGTTAATTCAAGCGCAAGAAAAAAAAACTATTTTAATTCAAATACGGCAGGACAAGCATGCAACCATGTCGCTCTCGTATCCATATCCGTGTCCGATACATATAGGATACGGATACGGCCGCGACTTTGCCGTATCCGTGCTTCCTAGGCGAGAAGCCTTTTTCTATACATAATACCTACATCCTACAGAATAAGGGATCATTATGTTATAATTTTAAAAGTACATTATATAAGGAGATAGTTCATATTAAAATGAAACACAAGAGAAAAAACTATCAAATATGAAGTAAGATAAAACCACATAGATAGTTTCATCAGAAGAAATGTACATATTAAAGCAATGTCAAAAGTTACTCGCTAGAACAAATAATTGCAAAACCAGACCATTCCACACATTGTAATTTATATAACACCTATCTTGCAAAGCAAGATACGTTTTCCATTTTAAAATCCAAACAAATAAGCGCTGACATACTTCTAACAATTAGATAATTGAGTTATCATATTAATGAAATAAAAGCTATTCAAGTCCGTATCCATTTTTTTGGGGTAATTAAGTCCCTATCCATTTAATGATGAACAAGAATGATTGTAACGTTTCAGCTTCAGAAATGTAAGCAAACTAATTAACATAGTATAACTTTTGTATAATTAAGATTAAAACCTTAATATAGCTCACAATATTCAACTCAAAAGATAGATACGTCAATCATGTCTACTTAAATTCTTTTTCCCCTTCCCATAAAAAATCCAGATGAATGCTCTTTTTTAGCATTCCAAGATACTAAAAGGAACCAAGTATGTCGATACACAACATTAGCTGTTCTCCTATTATCTTATGCTCTTAGACTACACTGCTTAACTAACATGGTATTATAGAAAGATGTTCCATGTTCAATTTCCATCAAGGCAATAGCCATCGCTATATACCCCTTGTCTATATTCATATACTAAAATTCAGCGAGCATATGTGGGGAGTGTTGAAATACATGTTACTCTATCCCTATTAGCTTAATCTTTTAGGATTCAATGTTAATTGACAGAGCGTATAACAACTGCAATTTACAGTCCATTCATGTAAAATCCAACACACTGCGCAATTCACATGCAAAAGACTGAAGATTATGAAGTTTTCTTCATCTTCATGGTATCAGATTCACCTGGCTTCCTTAATTCTGACAAACATACAGTTTAATTATATATTAGCCGCCTAAATCAAGTTTTCAGTAAAGTAGCTCCGTAAGTGCAATATCAGGTAGAAAACTATAATTCACATATTTGAAATTTTACTACGTTGGTGATCCAGCATAAATTTATGACTCTTCCCAAAATGACATAACAGTTGTGTAATTCAACTCAAATCAAGTTTCAGTTGAAAAGTTCCTCCAAACTGTCGTAAAAGTTTGAGAAAAATAGTAATAAAGTGCTTTCAAGTTCTGATGACAATAATCAGGGACTGGAACATTTTTTAGCAGCTACTGTGAAATTTAGCTTTTAGAAATCAGAACTAAAGGATGCCCTAATCACAGTGCAATTGCTAAATCAATGTTTCCAATCACAATGATAAAATAACTTAACATCCTTCCTCTTTCCCCACCAGTAAAAAATAAATTAAAAAATACATTGGATGATGGGGTACCTTCAACTCCAGAATGAAAGATTCCAAGACCAGCCCAGTAAACATAGCCATTCATGGTAGTCAAATCATAAACATTGAGATACACTGGTGTTCTCCCTGGACTCATCCCAGCCGACGAAAATTTAGAGAACATGCAGAACCGAGTTGCTGAATTTTCTCTTAGACAAAGAGGAACAATCGAGTTCCAACTCTTCCTAGATCTCGACTTCATTTTTCCTTCACTTCAACAACAGTGAGGCACTTATTGCCAAATACTACCCCTCTGTCCATGCAAGCAAACCGCGATAAGAAATTTATTATATTCAAATTTACAAGGAAACTCAAGGAGTGAATCACATGCCATAAACACCGCATGCTAAAAGAGATGAAAAATTATTACTTGTAATATGTTATATGATCCCATTATAGCAAATACAGTCATGCTCTTGCACAATTCTAGTTACAACCCATTTGTTTAATACATGCCAGCAACTGAAGCCAACCATGTCATGAAGCCAATCCACATATTTGGAAAGGTGCATGATGAATATGATGACGTTGAATCTTCTTTATCATCATACCCTCTTCATAGGGTCGCGTCAGGAAGGGCATCTGGTGTAAAAACTTGCCACTGTGTTTCTTTGTATGAATTTTGTACCATTTGATTCCGATAAGTGTCAAACGTGGTATATAATCCATGCCACCAACCACAGATAAGGCAAATGATGATGATGATGCCAGCAACTGAAGCCAGAAGACTACGTAGGTACAAATTTTTTAAACAGGGTAAGATTGAGTTTCGGAGAGGAGAGAACACAGTATTTTAAAGTCGAAAGTGAGACACTTAATTTAAGCGATAAATCACCATATACAGCAACAGAAAGCTAGAAATCATCAACTATTATATGCAAGTTCATGTCCTAAACGAGGCTAACAATTGTACAAGGAACAAAGCATGCCACTTTTCTGCCCAAACAGTGAGAAAGAGAGGAAACAAGCCTCTCCTCATCCATCAAGCAAAGAGGTGAAGGAAAGAAGAGATAATTACTATTTATTGTCAAAGGAACATGAGATCCAGATATCTCAAGGCGCCTACAAAGCAAATAATGCGAAATCTTTAACGATTTCTTCACTAGCCAAATCAGTTATGACCTTGTGTAGGAATACTTTAACATCAATGAAAGAACTTAAATAATAAAGCTTCTCTGGTATATATGATGCTCATCACAGGAGGCAAAAAAAAATTGTATTTAAGAAATCAGAGAAACGTTCATGTATATACTGGAAAGCAATTAACAGCAAACTCCCTCCTTACAGCCAATGCAATGTCAGTCCAGCAACAAGCAACCATATCAATACAGCAAGGGAAGCAGGAAAAGATAATTTGATTTCATAAGGATATGAAGATTAAGAAGTGTTCCCAAGAAAAAGCAAGCAGTGAGAGAAATGGAAATTACCATTCATTAAGCACCAAACAACAAAGTAAAAAAGAGGGAAGGGGTTACAAAATCACCAAGTCAGAGAAGGCATGAGGATTTCAAGACAAAAAAGTGAGCATAATCGTACAACCAGCTTCGGGAAAAGAGACCCACCTGTTCTGACTCAGCCAGCTCACAGCTACAGTGGAAGCTGAGATGAGTATGACCACCCAACTCAGGAAGCGCAACGAGAAACAGACCTCACTTCATAACTTCAAGAAAATACCACCTGAAGCAAACCCCAGCGCTATTGTCTATGCTGACACAAAACCGGGAAACCAGAAGCTCCTCCACCCTTCCTGCGCCTCTTCTCTCGTCCTTTTCAGAAACAAGTGTTTCCTCTGCTTCTCTTTGTATTACCCATTTTTCTATTCGGTCCTGGATTCGATTCAAGTTTGTATTTTTTTTTAGATTTAGAGCATCTCATCAGCTCACCCGTCCGCCAGACATGGCGCACGGATCTCTTCACATCTCTCTCCCCACTTTTCGGTAAAAAAGAAAAAAACAGTGGCCACACTGCCACTGCAGCTACATTTCTCATGCCCCTTGCTTTCTGACCAATGACAGCTATACCCAAGACCAGTTGCAGGCAGAACAGACAGTTGGCGCCCCACCTTTGTCTGCTTGCTTTGTCCGACTTCCCCACAAGAATCAAGATGCCGTATTTCTCCCACAATTTACCATAATTTTTAGACAAACAGTAGTTAAGCAGAAGTTAGTTTAGTAGACCGACTGGAGTATCATTAGACTGAGCTTGTTTAATGAAGCAGAAGATGTTGGATCTCCATCTGACTCAAGATTCTAGATGACATCAGGATGAGTCAAACAACTGTCAATTTAGATTCTTTAATTCGGTTAGGAGGTTGTTAACATATCTTCATCACCCAAAAAGAAGTAACTAGAAATCTTGCTTTACTTCAAATTTGGAAATAGATATGCCATTAGAAAACATAAATGGAAGGTAGCTTTTTCAGGATGAGTCATGCCCATCCCACTCTTAGATCTCTGACCACGGGGCACGTGAGGCTCATGGATGTACATACCAAAGATAATGACTTTTTTGTTTTCGTGTACACTGTACAGATGCTGCACCCTTCGTAATTTTTCGTCACATAATAATCTGGCCGTCGATACAAGCAATGGCGAGCGAAGCCAAAGGGAACTTTGACCCCTTCGGCCGTCACTGATATGATTAAAACAGCACAGCAGTGGCGGGGTTGATACTCACTTTTTTTGGATTATTGGGGTTGATACTCACTTTGAACCACAATTTTCATTACACTGTGGTTGTCAATCCATCGACAGGATTTACTCCTATCAAATAGTAGCAAGGGCCAAAATGAAGCATACACATAAAACGGTCATGGATGGGTTTTGTGGTTGTATTACCCTCACATAATTGCATTTTTTTAATGAAACATCACTGAATCCTTGAACAGCACCCTTTAGCACAAATCGCATAAATATAACACTTGCTTGTCATATTTACAATTTCCTAATTTGAAGAAGCCGGCTTTTAGAACTATTATTGACGCATATCTTCCATTCAATAAAAAATAACTAGTGTTCACTTGTCTTCGAAACACGGACAAATGTAACTATCTCTTGTATATACATCAAAATTGGTTTTAATTCATGGGATCCATCAGGAGAATTTTCGTCAAAGAGAGCTGAGCGTGTTGAAATGAGTCCACGCCTCCTAGAAAAAGCAGATGATAGATAGAATTCAAGTAATACTTTCAGAGTTATTACCAAAACCGCAAGAGTGATTAAAACAAATCTAGCAAAATTCAAGAAGAATGTCCATGACATAAGGTAACAAATGTATTTTTCGCAAGTTTTTATTTTCCTACTAGGAAGCATCCGTTGTCTGCTAAATTGGGCTTTCTTATTACAACACTAGAAACCTAATGCTTAATTAATTTTAAATAAAATGACACAATCAAGGATGACTACCTGCAAAATGTCAAAGACCTTTTCTGCTGTGTACTTTTGCTGCACAGAAGCCCCCTTCTGCTGTAGCTTGTCCGGATGTAGACACAACAAGGCTTTCTGATATGCTCTTTTCACAGAAACTCCCTCTATTATATCAACAAGGGGAACCGGCTTCCATCCACTGTCCGGCCATAGAACCTGTATTTGCAATTTACATTAAGAAAAACAATTGCAGCTATTCAAAGAGAGACAAGGTGAGATTACTAAATGATAAAGTTAGCTGTCGATATGAGGAGTGCCAAAGTTAAATGAAATGGTAATTGTTGGGAGTGTTTTATGGTAAACATCCAATCAACTAAATCGAAAACAGACAGCCATTTGAACCAGACATTTGTAAGATGACTTGCAGCTAGAGTAAGAATAAAATAAACTAGTGAGGAAGACGGGATTAAACAAAGTTTATAGTTTTTTTAGTTGTTGCAACTCACACACACAGTCTACCCACACATGCGGTGCCACAGGAACTGGATTCAAACATGGGATCGCTCCATCAACAGGAAGAGGTCGAACCAGCAAACCACTTGTCGGATTGGCTTGGATGAAGTAAAGTTAAAAACGGTCATCTAGTAGAATAGATGAGATATAGAAGTAGCTCCCAGTCCGAGACGGTGGTATGCACAACCATGAACAAGATGAGTTGGCATAGAAGAACTTGTCAAGCATTCTTAGAAGTACGGGGCAATGTGCAGAACACAACAAAAACAGTGGAAAAATATGCACCTCGGCTCCAAAAAGTGAAGGTGCATCATGTGAATGATGATGATAGATGACTCATTGTCCCAGTATACATTTGAGTTTACTGCACCTTACTGACAGAGCAAATAAAACAACAAAGTTCATAAATTCGTGATTAGTAAACAGTTGCTACCATATCCCTGAAGCTTTTACTCACATATTGAAGAGTGGAAAGCAGTGACCGGATGTTTCCTTCCTTTCCATTTGCCCACTTCTTTATCTTACCATCCAAAACCTGCCATATATCAATTCCCAAACTTTATATTATATAAAAAAAGAGATGGCATGCCTGTCAACTTATGAAATATTGCATGCATTACTTTAGTTTCTTCTCCATGCTGATTCACCACAGTCTGCTCTAATTCTTTCTCAGTTATATCTCCAACCTGAGTAATAAATAAGCATAAACAAAAGAAACCACCAATCGTAATCATTACAATGGCTTAAATTGCAGAATTGATGCGAATGTCACGATCTAAATTAAATGGAACTCTAGCACTAAAACTGAAACATAAAGGTCAAAGACCATAAACCATTGATTAAAAATTATGCAACCTTCTGTGAACTTGAAAGTGGCTACACTAAATTCAGGTCTCACTTGACCTCTTTAGCCCAAAAATAGCCTCCATTTCACATAACCTTCAAGCTATGTTATTCTTACAGGAGCATGTAGAAAACAGAGAAGGAATCAAATGAAGGTCATATTAAGTGCACTTTTAATCTCTTTCTTCTATGATCTCTTTTTCCTCCCTCTTCTCTTGAACCTGGCCCGCCCGAATTTGGCTGAAGTTCTATTCTGGACATCAAATGGCTCAAGTATCGGACATTTCCATATAGGTCCACTTTAGATGGGCATTGACAAAACTACAGATGCAACAATTGGATAAATACACAGCACTCCATGATGGAAAATGGGTGAATGTTTTCTGTGTTTGTAACAATATGCAAGGACACATGAAGAGCATGCTGAATAGTTGGCTGAATTACCTCAATATAGTCAACTGCCGTGTCAAAAGTCTCTGGAATTGGTTCTGACAAATAAAAAGCGCTGCCAGATTAGAATACAAATGTAAAAAGGGATGTGGAAGCCTGTCTCTGATAATTGAAATGAACCATAGTCTTTTATATCTAATAAACAACAGAGGATCATGTTAAAAGATCGGCAAACACTCATAATAAAATGATAAAAAAATCAAATGGTGAAGCACCAAGAGCAGAACCCATAGGACTTTGGTTCATCCCCCATCTCACTGAGACTGTAGTTATTGCCATATATAATTCACTTGCAATAAGTAATGTTTATCTTTTTCACTCTTTTCAAATAGGTAACTCAAATGAACTGCCGATTAATTATTCACATTTCTAATGTAATCACCATTTACATCATTAAAGCTCTCTAGGCATGTAAACGCCTTCATAGCAGATGTTTGGATTTCTTTTATTATAAAAAGAGCTCAGATTGAGAGGTGAATTATCACTTAAGAGTAAGATACTGGGAAGGAAACTAATTTTAATTAAATATTAGGAATGAACTGATGAGCAGAAAATTGTACCCTTTTTAGCAAACAATGGCTCGTTTGGCTGTTCCAAAGTTTGATTTACCTGTAACAATCAGTAACTATATGAACTTTTGACGTCATTTATTGTCAACTGCCTCTAAAAGGTACAACAGACAAACATAGCATTCACACAGGTTTTAAGAGGCATACCCGAGCAACATTGTCTGGCAATGGCTTATTAGAGGACTGAACTGATGAGGAGAAAGTTGAACCCTTCTTGGCAAACAGTGACTCATCTGGTTGTTCCGAAGTTTGATTAACCTGACACAATCAGTATCCGTATTGACTTTTGACATCATTTGTTGTAAACTATCTCTAAAAAGTAACATATGACAAACTTTAGCTTCTTAGGGACAAAATATAAAGGTTCTAAGTAACATACTCTGACTTCATTATCTACCAATGACTTATTGGTGTTTCCATCCTCCAATTTGCTTCCTTCAAATGATTTTTTCTTGAACCTTCGAGTCTGATACTCTCTACTAGGTGCAGGTTTTGGTGATGCCTCCTGACTGAAAATTTTGACAAATTCCTGAACTTTTCCCTTTACTTTTTTCCCCACTGTTGCTTCTGTAACAACTGTTGCATCTCGTGATGGCAATTTAGTTGCATTTTCATTACTGCAAATGTTTTTCTTTCCAGCCCTTTTCTCTAATTTCATAGTATCATCATCTATAGAAACGTCTATCGTGCGTTCTAGGTTTTCTCCTTTCTCCTTGGTCTCTTTGGCAGTCTTGGATTTTCCTTCATGTGACCAAATCGAAAGGACATTACAGAAGAATTAGTTGAAAGGATTCCAATGAGCTACCTATAGGCGACATCACATATGCTACTTATAGCTAATATATAATAACTGGAATATGGAAGGCACCTGACTCAACAGAATTACCATGGTTCAGTTCATGTAGAGCATCAACCTTATTGGAGAACAGTTTTGCAGTGTCATCTGAAAAAGTTAGATAGCAGCTGTTCAGTGTGGTTGTACAAGTCCATGAAATGGCAACAATGTAAAAAGACTAACCGAGTCCTTCATCATCTCTGCTAAGAAAGTTATAGAGGTGCTCGGAAACGAGTTTTGAAGGCTTACGTTCTTTGTTGACGTTGGCACCTTTTGATGAACCACTTCCTTGTTGATCAGATTGCTCTTCAGATGATCCATTTACTGAGACCTTTTCATTTAGTGAAGATAATTGATCTATTTTCACAGTCGGTGCAGCTGATCCATCGGCAATGCCACTTTCCTTAGCTGCAGTATTCACATTTTTACGCTTTCCTCCTCTAAAAGCAGTGGTCAATGGTATCCCTTTGCTAGCCCATTTATATATGGAGAAGTGAAATTGGTCCTTTACAAGTTGGCCTCCTCTGTCTTGTCCAACTGTTTCTACACCTTCTGATGATTTATCAGAGCTAAGGGATACTTGGTTGGGCGAAGGACTCTGGCAATAAGAGTGTCTAAGATCATCTCCAGACTCTTCATGTCCTGGGACCACCTGAGATGCAGACATATTTAGGGAAGATGGCCAACGAGAGGCGCTCATCTTACCATCCTTGCTTCGACTTGAGCTGCTGCCACGATGAGTATCGCTTGCTGGAAAGTCCAACTTTCTTGCTAGTTTTGAAAGACTGGAAGTTTTACCATTAAATTGAGTTAAAATCAACATAATTGAAGCAGTCACAAATTCACATTTTCTTAGTGGCAGACTTACAATGACAGATACACAAAGAACACAATTGTTGAAACTAGTACACGTATAGTCTTACTTTATACAAATCAAATGAAATATTCAATCTATTTTGAGAAATTTCAAGTGTTACGGATGTAACCTGAGTTGCCGCGGTAACGTTGATCCTACAAGCAATGGCTCAGGTCTGTTGGGCAGTGAATTGTGGACAGGGCTAAGAACACGAGAGCTTGGAAACGATACCGGGGAAAGAAGGTTCAAGTCTGAATTCCTGGGAGTGGAGCTCGAAGGATCATCCGCCTTGAAAATGTCATCAAAGAAGTTCTGGCCCAAGTGCCTCCTACTGGGGCTTTCCTCCCCAAACACAGGCTTGGCACCCAATGCCGCAGACGCCCATGGGTTACTAAGAGATTGCAAGGCCTCGTCGTTTCTGGTCGAGAAGGAGTCCCCGAGGCTGTGGCGCGTTTCCGCCATGGAGCATCTGGGAGGGCCCCCAAAGACATCGCTGAAATCAATATCTGAAACTCGGGGGTGAGAAACTTTGGGAGAAGACAAGTGTGGGCTTCCAAAGGATCTCCGAGAATAACAGCGCACGATCATCTGTTCTCTGAAGGACAGATTCTCCATTGTATTCAATACCGAAAAAGAAAAAAGAAGTGGATCGCTAGACTTCCACAACGTCTGCTCTGCTCCAACACTTGACAACAAAGTTCACGCCTTTGGTGGTCTCTGCTTCTTCACTAAGCGGGAACAAACGAAACAGATGGTTTAATGCATCACCAACAAGACGATGATCGCTCTTTAGCTCTAACGAAAATGAACATGAATAATACCATAGTTAAATATCTACCTTAAAATGGCGGGAAAACTACCTCTTAAAAAGCAGGATGCATATATATGATACTCATGGTCTTGCTACTGTAGAAGAAGAAGCCACAGCAGCAATTTTAGCAGACGTCGAGCAGCTACACATTGAGATTGAGGCGTTCTGAGAAAATGCCTGAAAATGTTTTTGGTGGTCTTCCGGCATTGGGGAAGAAAGGAAAAAGAAAAGAGCGAAGCGAGCTGCGGAGAATAGGACGAGAGAGAGGGGATTGAGATGGATTGGAGCCACAAAGTAGGATTTTGGGTAAGCCAAATTGGCATTGGCAAATGGGTAGGAGTACATATAATAGTTTTGATTTTGCGGCAAGCGTTCTTCCTTTGACCCAAATCCATCCATTTGCGTGTCTTCTTCTGTTGTTTTCTTTTCCAATTCGGAATTCATGCCCAATCTCATTCTCTTCTGCTTTTTCAAATTGTCTGCCACCTGTGTTTGACGTACTGCTATTAGAGTCTACTATAAGGCCCATAACGCCTGTTGGCCTGATGGTAACACCTTCCACGTATAGTAGAGACGTCTTGGGTCCCTTAAGAGGGGCATCTTATAACTTACAGGGGGTTGGATGTTAAGTGTGGAAGTGAGTGGGAGACAACATCCTAGCGGTTGTTGTCAAAAACAAACAAAAAAAATACTACACCACAAGCAACAATCCGGGTGTTATCCAATAGTCGTTTTTTGTTTCTTGTACAATTATCCGGATTGTTAGTAGATTTCATAAGCTAATGATCTGGCCGAGTGATGGAGATGACTGAAATTATTCAGTACTCCCGGCAAGCCACATGGGATTTACTCCCACTTTAAATGAGCTGTTGATCCTCAACGGCATACACTAGGTGTGCTCTAGGACCATCAATCCAGAAGGATAGGCAGCTCAGGTAAAGGGGATTATGTGAAACAAGTCCAGATGCTCCCTCCGTCCAGTCCACAACTATTATCAATATAAAGTTTTTCCAAATGAATAGTTATTTGGAAAAATCTTACGTTAATAATAGTCTCAGACCGAGGGAGGAGTATGAGTAAGGGAGAAAAAAAAAAGTGGCTTATTGTCTACTGACACAGTTCATCTATTTGAAAAAAGTCCTATGAGGTTGAGGAGATTTCCAAAACAAGTCCAACCCTTAAGTGGAATATTCATGAAAGAATCCCATTTATATGAGTCCACCCTCAGCCCTCAAGTGCGTCAGTGCTTTAATGACTGCGCTGTCGAATCACTATCCGATAGGCGATAGCTCTCGGTCACGTCGAGGACTGTGAGCTCAAACTCGTATTTTCTTTCATAAGGAACATTAGATGGAGGGTGCGTTTGGGAGGCAGATTTTGCCTCCCAAAAGCCGCTTTTTAGGTAGATAAAGCGGCTTTTGTACAAAATCCTGTATAGAAGGCAGGTTTTTAGAAAAAGCGATTTTCAGCCGCCAAAAGCGGCTTTTACTCGAAAACTGGTGCTAAATTTGTCAAAATTTTCAGTCAGGAGGCATCACCAAAACCTGCACCTAGTAGAGAGTATCAGACTCGAAGGTTCAAGAAAAAATCATTTGAAGGAAGCAAATTGAAGGATGGAAACACCAATAAGTCATTGGTAGATAATGAAGTCAGAGTATGTTACTTAGAACCTTTATATTTTGTCCCTAAGAAGCTAAAGTTTGTCATATGTTACTTTTTAGAGATAGTTTACAACAAATGATGTCAAAAGTCAATACGGATACTGATTGTGTCAGGTTAATCAAACTTCGGAACAACCAGATGAGTCACTGTTTGCCAAGAAGGGTTCAACTTTCTCCTCATCAGTTCAGTCCTCTAATAAGCCATTGCCAGACAATGTTGCTCGGGTATGCCTCTTAAAACCTGTGTGAATGCTATGTTTGTCTGTTGTACCTTTTAGAGGCAGTTGACAATAAATGACGTCAAAAGTTCATATAGTTACTGATTGTTACAGGTAAATCAAACTTTGGAACAGCCAAACGAGCCATTGTTTGCTAAAAAGTGTACAATTTTCTGCTCATCAGTTCATTCCTAATATTTAATTAAAATTAGTTTCCCTCCCAGTATCTTACTCTTAAGTGATAATTCACCTCTCAATCTGAGCTCTTTTTATAATAAAAGAAATCCAAACATCTGCTATGAAGGCGTTTACATGCCTAGAGAGCTTTAATGATGTAAATGGTGATTACATTAGAAATGTGAATAATTAATCGGCAGTTCATTTGAGTTACCTATTTGAAAAGAGTGAAAAAGATAAACATTACTTATTGCAAGTGAATTATATATGGCAATAACTACAGTCTCAGTGAGATGGGGGATGAACCAAAGTCCTATGGGTTCTGCTCTTGGTGCTTCACCATTTGATTTTTTTATCATTTTATTATGAGTGTTTGCCGATCTTTTAACATGATCCTCTGTTGTTTATTAGATATAAAAGACTATGGTTCATTTCAATTATCAGAGACAGGCTTCCACATCCCTTTTTACATTTGTATTCTAATCTGGCAGCGCTTTTTATTTGTCAGAACCAATTCCAGAGACTTTTGACACGGCAGTTGACTATATTGAGGTAATTCAGCCAACTATTCAGCATGCTCTTCATGTGTCCTTGCATATTGTTACAAACACAGAAAACATTCACCCATTTTCCATCGTGGAGTGCTGTGTATTTATCCAATTGTTGCATCTGTAGTTTTGTCACTGCCCATCTAAAGTGGACCTATATGGAAATGTCCGATACTTGAGCCATTTGATGTCCAGAATAGAACTTCAGCCAAATTCAGGCGGGCCAGGTTCAAGAGAAGAGGGAGGAAAAAGAGATCATAGAAGAAAGAGATTAAAAGTGCACTTAATATGACCTTCATTTGATTCCTTCTCTGTTTTCTACATGCTCCTGTAAGAATAACATAGCTTGGAGGTTATGTGAAATGGAGGCTATTTTTGGGCTAAAGAGGTCAAGTGAGACCTGAATTTAGTGTAGCCACTTTCAAGTTCACAGAAGGTTGCATAATTTTTAATCAATGGTTTATGGTATTTGACCTTTATGTTTCAGTTTTAGTGCTAGAGTTCCATTTAATTTAGATCGTGATATTCGCATCAATTCTGCAATTTAAGCCATTGTAATGATTACGATTGGTGGTTTCTTTTGTTTATGCTTATTTATTACTCAGGTTGGAGATATAACTGAGAAAGAATTAGAGCAGACTGTGGTGAATCAGCATGGAGAAGAAACTAAAGTAATGCATGCAATATTTCATAAGTTGACAGGCATGCCATCTCTTTTTTTATATAATATAAAGTTTGGGAATTGATATATGGCAGGTTTTGGATGGTAAGATAAAGAAGTGGGCAAATGGAAAGGAAGGAAACATCCGGTCACTGCTTTCCACTCTTCAATATGTGAGTAAAAGCTTCAGGGATATGGTAGCAACTGTTTACTAATCACGAATTTATGAACTTTGTTGTTTTATTTGCTCTGTCAGTAAGGTGCAGTAAACTCAAATGTATACTGGGACAATGAGTCATCTATCATCATCATTCACATGATGCACCTTCACTTTTTGGAGCCGAGGTGCATATTTTTCCACTGTTTTTGTTGTGTTCTGCACATTGCCCCGTACTTCTAAGAATGCTTGACAAGTTCTTCTATGCCAACTCATCTTGTTCATGGTTGTGCATACCACCGTCTCGGACTGGGAGCTACTTCTATATCTCATCTATTCTACTAGATGACCGTTTTTAACTTTACTTCATCCAAGCCAATCCGGCAAGTGGTTTGCTGGTTCGACCTCTTCCTGTTGATGGAGCGATCCCATGTTTGAATCCAGTTCCTGTGGCACCGCATGTGTGGGTATACTGTGTGTGTGAGTTGCAACAACTAAAAAAACTATAAACTTTGTTTAATCCCGTCTTCCTCACTAGTTTATTTTATTCTTACTCTAGCTGCAAGTCATCTTACAAATGTCTGGTTCAAATGGCTGTCTGTTTTCGATTTAGTTGATTGGCTAGCTCTTCAATCCAAGTCAATTGCATTTGTTACTATTGTGTATATAGTTATGTCCCAAAGCCACTAGGCATGGCCACGGTTCTTCTGTTGGGCTCCAGCATTCCTTTCTTAGAATGGTTGCCAGTTTTCTTGTAGCAACTACCATGCCTTTTAGATGGAGGATGTTGACGAATATGAGACTCTTGAAGTTGTACATTTTCCAGTTTACTTCATTTTTAGCTTTTTTATGATCATGATATGATATCCTCAATTTAGAGCAGGATAGCTAAATTATTATTATGGAGGAGCATTCTTAATTACCAACATGTAGACAAGTACCCCTGCGATGTGGATGGGTTGGTAAAAACCATATTGGTTGTTGTGTACTTTATTACTTAATTTATTTTTTCTCATTAGTTATTTGGATTGGAAATCCAAAATGAATTGAAATTAGTGTGGACAATTAATGCAGGAAAGAGAGAATACTATTATTTTCTTTCATAAGGAACATTAGTTGGAATGTCAATTCATACTCTTTATGTTTTTAACATAACCCGAAGACTATTGCTAAAAGTTACTAAAATATTGCTAAATATATGAAAAGTAGCCTCTTTGGGTTTGCTTAGAAAAAATTAGTGTAAATAGCCATTCCCAAATGATGAGGTCTCAAGTTTTCTTCATATTACGTGGTCAATCAACTAGGAATTTCATACTACCAGGAGTTTCTGGTGAAATACCATATCACCCAAAAATACCACATTTTCTTTCTAAAATACCCTCCTCGCTACCTTTTATGGTTTTACACACCGGTCACGTGTTGCACATTGAAACATGGGGACCTCCGAGAGAATAAATATTCATAACAACCACCCATTAATGCTCAAACCGATTGGGGCTGTCGGAGGAGAGGAGATAGAGTAGCAGAGCTGAGAAGTATTCATGCCGAGATGCAAAGTACTCTTTGCAAATTCATCATCCCCACCAGTAGGTGTCTCAAAAAATTTAATATACCTTCATAAAGTTAAAGAGGAGAAAAAATAACGAAGAATATAAAAATAATGAGACAAAATAGATTAAAAATAAGTAAGATATAATTTTTAGAATTTTGTTTTAGAAGTGTGTATTTATATACACGATTTCATTGCAAAATCGTGTCATCATGCACACGATAGCACTACCTATAGGCAGTGGTATCATGTGCATGATGACACAATTTTGTAGTAAAATCCTATATTTAAGTATATGCTTTTATCAAAAAATTTAAAATATCATATCTCTTATATTTTATCTATTGTTTACTATTTTTTTTGCCCGCCTCTTTATTTTTTCTCATCTTTATCTTTATGAGGATATCCTAAGGGCTTGTTTGGTCCTTAAAAGAAATAAAGTGTGGATATGTCATTTTTGCTTAAATAGTAACCATAAAGTAAAACCAAAGTGAGTGCTAAATATACCCTAAATTTCTTGAGTGCTAAAAACATATAAAAAATAAGTAATATACAATATTTTAAATCTTCCCCTAAAAGCATGTACTTAAATACACAATTTCACTAAAAATCGAGTGCACGATGAAATCGTGTATATAAATATAAGCTTTTAGGACAAAATTCAAAATGTCATATTTCGCTTATTTTTTATTCGTTTTTGCCTATTATTTTTACGATCTTCATTATTTTTTCTCCTCTTAACCTTATAAGGATATACCAAATTTTTTAGATACCTATTTATGGGGATGATGAATTTGCAAAGTGTATTTTGTAATATGGCCACGGGTATTTTGAGCATTAATGTGTGGTCATTACAAATATTTCTTTACTGGTAGGTCTCAACCTTTGGATGTGGGGCATATCTTTGGACGTATAAAACAGTAAATGGTGGTCAGGAGGGTATTTTGAGAAGAAGAGGCGGTGTTTCTCGGTAGTATGCAATTTTAGCGGAAACTCAATTTTAGCATAAACTCAAGGGGATTTTATATAAAAAATCATCAAAAAAAAAAATTTACCAAAAGAGCGCACTGTAGCAAATAATTCCCGGAATGGTGTTCTGACAAGCCACGCAGGCGCCAGCGTGGCCGCTGGCGCCTGCGTGGCTTTTTTTTTTAAAATTAACCCAAAAGGCGTCGGTTCAACCGACGCCTCCTGAGAGGCGTCGGTTCAACCGACGTCTTTTACTACCTTAGCAAAATCTCTTTATAACAGAAAGGCGTCGGTTCAACCGGCGCCTTTCTTTATAACATAAAGGCGTCGGTTCAACCGACGCCTTTATTTATAACAGAAAGGCGTCGGTTCAACCGGCGCCTTTCTTTATAACAGGAAGGCGTCGGTTCAACCGACGCCTTTCTTTATAACAGAAAGGCGTCGGTTGAACCGACGCCTTTTATTTCGTATATATCCGTGGCCGCGCGGGCTCGGCCTCCTCCCCACCGAGCCCTAACTACTCGCCGCCGCCGTCGCCCTCGCCGCCGTGGCCATCTCTCTCCCTCGCCGCCGTCGCCCTCTCTCTCCCTCGCCGCCGTCGCCCTCTCTCTCCCTCGCCGCCGTCGCCCTCTCTCGCTCTCACCGCCGTCGCCCTCTCTCGCCGTCGCCGCCGTCGCCCTCTCTCGCCGTCGCCGCCGTCGCCCTCTCTCGAACGAGGCCGCCGTCGCCCTCTCTCGAACAAGTCCGCCGTCGCCCTCTCTCGCCTTGCCGTCGCCCTCTCTCGCCCCACCGACGCCGCCGTCGCCCTCTCTCGCCCCACCGACGCCGCCGTCGTCCTCTCTCGCCCCACCGACGCCGTCGCCGCCGTTCTCTCCGCGGACACCTCGGCCAGTCGTGACCCCGCTCCGTCTCACCGGTAATATACGTTTAATATCCGTTTAAAATACATATTGATGTATTGATTTAGCTTTTGTATAATTTGAAAATAATTAGCTAGTGTTTGTTAATTGTTTTGTGAGAAAAGATGGCGGGAGAAATGCTTCCGTTTGTGTTGATGTATGGTGGTAGAATTGATAGAGGTGAATACGAAGGCGGTGAGAGCGTAGGATTATTGATTAATAAGCCAAGTACTTACGATGAACTAGAGATGCAAGTGGTCAATAAATTGGGATGGGATCAAAGATTGTGGAAAATTCGTATGAAGTACAAGATGCCTGTTTTGGGAACAAGGACTACTATAATACCAATTGATGATGATAATTCTATGCATGTCATGCTCTATTTTGCGCCTCGTGTCTTTAGCTTCGAGCTATTTATAGAAAAAGAGGCGCGCATGCCTAGGTTTGCAAATGACGGCGAAGGCACAAGTAGGAGTGCTCGCATAAATAGGTCGAGAGAAAATTCTAGAGGAAGGCGTGTGGAAGTTAATGAAGAAGATGATTTGTCTATATCACTAGCGTGCAACGAACCTCAACTTTCGCCGAGTTGGAGGTAAGTTTATTTACAAAATGTAGTTTGACCATTCAACTTACGACTAAGTGAATTGTTTATTTATGATATAAGTACTGTTTTGAATAATTTAGGCACACATCTCAAGCTCATGAAGCGATGAATCTTGGCATGGCACGAGGTTGTGAATTGTTTGACACACAAACATCATTTCGTAACCCCTATACTTACCCTGGTTCAAGTGGTTGGCAAGAGGGAAATATTAATGAGGAAGAGGATGGGGAAAATGATGAGTGGGTGCCTAATTCACCTGAGGTTAATGTTGAAGATGTACGAGGAGAGGATAGTGTGCAAGAGATGGTTCAAAATGAGGGAGATGATTTGGTGGATATCGCAATTGCTACAGATAACTTGGATGATTTTGAGGAAGAATTGCCTTACGAGGAGGAGCCCACGTGGGCGCGACTAACTGATGAAGAAATAGATGGGGCAATAAATCGGGGTTTGCATGAGGAGACATATCATGAGGAAGCAATATATGTGGGGCAAATATTCCACAATAAAGATGAATTTGTACACGCATTGAGGGTGTTTTCAATAGCGCATAATGTTCGCTATAAAGTGTTGCGTACAAATCTGACGCAGTACACAGCAAGATGTCAATACCCTGACTGCCCATGGAGAGTACATGCATCAATGAGGAAGGGGAGTAATGATTTTAAAGTGAAGACATATACTGGCGAACACACTTGTAGAAATTCCGAGCTAGACACAGGTCATAGACAATGTACTGCGGCGTTTGTCTGTCGGCATATATTACCCTCTATTAGAGCAGAAGTAGATATCCCACCAGTGCTTATTCAAGAGAGGATTAAGGAGATTTTTCATGTTGATATTTCATATAAAAAAGCATGGGCGGCAAGGAATATGGCCATTAAAGCAATCTATGGTGATTGGGTTGAGTCCTATCGATTGTTGCCAATGTACATGGAGGCAATAGTTAATGCCAATCCGAGAACCGTGTGTAGGTTGGTGACGACCGAAATGGAAGATGGTACATATCGACGGTTTGAGAAGGCGTTTTGGGCATTTGGGCCATGTATCGAGGGTTTTAAACATTGTCTCCCCGTCATAAGTGTTGATGCTACTTTCCTATCAGGTAAGTATGGAGGAGCTCTTTTGGCGGCGACTGCAAACGACGGGCACAAGGGTTTGTTCCCTCTTGCATTTGCCCTTGTTTCGGGTGAGGATTATCCTAACTGGAGATGGTTTTTACGTATGTTGAAGGAGCATGTTATCCTTGATAGGATATCTATCACTATCATATCCGATCGACATAAAGGGTTGCAAAAGGCTGTGCCAGAGGTGTTTCCAGAGCCGCATTTTTGTCACCGATATTGTATCCGGCACATCAAGGCAAATTTTCATAAGAAGTTTAAAAATGATGTATTGACGAGGTTGATAGGGGAAGCTGCATATGTGCTTACTGTAGACGAGTTTGATGAAAAGATGAAACTTATCGGTGCAGAAAGTCAAGAGGCAAAATGGCTACTCAGTGAGGAAGGTGGATTATCACCTCAATTGTGGTCGATTGCTCATGATGGTTTTAGAAGATTTGGAATGACCACAACAAATATGGCTGAAAGTCTAAATAGCGTGTTGAAGGGGGCTCGATCATTACCTGTGCAAGCCTTAGTGTCGGCCACATTCTACAGAATTGTCAAATTCTTTGTGAAGCGACATTCGGCCGGGTTGGCTATGACAACCCCATACACCCCTACTATTGAATTGAAGATTAAAGAACAAACGCGCCTGATTGGCAGCATGTGGGCTGACCAAATCAATTCTCACTTGTATGAAGTGAAAACAATGCGTGGTAGAAAATATGCGGTGGATATAAACGATCATACATGTTCTTGCAATTACCCTCAAGTGTACAAACACCCATGTCGTCATCTAATTGTTGTCCATGCGAGGCGAAGAAGACCCATCGGCGATTTAGTTGGATATTGTTATACATCTGATGCATATAGAAAGGTATATGCAGCCGAATTCTATCCGCCTCCAGATCGACGATTTTGGGAGGAAAAGTCACCTGAGTATGTGGTGAAGCCCCCAAGGGTAACACGAAAACCCGGTCGTCCACGCAGTAGGAGAATACATAATGCGATGGATAGTGCGGGCATGAGAGCAGATGGTCGAGCTCACTACCATTGTGGGAATTGCAACCAAGTTGGTCATAACAGGCGTCATTGCCAAAACACACCTTCTGCTGATTGGTACTTGCATACAATCATCTTAATATGTAACTTAACTTGTTGTCCACATTCTTTGAAGTTATGATTAATTGTTCGTTTCTTTGTAGATATTATGGATCCAGGACCGATTGATCCCTCCGTCCTGACAGAGCAGAGCACTCACAGATCTGATGGCATATGGAGGGGAGAGGTATGTGCATAATCATTATCTCCTTAGTTTTACACTTGTACATATATTTAACAATTTTCCATCCATGTAAATTGTATAGGATCCCGGGTGCATTGAATGCACCGAGCACTGGCAAAATGTGCGTCATTGGCTAGTTGATGCGCGCATTTTGCCATACATTGAGATGGCTGGATTTGGTGATTTCATACGATTACAGTACATCAGGATTGATAGGGCTCTCATCACCGCCCTAGTTGAGAGATGGCGGAGGGAGACACAAACATTCCACTTGCATTTGGGGGAGATGACGATCACATTACAGGATGTTGCAGTACTTCTCGGACTCCGAGTTGACGGCATTGCTGTGTGTTGCTCGACTGTGGGAATTGATTGGAATGAAGTGTACTTGCACCTTCTTGGACAAGTACCTCCACGCGAATCATTGAAAGGACGAAGTAGGGTAAGTCTGTTGTGGTTGAGAGAGCAGTTCAGTCGCCTGTCGGAAGATGCCACAGAGATTGAAGTCGAGCAACACGCACGAGCATATTTACTCTATTTGCTCGGTAGCACTATATTTGCCGATAGCAGCAGTAGCCATGTGCACCCGATGTATCTTCTTTTGTTAGAGGATTTATACACTGCGGGACAGTATGCATGGGGTAGTGCCACCCTCGCTTACCTGTATAGAGAGTTGGGAAAAGCTTGTCAATCATGCACATCAGGGATTGCCGGGTGCGTCACCCTTGTCCAGGTAAACCATCAATTATCTTTGACTAGTATATTTTTTTCATAAGTATAACATTTGATTCATGTTGGGTGTGTATGTGGCAAACAGTTATGGTCGTGGGAGAGGTTGCATGTCGGTCGTCCAAACATTAGGAGCACTCCACTAGATGGTTTATCACCGTTAGGAGTTCGGTATGTGTTATTTGTTAAAGGTATTTGATGATGTTATATTTTAGATAATTTATTCCTCATCCTCGTTATGTTAGGTGGAATGCCAAGAAGACAAAAACTGTGAATCCTCACAGTGTCTTGGCGTTGTATAGATCGGAGTTGGACTATCAACGATCCGGCCAGGTATTACTCCTTTATATTGCATGCGTTATGAATATGACAAATGTACATTTCACCAAAAAGTAAAGTATCATATTCATATGTTGTGTAGGTAATATGGCAACCATATCATGATGATGTGTTAGCACAGTTACCTGGAATTTGTACGGATGGAGCGCATGTGTGGCTATCTAGGACGCCGCTTATATGTGTCGACATCGTCGAGATGCATGTTCCGGATCGGGTCATGTTACAATATGGATTTGAACAAGTTTTTCCCCCTCTTATGGTTGAGTTCATTGAACGAGTATCGCGCCGAGGCCGAGGTAGTTTTGATTGGAGGTCGCATCATGCGGCCTACATTACTAGATGGGACGACCGGACGATCACTCTCGTTGAAGGGGAGCCTGCTATGACTGAGCGAGATGCATACATGAGATGGTATTTGAGCATCACTAGGAGACTTATCATGCCACCCATGCATGAGCCAGATATGTTATATCAACCAAGAGGCGACACTGAGCGGGCGTTGGTGAGTATCATTAACTTCATATTTGATTTTATTCACTAGGTATTACGGAAAAAACTCAAGACCCATCCTACTCAATTAGGAGCAGGTCATATAGGCCGAACCCATACCTTGACCCAACCATGGTTTTAAAATTTGAACCGGGGCCGGCCGGTTCGACCTGAGCTGGTTCCTTTTCATGTCGAGTCAGCCAGATATTTTGGGTAGATCACTAGATTGACTAGACCGACTGGTCCGGCACGCCCCCCCCCCCCCAAGCCGGAGACCGAGCCTCTCGGCCTCAGCGATCGGGTCAACTCAGGAATTCGAGACGATGACCGGTCCTGTTTTTTAAACCTTCGACCCAACAAGTTCCGAAGTCCTCTGTGCCCAGCCAGCCAATGCGCTCCCAAGTCCCAAGACGAGACGCGCTCCCTTCTCCCCTCGCCGGGGGCCATGACTTCGCCGGCCACCGCCCTCCTCTCTGCCGCCACATTGCCCGCTACCGCCACCTACTCATCCATCATGACGGAGTTGCTCGAGAAGACACAATGTTACCATCGGATCTTGATCCTCCTCCTCCACCATGTCCTCCCCCTCCGCATCTCCGGCGACCGCGTCCGCATCTCCTAAGACGGCGCCCTCGGATGTTATCCGGCCCGAAGGTGTACCCCATTCCGTACAATCTGGCTTCAACTTGCCGCAAGGCGATTTCCGGCGAGACTGTGGCCAAGAGCGCCGGTCGCGGGGGTAGAGGTTTATTGCCTTTGGCCGTCCGCCAGAGAGCTCATCCAATTGGAGTGGGGAAGGATGGGACTTACTGAAAAAAGGGGCATCGTCAAGATCCATTAGAACCATCGCCCCTTAAGGAACATCGTCAAGATCGGCATCTCTCCTATTTTCTTCAGGTATAAATCGACTTCTATCCTTCCGGGCTCAAGTGTTGGTATTTTGGGCATCTTTTCCTCATTTTCTTTCAAATTGTTTCTTTCGGCCAGTGTTCATCTGCTCTTTCTTTTGTAAATTTCATTAGCTTTGTCGGCTTTATTTCTTTAGGTCTCGAGCTTGATTTAACATTAAAATGATCTCTCTGTTTTTTTTCCTGGTTTAGGTCTTTCACATGATTCAGTTCTTCTTTGTTGAAAAGGTGCTTTTGCCACCTCCCCCACCCCATTTTATCCCTGCAATCAATTGTTTTGGGCAGTCAAAGTCTAAGTTTGCTGTCTTCTTGTGATTTCCCTGAAATTTGCTATTCAAATGCAGTATTATGTGATTCAGTGGCATATGTGGGATATTTTCGTCCAAATGATTCATTATTTTTGCTCCTCTTAAGCCTAATTTGTTTTGGAAAAGCTATAATTATTGTTGAGAGTATGCTTGTCAGAACTCAATCAATATTGAAAAATGTATCTTCTGTGTATGGGGTAGTAGGTGCAGCCAGTTCTCTTTAGTATGTTAGGACAACATTGGGATTATTCAATATTTTTGGTTCATTATACAGCTTGGACTTTGTCTTTAAGGATAAAGTTCGATTTATCATTATGTTTTTGAAATGCTTCTTTTCTATTTTTTTCTAATAATGATTTTTGAATTTCTATTATTCTTACTGGATTCTTTTCTGGTGCCTTTGTGGTGAGGAACAATGTTTACAGTGATGTGGATGATACCATTTCTTGTTTTCTTACGTTGTTAGCTACTTGATTGTATCAAGTTGAATTTTATGTGCAAATAATTATTACCTAGAATTTAACTTCAAGAACAATTTTGTGCTAATTGCATTTTTACGTTGACAAGTTGATATTTTTCTTTAGTGAATAGAATTTGGTGGATAGAAGTACAACACCATCATGATGTATGTTTTTAGTTACAAATTTCATGGCTACTAGATACTGCTATTGTTATTAGTGTGTCCCTGTAAATATGAATCTATACTGATGGAACAGTGTCTTATTTATTCGATATGCTATAATGGTGCCAAGACTATAATAGACTATATGGGCTAGATTTGAAAATTGGTTGTGGTTCTTGACAATATAAAACTAGTATTCTAAGCTGAATAATAATAGTGAAGGTACTAATTTTGGAGTATAAAAGCAATTTTGAGATGGAAACTTGTTTTTACCTGCTTATGATAGAGTGCCTGACCTTGCAGGAGCATAATGGTACAGAACTTTCTGTTCTAAATCCTGTTGCGCAGAAATGCTTTTAGCACCACTGAAAACTAATTTTTGATTTTGAGAGTGGTACAACTATATTTTAATTTGGATTTTCCTTGCAACTACATCTACTTTAATGCTTCTATGGTTTTTCAGATTGGCTTTTTCTTGCTTAGATGTAGAACAATCTGCTTAGAGCAAGATTAGTAGCTTATTCTTATTTTTTGGATGTTAATTCTTGGCTGATCCATAATTTTATCATTGAGTGGCCACGACACTACAATGGAACCGTTGGTAAAATCTATTTCATATGAGTATAGTGCAGGAGACTCTAAACAATTTTTCATCGGGTTAGGGAGTACAATTGAATTATTAATACTAAATGTTGTATGTATTAAGTGCAAAGGAGAACCATTGTAGACTAAATTTTTTTTTATGAATTCTCTTTTATAGAAGGAAAATTATATAATTATGAATAGACCATCTGTTTCTTGATTGACAAGTCTCTCTAGAGTATGTTAACGGAAGAATTGGATACAGATCCAAGGAGGCTAGTGTAGAATGACCGGGAGTTTCAAGTAAATATTGGAGGGAAAACGCAACCCAAATTAATATCATGAAATGTAAAGGGTAAATTGGCTGAGCTCATCAGTTAATGGACCATTACTGTCTAAATTTGAAGGTTTTACTCATCAAATTAGGCAAAAGTAAATCTGAATTTGTACTAATGGAACAATGTCTTATTTAGTCAATACGCTAGAATGGTGATAAAACTATGGCATACTATATGGGCTAGATTTGAAGATTGGTTAAGTTTCTTGACAATATAAAACCAATATTCTAATCTGAATAATCTAAAAATAATAATGCCCATAACTTATTTCTAGAAGCATGAGCACAACTTGAAGATTGAAACCAATTTTTACTTGCTTATGATGGAGTGTGTGACCTTGTAGGAGCATAATGGTAGAAAACCTTATGTTCTAACTCCTATTACAGATTTGCGTTCAGCGCCACTGAATACTAATTTTTTATTTTGAGAGTGGTACAACTACATTAAATTTAGATTTTCCTTGCAACTCCATCTAAACTAAAATTCTCTTGCTATTATTTAAACATTCCTCATAACTAGATTTATTTAATAATTCCTCGTAACTAGATTTTCCAAGTATGATAGTTTACTGACTGATTGGTGTTTTTATTGCATCTTTCAGGTTTTTATGATAATATAGTAATTCATAAAGAGCACTAAGGAAGATTACATGGGCGATAGTTAACTCGATGGTCGACGCGCTGCAAGCTTTGAAATAAGACTCAAATGGATTGGACCACTTCTAGTGGATACTAGGGAAATCAGGTAGCTGCTGATTAAAGAGACTCACCATCAAAATGAATGTACAATGTCTACTTTGTGGGGCCAACAACTTCAAGGAATTCAACGTGAGAAGAAAAAAAGAAAGAAGTAATGTTAACTGAGGGAAAAGCTGATACAAGACATGTAAGGTGGGTCATACAGTTTTCACTTGAAGCTGAAGCAAAGCATTTTTTGGTGCTGGCCATATAAAGGAACGACAACATCCAAATTGGGAGTCTCCAAAAGTAGCAGGATTAGAAAAAAAGGTTCTTGCCATTTTCAGCCAGAAATGGAATAGAAGGAGATCCTGAACCATCGAGATGATTTTCCAAAGTGCTAGCATGAGCAGCAGCAGACGATGTAGGAAAGTTTTCCATTTTAGCCACAATTAAATCGATGAGCACGGCTTGGTGGTTGAGAACAGAGCTATGGTTCTGAACTGCAATGAAAAGGGGGGGTGCATACTGATTTGGTAGCCCAGACAGAAATGAAAACTGCCAATGGAGGGCCACAAGGCTGAGAGGCTTGGCCATTCGGCCAAGCAATATACATGGAGGTGAAGAAGAAGACCCGAAGCAAAGCACCGAGTCATCGTCGTCACGCACTGGGGAAGTAGAACTCAACACCACTTTAATATGAATTTGAGGCTTTTTTAGTGTTGTTTATTATGGCTTTCAAATTAATTGCTTAGTATGATGGCTGATACTCTCTAGGCTAATTATTGATGCATGCATGTTTTGATCACCATTGCTAGCATTTTTTCAGTTGTCCACTTAAAAATTAGCTTGCTGATTGTAGTACTAAATGAGCTGAGAATTTCTTGTTTTCCATGCGAGTTATTTTGGTAAAAATGAATTCTTTTGCAAGACTAATCCTGCTGCCAAACTGATTCTGATTAGTGTTACTTATTTTATTGCCTAAATTCTGCTTTACTAAACAAAAAAAATTGCTGTTTTTGAGTCAGTGTTATTTTTGTGGTCTTCAAAGGGTTTTTTATTAGTGCTCCTATAGACATGTACCTATTTTTAATGAGACCAATTTAACCTAGTTAGTGCAAGTAAAAATGAGTTGTTAGGTTGATTTTGTAGTATATCCTTTCTATGCATACCTCAGTTTTTAGAGAGACTAATTTACATAGAAAGTGTGAGTGAATTAATTTGAGGATGGAGACACTTAAATATGCAGTTTTGATTCTTATACAATCCTCTTGGACTTATGTGCTTATATTTTCTAAAATCACTCACACACATCAGTACACATAGAAATACCATCTAGAAATTTGTTAACTACCATTTTTAGTGGGATGTCTTTAGTCAAGTCTATTTTTGAAAACGTGGTATTTTTAAAACTTCAATGATCATGATAGACCATCTGCTTAGCTTTATGGTGGAGGTGGTTTGAAAATAGGTTGAAGGTATAATACACCAGAAAAAAAAAAGAAAAAAAAAAGAGGTTTGTTACTATCTCCAATGAGTAACCGGGCCTTTGTGCCTCAGTAAGCTGAAGGGTTCGCGTAAAAAATTGGAGGTTAGAACAAATTCTCTAATGAAAAAAAAAAAAGAAAAAAAAGAAGTTTGTTACTATCTCCAATGAGTAACCGGGCCTTTGTGCCTCAGTAAGCTGAAGGGTTCGCGTAAAAAATTGGAGGTTAGAACAAATTCTCTAATGAAAAAAAAAGAAAAAAAAAGAAAAAAAAGAAGTTTGTTACTATCTCCAATGAGTAACCGGGCCTTTGTGCCTCAGTAAGCTGAAGGGTTCGCGTAAAAAATTGGAGGTTAGAACAAATTCTCTTATGACTGCCAGCCATTGCACAGTCGGCTGAAAAAAAAATAGAAAAATGGTGTATTATGCTTTTATACCCTATACTGTGGACTTACGGTTGAGGATGCTTAAGCATTATTTCTATCATGATACTTCAAGATAAAAATGCCATAGATTTATTTTGGGTTATTGAGCTCAACTGTAACTTGACTTATGGGTCACATTAAAATGTGTGGAAGACAGAAATTTAGATTGTATGTCTATTTGTTCTGCACCTTTGTTTTTTGAAAAGTAATTATATATATATTGAGCAAATATTTCCAAGATGAAAGTGTGGAACAGAACCACTAATTTGAGCGTCTTTGTGCTTCAAATTGTTTATTTCCGCAAGTATTAGTGCTTAGTCTCTTTAAAAGTTGTTATGTGTATAAGAAAAGATATATAGGGTTTCATTATTTTAGGTTACATATTTGTGGCTAACGTGGCTGTAAACCCTCGTCCTACTAGGGACACCGAGAGGTTTAACAGCTTGTTCATACGCTTGATGCAATTGTGCTCCTTACGAAAGTGGCACTTACTTGTCTAGTAGTAGTTTCTTAATTTCTTTGCTTTATTTTGTTTTTGTTTTGCTTGAGGACTAGCAAAATATAGGTTTGGGGTATTTGATAAACATAGAATGTACGCATTTATATGCTTCATTTACCGATTTGTTAGTGTAATTTTCCCGTTAGAATAAGGATAAATATGGGTTATTAGTGTTAAGCTAGTGATTTGGAGTATAATTAATTTACTTTAATTAAATAATGTAGATGTGTTAATTGCTTTAATTTAATTATATTTTTATTGCGCGTCTATGATGGAATTTGCTTGTATTGTAGGTTTCAAGAGTTTGAGTTGTAGAATGGCCAAAGTTTTAATCTGTTTCTCAGCTCAATATATTGATGGCTTTTAGTACTCCATATTGAAGTTTTGTTATGTTGGTTGCTCATAGTCTCTTGCATCTCACACGTGTAATTTTAAGTTTTCCAATCTTTGGGTTGATATCACTTGTGGAAAGCTGCTTCTTGATTTTCTTTGTTTTTATTATTTTTAGATGTTAGTATTCAGTGACCATAATTTACTTCAAGTTTGAATTGTGTCAGGTGGAATTTTATGCAAAGAAATCCAATGGCACTTTTGGGCAAAGTTGCAGTTCCAAAGCCAATTAATTTACCAAGTCAAAAGTACTCTGCTGCCTTCTTATTCATGATTTCTTTATTTTGATGTTTGACCAGATGGATAAAAACTTTCCTCTTACTTTTTAGGTTGGAAAATCATGGTTTGGACGCCAATGTGGAAATCGTTCCGAAGTGTTTATTTTCTTCTTTCTTGTTCCTTTCTTGAAAATGTTGTCCATTTTGAGTTGTGCCTTATTTTTTTCTTTATGTACAGTGGGGTAGTCAATTATTATTCTTAACTGGACTTAACATGTTTTGGTGAATATGTTAGGGGGGACTATTAGTTGGGGCAGTCGATCATCACCAAATCAGAACACTTGGGGTTCATCACCTGCATTGTCCTCATCACCTACTGCAGATGGGGCTGTTTGTCCTGCTCATTTAAATGGTCGACCTTCTTCTGGTGGCAGTGGTATTCGGCCATCAGTGGCTGGAAGTGAGAGGTCACATGCATGGGGCATGAACTTGAGACCATCATCAGTATCTGGATTAGTGGCCTCATCACATTTGTCTGGGTGATTGCGTCCTTGCAGTGCAGAAACAAGGCCAGGCAGCTCTCCCAGCTCTCAGTTTGCTGAAACTGTTGCTGAAACTTTTATTGCGTTGGTTGGGTCTGGAAATACAGAATGGCTGGTAAATTTTTTTACTGTAAGCCCTTGCATGCTAATTAATTGTTACATGTTATTGTTGAAGCATTTTAACTGTGAAATTTAGCTTCATTTTTTTTGAGACATGTGAGTTGTCAATTTTGATTGTGTATTTAAGTTGCCTGTTGCTTATGTTCCTGCAGAGTTCTCCATCCTCATTTACTTTGAGTTCGTGTGATTTTCCAACTCTTAGCTCTGACAAGAATTCTGCGTCAAATGTATGGCAAGGTGCGGAAGTTGAATCATTTTACTTGTAGTTTAAACCTTACTTTTGGCCCAGTGATGGAATGCATATACTTTGTCAGATGTCAACATTTTAATGTTTTATCGAAAATAAAGTTTCCGACATGAACTTGACACAGTGGAGTGATATCGTAACACTTTTGTCATTTGGGATCTTTTACTAGAGCACATCTGCATTCTTTATCGAATGCATGTTTTACGAACATGATATTTATTTTTAATGTCACTGTTTGATGATTGTTTTACCTTGTTATTCTGGTTTGGTATTAAATATATGACCGTATGAATCTGCTTAAAACGATTCTGGTGATTGTTTGGATGCTTGAGCTGTGTTGAGTATGCTGTTTATATTCTTTGCAGTGTGTAGAATGCATATCGATGCCAATAATTCAGCAAACTATAGTCTTGTATTACTGATTTCTATTTTCCACAGAAGTTTTATGTGTGATTCACTCCTAAATATTATTTGGTTCGTTTCCTTCTTCTTGTTATTGGCATATATCTGTTGACACTATTGAAAATTTTCTTTAAAATAGATACATTGGATGGACTTTCTTTGTTGGCATCAGTAACTTCTCTCTTTTTAAAAATTTGTAATATTAAACTATTTTTGGATGGTATTCTTTTTACATGCACAGCACTCTGAAATTTCTATATAAAAATATATAATCGCTTATTAAGATACTTGTTATGCAGTGAAGTGTTTATTGTATACTTGCATTGAACTTTTGTACTGGTTTTCACACCAGGTCACAGTTCTCATGGGTGTCCTTCCTCATCCTCTAGTAAAGCTGCAACACAGGACAGATCTGAAGCTTCTTCACCTGGTAATTCATTGCATTGAGCGCATATCTTTTTGCCGAATTTTACTTTTTATTTACTACTTTTACAAGTATCTACTCGTCTTTTCTGGAGTGATCCACTACATTTGCCTCATGTGTATCAGATGGTGGATATATCGATGCGACTAGTGAGAAAGGTGTAGGTACATGGAGCAGGGGTGAGCCCCTGCATCCTGGAACTAGGCCTCAACGAAACATAGAAAAATGGCAGAGATACTCAGAGCAATCCTTGACATATACCAACCCTAGTGTTCCACAACAAAATTTTGAACACTGGTATGGTCCTTCTCTTCAAAATGCGCCTCCCGATGGATCTTGGTACAGAGGATGCCCTCCAGCCGGTCCTTATGGACCGGCAGGTTCTCCTGGGAGTTATTCAGTTGATCCTCCACAGTGGTTATTATCAACCTCAGTCATTGATCCCTGTGAGGCCTGTGCTTAAACCAGCAGACATCTCCAAGGCCTGGAATTGGGGCAGGTGGATATGGCCCTTGGAAGGGAGATTCTTGTCGACCTCATGCGCCTGAATCTTATCCTGTTCCGAGTCATCCTGTGATGCCAGTCAGGTACCCTGAGCCTATGTCACCATACGATGGCTATTATGGTTCTCCACGAGTGAATTTTTGCAATCAGTTGCTAGGGGAATGGCAAGTGGGCATGGTCCATCTCTTTATCACAGGTATCAGAGCCAGAATGCCCATCCTGACTCTGCAATATTCTCAAGAGAGTGATGAGTGGAAAATGAAACCTACACCAGAATCAGACTCATCTCGTTCACTTGTGAAGTCTTCTGAAGTTTTCTCTCAAGAGCTTACTGATAAACATGAGTGAACGTCTCCAACAAGGCAGGAGGTGAATTTGATTCAGCCGACTATGAAGCACAGGTATGCTTTTCTGCAGCATCAATTTGTTAATATCAAACTTGCTTTTCCTTGATTAATTTTTATTTTCTAATTGTTCAGTGTGCGAAACTGAAAGAGATTTCAACTCAGCGGGCTAAGGAAGAGGAGGAGAGGACGAGAGAGCAGAAAGCAAAAGCTTTTGCAAAGTTGGAAGAAGAACAGGACCTTTGGGGATAATGTTCCATCAAAGTCTGATGGCAGCAAACTTCTGCCTAAGCATGAAGAGGTTCCTATTCAGGAGGAAAGTAAAGTAAAAAATGCAGTGGTTAGTGGAAAGCTGAGTGGTGGTATGACTCAAACATCAAATTCATCAATTCAGTCTAGATTAGATGTTGCAGAAAAGGGTGGGTTAGTTAATTGAAGTTTCTGGCTTTCCCATCATGAAATGGATGCTGCAAGTACTTCATCTGTCTCTTCATCTCAAGTTGTTGATAGCTCTCCTAGTGAGGGAAGTGCTTTACAGTTGCATGACAATGGATCTTCCAAGCAGAAGCAAATCAGTCATCATCGAACAAGGAATAATATTTCGAATGACAAGAACCGAGGAGAGGGTTCAATTTCTTCTGGAAGCACTGCTCAAGAGTGCCTCGAGGCAAATGCAATGAATTTGGCGGATCGATCTCAGTGAGTAATATGTATAATGTCGATGGTTCTTCCTCCCAGCATAAGAAGAAGCATACATGGAAGTCTAAGAGCAAACATAAAGTGAATGATGAATTTGGGCAGTCTGGTCTGTTGGCGTCTGCGCCAGTGGAAGGAAACTCTATCAAACCCTCTGTTGAAAGTGGCAAAGTGAAATGTTCAGAAACTTTTGTCCAACTTATTAGGCCTGTCTTGGTTGCAAATATTGTAGAGCCCGAGATTGTCCAGAGGCAGTTCCATCTGTAGACAAAGCTTTGGACAGACAAATTGAAGCAGTCCCCTTGTAAGGAGAATTGGAACCAGTAGAAACCTCAGTCTTCTTGGAATGAATCAAGGAATAGTCAACCTGTTAGATTGACAGAGAAATTTCGTGGTAATGAAACTGTTGTATGGGACCTTGTGCAGCCACTGAATAAGCAGCAACAGTCATTTGAGCAGGTTGGTCAGATTGAAGGTCATCAACCATCCGGAAAGGGTGGGAGTCGAATGGGAAATAGTGTGAAGACTAAGAGTGTGGAGATGGAGAGGTATGTTCCAAAACCAGCTGCCAAAGAGCTGTCATTGCAGAGCAATTTTGCAACTGCCTCTGCGTTCTCCTCCTTTATCATCCATATCTGATGAGATGAGTAGCTCTGGGAATGATATCTGCGCTGTTGGTACTGAAAGTTCTGGTACAGATGCAAAGAATATTGAGAATAAGCATGGGAAAAAACATGCATCGTGGCGCCAGCGCAGTCCCAATGAATCTCATGTAGGCTTGGATGGTGCCCGTGAAGAATCTGTATCTTCTTCTGCTGTTGGGGAAGCTGTTGAGAAGTTGGCATAGGAACACCAGCAATCAGATTCAGATATAAAGTCACACAAACAGCAGGATCATGGAGTGTATACTGGTGGGCAAACTGATAAAGCCATGTCCCTTGAGCAAGTCAGTGGATGTGCTGCCTCCAAAGACAATGGAATTTCTGGAAGGAGGAGGAGGCAAACCAGCAGATTTGGCAAGGGTGATGAGTTGGCAAGGGTGGTGAGCATTATCAGAATGTCAGTGAGGAGCTTAATAAGGATTTAGACAAAGCAATCCCCGTGGAACTAGGTATTCTTACCCCTGCTGTTGAAATTCATGTGTGGGATGGTAAGAAGGATTTGAAACCTGAAAACGGGCAAGTTATGGGATCTCATTGGCAACCAAAAGGTCCTAAACAGCAAAACAGTTCTAATCAGAACCAATATGGAAGCAGAGGCAGCGGGCCTCAGAGGGCTACAGTTCGAGTTGTTACATCTCCCACAAAAGATGAAAGCTCGCAAGTCCAGCCTTCTGAAAATCTACAGGTGGAAATGCAAAAGCACAGTGTTTCGGAAACAACCCACGCACGTCATCAGGACACAAAATTGGTAAAAAGGCCGTGACTGCTCAACTCAAGGAGTAGCAGAAAATACAGATATTTAGATTGAGAAGCAGCAAGCTTCCTGGGATATGCGGAAACAGAGTCAGTGCAATGGTCGTTTTCAGAGAGGGCAAGGAGGGTCACCTCATGGAGGCGGTGGGTGGGGACATTCGGGACTAGTGACCCACAAACAGCAGGGACCTTTGAATGGGGATAGAAGGAAACATTACAATTCTCATTATTGAGCACCAGCCAGTTGAATCTCAATATATGAAATCCAACAATGTGTTTTCTGACTCGGCTCCAACAGAAGAGGTTATGCGTGAAAGTTCTGGGTTGAGATTCAAGGAACGCAGTCAGAACATTTCTTGGCGAGGAGTTCATTTCCATGGACGGAATGGCGGAGGTTCTGTAAGTAGAGTAGCTGCTTCCTAGGACTATCAAAAATGAATTGCGAGCTTACATGCAACATGTTACGCCTTGTCCTGATGGGAACCCTTTATATGAGGTATGTGTGAGGTATGCATGAGCATTGTGTTCCAGCAACAAGAGAGTTATTAACTAATACTCCTTTATGACACAATTTGTTGTACATGTTTTAATGACAGGTATTTTGATTTAGGGTTGGGAAGCTGGTTGAATCTTGCAGGTATTGCGATGGGGCTTGGTTGACTAAAGGAGGTACACGATGTGAGCTTCTTGTTTTCTTGTAGTTCTTTTTCTTTTGTTGAACATCAGGCATCTTTGTCTAGGATTCCTGCATTCATATTCAGTTATTGCAATGTGTTGGGCTCAAGTTTTTAGCTTTGTCGGACCAAGACCAAGAGAGTTCTAGGTCTCACTCTGGTGCTTCTCTTCCGCCATGCTTCACCATGGGTGTCTCTCAGGACCCATAAGCACCCGGGTTCCTTCTCCTTTAAAAAAAACTCTCTATGTCGGACTCTGAGGATGACTAGAATCCCTAACCCTGGCGGCCTCCTCCTCTGCTGGCTCTTCCCTCAACCCTCCCTCTCTGAGATGGAAAAATTCATTCTCGAAGGCCTCTCTTTCTACTAAACTGACCAATTACCAAAATCTTCTCTCTTGGTATAAAATCTCAACAGCAGGCTTCTAAGTAAACTCCTTCGAGGTTTTTTTTAAAAAAAATACTAGAATAGAACTCTCTGACAAATTCTACATCATCTAGAAGCTCTTTGTTTTCTCTACAGAAAATTGCAAGTATAAGAAAATCTAGTAGATTGCTTAATTCTAAGTTGGATGCTTTTAATGAATTGCCCGCCAGTATACACTCCTTTGAGTTTTGTTATGTTGGTTGCTCATTGTCTCTTGCATCTCACATGTGTAGTTTCGTTTTAAGTTTTCCAATCTTTGGGTTGGTATCACTTGTGGAAAGCTGCTTCCTGATTTTCTTTGTTTTCGTTATTTTTAGATGTTAGTATTCAGTGGCCATAATTTACTTCCAGTTTGAATTGTGTCAGGCGGAATTTTTTGCGAAGAAATCCAATGGTAGTTTTGGGCAAAGTTGCAGATCCAAAGCTAATTAATTTCGCAAGTCAAAAGTAGTTTGCTACCTTCTTGTTCATGGTTTCTTTATTTTGATGTTTGACCAGATGGTTAAAACCTTTTCTGTTACTTTGTAGGTTGGAAAATCATGGTCTGGACCCCAATGTGAAAATCGTTCCAAAGTGTTTATTTTCGTCTTTCTTGTTCCTTTTCTTAAAAATGTTGTCCATTTTGAGTTGTGCCTTGTTTTTTTTCTTTATGCACGGTGGGGTAGTCTATTATGATCTGGACCCCTATTTGATGCTTTTTTGCAGCATCAAATTGTTAATATCACACTTGCTTCTCCTTGATTAATTTTTTATTTTCTATTTGTTCAGCATGCGAAACTGAAAGAGATTGCAACTCAGCGGGCTAATGAAGAGGAGGAGAGGACAAGAGAGCAGAAAGCAAAAGCTCTTGCAAAGTTGGAAGAACTGAACAGGAGGACCATGGGGGATAATGGTCCTTCAAAGTGTGATGGCAGCAAACTTCTGCCTAAGCATGAAGAGGTTCCTATTTAGGAGGAAAGAACAGTAAAAAATGCAGTGGTTCGGTTAGTGAATAGCTGAGAGTTGGTATGACTCAAACATCAAATTCATCTATTCAGTCTAGAATGAATGTTGCAGAAAAGGATGGTGAGTTGGTTTAAGTTTTCCAATCTTTGGGTTGATATTGCTTGTGGAAAGCTGCTTTCTTATTTTCTTTGTTTTTGCTATTTTTAGATGTTAGTATTCAGTGGCCATACTTTGCTTCTTGTAGGAATTGTGTCAGGTGGTCATTCCGTCCCTGCAGTGCAGAAACAAAACCAGGCAGCTCCCAGCTGTCTTGGTTTGCTGAAACTGTAGCTGAAACTTTTATTGTGTTGGTTGGGTCTGAAAATATAGAACGGCTGGTAAATTTTTTTACTGTAAGCCCTTGCATGCTAATTAATTGTTACATGTTATTTTTGAAGCATTTTAGCTGTGAAATTTAGCTTCATGTGTTTTGAGGCATGTGAATTGTCTATTTTGATTGTGTATTTAAGTTGGCAGTTGCTTATGTTCCTGCAGAGTTCTCCATCCTCATTTACTTTGACTTCGGTGATTTTCCAACTCTTGGCTCTGACAAGAATTCTGAGTCAAATGTACGGCAAGGTGCTGAAATTGACTCCTTTTACTTGTAGTTAAAACCTTACTTTTGGCCCTATGATGGAATGCATATACTTTGTCAGATGTCAACATTTTAATGTTTTATCGAAAATTAATTTACTAAGTCAAAAGTACTCTGCTGCCTTCTTATTCATGATTTCTTTATTTTGATATTTGACCAGATCGATAAAAACTTTTTTGTTACTTTCTAGGTTGGAAAATCATGGTCTGAACCCCAATGTGGAAATCATTCCAAAGTGTGTATTTTCTTCTTTCTTGTTCCTTTCTTAAAAATGTCGTCCATTTTGAGTTGTGCCGTGTTTTTTTCTTTATATACAGTGGGGTAGTCAATTATTGTTCCTAACTCGATTTTAACATGTCTTGGTGAATATGTTAGGCGCACTATTAGTTGGGGAAGTAGATCATCTCCAAATCAGAATGCTTGGGGGTTCATCGCCTGCATTGTCCTCATCACCTACTGCAAATGGGGCTGTTTGTCCTGCTCATTTTAATGGTCGACCTTCTTCTGGTGGCATTGGTACTCTGCCATCAATGGTTGGAAGTGAGTGGTCACATGATCTTGCCTCTAATGCATGGGGCACGAACTTGAGACCATCAGCAGCTAGATTACTGTAAGCCCTTGCATGCTAATTAATTGTTACATGTTATTGTTGAAGCATTTTAGCTGTGAAATTTAGCTTCATGTTTTTTGAGACATTTGAGTTGTCAATTTTGATTGTGTATTTAAGTTGCCTGTTGCTTATGTTCCTGCAAAGTTCTCCATCCTCATTTACTTTGAGTTCGTGTGATTTTCCAACTCTTAGCTCTGACAAGAATTCTGCATCAAATGTATGGCAAGGTGCTGAAGTTGACTCATTTTACTTGTAGTTTAAACCTTACTTTTGGCCCTGTGATGGAATGCATATACTTTGTCAGATGTCAACATTTTAATGTTTTATCGAAAATAAATTTTCCGACATGAACTTGACACAGTGGAGTGGTATCGTAACACTTTTGTCATTGGGGATCTTTAACTAGTTGTGAGCACATCTGCATTCTTTATCGAATGCATGTTTTACGAACATGATATTTATTTTTAATGTCACTGTTTGATGATTGTTTTACCTTGTTATTCTGGTTTGGTATTAAATATATGACCGTATGAATCTGCTTAAAACGTTTCTTGTGACTGTTTGGATGCTTGAGCTGTGTTGAGTATGCTGTTTATATTCTTTGCAGCGTATAGAATGCATATCGATGCCAATAATTCAGCAAACTATAGTCTTGTATTACTGATTTCTATTTTCAACAGAAGTTTTCTGTGTGATTCGCTCCTAAATACTTTTTGAGAGTTGGGGCGATTCAAGAAATTAAATACTCTATGTTTCTGTTATTTGGTTCGTTTCCTTCTTCTTGTTATTGGCATATATCTGTTGACACTATTGAAAATTTTCTTTAAAATAGATACATTGGATGGACTTTCTTTGTTGTTGGCATCAGTAACTTCTCTCTTTTTAAAAATTTGTAATATTAAACTATTTTTGGATGGTATTCTGTTTACATGCACAGTACCCTGAAATTTCTATATAAAAATATATAATCGCTTATTAAGATACTTGTTATGCAGTGGAGTGTTTATTGTTTATTTGAATTGAACTTTTGTACTGGTTTTCACACCAGGTCACAGTTCTCATGGGCGTCCTTCCTCATCCTCTAGTAAGGCTGCAACACAAGACAGATATGAAGCTTCTTCACCTGGTACTTCATTGCATTGAGCGCATACCTTTTTGCCGAATTTTAGTTTTTATTTACTACTTATACAAGTATCTACTCGTCTTTTCTAGAGTGATCCACTACATTTGCCTCATGTGTATCAGATGGTGGATATATCAATGCGACTAGTGAGAAAAGTGTACGTACATGGACTAGGGGTGAGCCCCTGCATCCTGGAACTAGGCCTCAACGAAACATAGAAAAATGGCAGAGATACTCAGAGCAATCCTTGACATATACCAACCCTAGTGTTCCACAACAAAATTTTGAACATTGGTATGGTCCTTCTGTTCAAAATGCGCCTCCCGATGGATCTTGGTACAGAGGATGCCCTCCAGCCGGTCCTTATGCACCGGCAGGTTCTCCTGGAGTTATTCAGTTGATCCTCCACGGTGGTTATTATCAACCTCAGTCATTGATCCCTGTGAGGCCTGTGCTTAAACCAGCAGACATCTCCAAGGCCTGGAATTGGGGCTGGTGGATATGGCCCTTGGAAGGGAGATTCTTGTCGACCTCATGCGCCTGAATCTTATCCTGTTCCGAGTCATCCTGTGATGCCAGTCAGGTACCCTGAGCCTATGTCACCATACGATGGCTATTATGGTTCTCCACGAGTGAATTTTTGCAATCAGTTGCTAGGGGAATGGCAAGTGGGCATGGTCCATCTCTTTATCACAGGTATCAGAGCCAGAATGCCCATCCTGACTCTGCAATATTCTCAAGGGAGTGATGAGTGGAAAATGAAACCTACACCAGAATCAGACTCATCTCGTTCACTTGTGAAGTCTTCTGAAGTTTTCTCTCAAGAGCTTACTGATAAACATGAGTGAACGTCTCCAACAAGGCAGGAGGTGAATTTGATTCAGCCGACTATGAAGCACGGGTATGCTTTTCTGCAGCATCAATTTGTTAATATCAAACTTGCTTTTCCTTGATTAATTTTTATTTTCTATTTGTTCAGTGTGCGAAACTGAAAGAGATTTCAACTCAGCGGGCTAAGGAAGAGGAGGAGAGGACGAGAGAGCAGAAAGCAAAAGCTTTTGCAAAGTTGGAAGAAGAACAGGACCTTTGGGGATAATGTTCCATCAAAGTCTGATGGCATCAAACTTCTGCCTAAGCATGAAGAGGTTCCGATTCAGGAGGAAAGTACAGTAAAAAATGAGTGGTTAGTGAAAAGCTGAGTGGCGGTATGACTCAAACATCAAATTCATCAATTCAGTCTAGATTCAATGATGCAGAAAAGGGTGGGTTAGTTAATCATCCTTCAATTGAATTCACTGAAGTTTCTGGCTTTCCCAATCATGAAATGGATGGTGCAAGTACTCATCTGTCTCTTCATCTCAAGTTGTTGATAGCTCTCCTAGTGAGGGAAGTGCTTTACAGTTGCATGACAATGGATCTTCCAAGCAGAAGCAAATCAGTCATCATCGAACAAGCAATAATATTTCGAATGACAAGAACCGAGGAGAGGGTTCAATTTCTTCTGGAAGCACTGCTCAAGAGTGCCTCGAGGCAAATGCAATGCATTTGGCGAATCGATCTCTGTGAGTAATATGTATAATGTCGATGATTGTTCCTCTCAGCATAGGAAGAAGCATACATGAAACTCTAAGAGCAAACATAAAGTGAATGATGAATCTGGGGAGTCTGGTCTGTTGGCGTCTGCGCCAGTGGAAGGAAACTCTATCAAACCCTCTGTTGAAAGTGGCAAGGTGAAATGTTCAGAAACTTTTGTCCAACATATTAGGCCTGTCTTGGTTGCAAATATTGTAGAGCCCGAGATTGTCCAGAGGCAGTTCCATCTATAGACAAAGCTTTGGACAGACAAATTGAAGCAGTCCCCTTGTAAGGAGAATTGGAACCAGTAGAAACCTCAGTCTTCTAGGAATGGATCAAGGAATAGTCAACCTGTTAGACTGACAGAGAAATTTCGTGGTAATGAAACTGTTGTCTGGGACCTTGTGCAGCCACTGAATAAGCAGCAACAGTCATTTGAGCAGGTTGGTCAGATTGAAGGTCATCAACCATCCGGGAAGGGTGGGAGTCGAATGGGAAATAGTGTGAAGACTAAGAGTGTGGGGATGGAGAGGTATGTTCCAAAACCAGCTGCCAAAGAGCTGTCATTGCAGAGCAATTTTGCAACTGCCTCTGCGTTCTCCTCCTTTATCATCCATATCTGATGAGATGAGTAGCTCTGGGAATGATATCTGCGCTGTTGGTACTGAAAGTTCTGGTACAGATGCAAAGAATATTGAGAATAAGCATGGGAAAAAACATGCATCATGGCGCCAGCGCAGTCCCAATGAATCTCATGTAGGCTTGGATGGTGCCCGTGAAGAATCTGTATCTTCTTCTGCTGTTGGGGAAGCTGTTGAGAAGTTGGCATATGAACACCAGCAATCAGATTCAGATATAAAGTCACACAAACAGCAGGATCATGGAGTGTATACTGGTGGGCAAACTGATAAAGCCATGTCCCTTGAGCAAGTCAGTGGATGTGCTGCCTCCAAAGACAATGGAATTTCTGGAAGGAGGAGGAGGCAAACCAGCAGATTTGGCAAGGGTGATGAGTTGGCAAGGGTGGTGAGCATTATCAGAATGCCAGTGAGGAGCTTAATAAGGATTTAGACAAAGCAATCCCCGTGGAACTAGGTATTCTTACCCCTGCTGTTGAAATTCATGTGTGGGATGGTAAGAAGGATTTGAAACCTGAAAACGGGCAAGTTATGGGATCTCATTGGCAACCAAAAAGTCCTAAACAGCAAAACAGTTCTAATCAGAACCAATATGGAAGCAGAGGCAGCGGGCCTCAGAGGGCTACAGTTCGAGTTGTTACATCTCCCACAAAAGATGAAAGCTCGCAAGTCCAGCCTTTTGAAAATCTACAGGTGGAAATGCAAAAGCACAGTGTTTCGGAAACAACCCACTCACGTCATCAGGACACAAAATTTGTAAAAAGGCCATGACTGCTCAACTCAAGGAGTAGCAGAAAATACAGATATTTAGATTGAGAAGCAGCAAGCTTCCTGGGATATGCGGAAACAGAATCAGTGCAATGGTCGTTTTCAGAGAGGGCAAGGAGGGTCACCTCATGGAGGCGGTGGGTGGGGACATTCGGGGGTAGTGACCCACAAACAGTAGGGACCTTTGAATGGGGATAGAAGGAAACATTACAATTCTCACTATTGAGTACCAGCCAGTTGAATCTCAATATATGAAATCCAACAATGTGTTTTCTGACTCGGCTCCAACAGAAGAGGTTATGCGTGAAAGTTCTGGGTTGAGATTCTAGGAACGCAGTCAGAACATTTCTCGGCGAGGAGTTCATTTCCATGGACGGAATGGCGGAGGTGCTGTAAGTAAAGTAGCTGCTTCCTAGGACTATCAAAAATGAATTGCGAGCTTACATGCAACATGTTACGCCTTGTCCTGATGGGAACCCTTTATATGAGGTATGAGTGAGGTATGCATGAGCATTGTGTTCCAGCAAGAAGAGTGTGATTAACTTATACTCCTTTATGACACAATTTGTTCATGTTTTAATGACAGGTATTTTGATTTTGGGTTGTGAAGCTGGTTGAATCTTGCAGGTATTGCGATGGGGCTTGGTTGACTAAAGGAGGTACTCGATGTGAGCTTCTTGTTGTCTTGTAGTTCTTTTTCTTTTGTTGAACATCAGGCATCTTTGTCTAGGATTCCTGCGTTCATATTCAGTTATTGCAATGTGTTGGGCTCAACTTTTTAGCCTTGTCGGACCAAGACCAAGAGAGTTCTAGGTCTCACTCCGGTGCTTCTCTGCTGCCATGCTTCACCATGGGTGTCTCTCTCTCAGGACCCATAAGCACCCGGGTTCCTTCTCCTTTGGAAAAAACTCTCTATGTCGGTCTCTGAGGATGACTAGAATCCCTAACCCTGGCGGCCTCCTCCTCAGCTGGCTCTTCCCTCAACCCTCCCTCTCTCAGATGGAAAAATTCATTCTCGAAGGCCTTTCTTTCTACTAAACTGACCCATTACCAAAATCTTCTCTCCTGGTATAAAATCTCAACAGCAGGCTTCTAAGTAAACTCCTTTGAGGTTTTTAAAACAAAAAAACTAGAATAGAACTCTCCTACAAATTCTACATCATCTAGAAGCTCTTTGTCTTCTCTACAGAAAATTGCAAGTATAAGAAAATCTAGTAGATTTCTTAATTCTAAGTTGGATGGTTTTAATGAATTGCCCGCCGGGCAAAAAGGTTGGATGTCTCTAGCCTAGGTCATAGAGAAAACATTCTTCTTATTGGTCTATGTGAAACAAAAATCAAAGCTAGAAAATTTGCCAAGAAACTATGCATCTGATCCTTCAAGCCACATCTTGATTGATTGGAATCCCACTATTTTTGAAGTTGAAAAACTTTTAGAGAGTGACCATTCTATCAATTGTTATGCAACTCAACTTGACTATGGTTTTAGCTTTTTCTTTTCTATGATTTATACTTCCAACTCATCTTAAGAAAGATAAGTTTTATGGGACTCTCTTATTCAAATTAAAAATAGTATTGACGATGTTTGGTTTCTTATTGGTGTCCTAAACAATATTCGGCATAATGATGAGTGGATGAGAGGTAATGCAGTTCAGCAATGGCAGTTAGATAAGTTCAATAGATTCATTTATAAAGCGGAGCTTTTTGAAATTCCTTCTTCGGAGCCTTATTCAATGAGTAATTGTCAATCAGATGGAACTCGGAATCAAAAGCTTAGTAATCGGCATTGTGCACCCTGTTTTAAAACCCGGTTCGGCCCGGCCGGTTGAACCCGGTTGGCCCGGACCCGGTTAATTTTCCGGGCCGAGTCGACCGGGCTGAAACGGGTTACAGACCCGGCCGGGTCATTTACAACTCGGCCGGGTTGACCCAGGAACCGGCCGGGTCGGGCCGGCCGGGTCCTCCCTCCCGGACGCCGTCGCCCCGCGCCGGCACGCCTCCCTCTCCCGTCTGCCGCCGTCGCCGCCCTGACCCCCCTCCCCCGCCAGCGCCGTCGCCGTCGCCACCCCGACTCTCCCCCCTCCCCCTTCTTCCTCTGTTCCCCCTCCCTCCCCCCTCCGCCCCGGCGACCCCCCCTCTCCCCTCTGCCACCGTCACCCCGCGCCGGCACGCCCCACGCCGTCGCCGTCGACCCACCCCACACTAGCGCCGTCGTCGCCCTGACTCCCCTCCCCCGCCCACGCCGTCGCCGCCCCGACTCTCCCCCCTCCCCCTTCTTCCTCTGTTCCCCCTCCCTCCCCCCTCTGCCCCGGTGACCCCCCCTCTCCCCTCTGCCACCGTCGCCCCACGCCGTCGCTGTCGCCGTCGACCCACCCCACGCTAGCGCCGTCGTCGCCCTGACTCCCCTCCCCCGCCCCACGCCGTCGCCGCCCCGACTCTCCCCCCTCCCCCCTTCTTCCTCTGTTCCCCCTCCCTCCCCCATCCGCCCCGGCGACTCCTTCCTCTCCCCTCTGCCACCGTCACCCCGCGCCGGCACGCCCCACGCCGTCGCCGTCGCCGCCCCGACTTTCCTCCCCCGCCCCACGCTGTCGCCGCCCCGACTCTCCCCCCTCCCCCGTTCTTCCTCTGCTCCCCCTCCGCCCCAACTCGGGTCGACCCGGGTCGACCCACCGGGCCAAACCGGTTGGCCCGACCCGGTCATCAAACCGGGTCGGGCCCCGAACCGGGTTTTAAAACATTGATTGTGCATGCTTATCTGATTTTTTTATTAAGTTATATTTGATTTTTGTACTTTTTCCCTAGGCTTTCTTTGTTGGGCTCAATATAATACATTTTATATTATATATTAATGTCTGGGGTTCCTTTTATTTTATATTATATGATGATCAGGATTTTCCTAATTACCTAGAGCTGAAAAGCTGATGGGTAGTGTAAACTGAGAGTATCATGGCTCTTATTTGCAGTTTTACCATGTCGTGGATTGAAGTTTACCCTTTACATGAAGTGTAAATGGTACTTTCTTTGTTCCATATTAGAAGTCCTATTTGTTTTGAAAAGAAGTTACAATGATATTTGAGGAGGATATTCTTTGGTTGTACCCTGACACTAATAGTTGAACTGGAATTACTTTTAGTACTGGAGTTCTTCTAGATTGTTGATATTGAAATTTTGTAACATTAAGGTTTTATTGACTCCTGTTAAATTTTGTCAGTGACAACTCTTTGTGCAATCTAGGCCAAACTAACTGTCCAAATTAATGTAAACAGCCGGCCTTTAAGAATACTTGCAACCGGCGTTTCAAACCTTGTGGGGATTATGCGGAACAAAAGCAATGACCGAGATGCTTGTGTTGGACATTCATCTGCACAAAAACCTCAGCAGGGAAGTCTTGGTCGCGCAACAAGAGGCCTCTCGACAGTTCTCAACGGAAGGCCGGCTGTGAGTGGGGAGAAATGCAAGGGGAACAATCCCAACTAAGGGTGCTCACGAGCCGAGCCAGCTCGTGAGGTTTTTTGGCTCGGCTCGACTCGGCTCGATTTTCAGCTCGACTCGAGTCCAACTCGACTCGAGCTCGAACTCGAGCCAACCTACAGCTCGACTCGGCTCGACTCGAAAAAGCTCGACTCGAATTAGCTCGAAGCTCGACTCGAGAATCAGCTCGAGCTCGAGCTCGACTTTCTTTTCTAAAGAAAGCCCATATGCTTAACCCATTTTGGTTTTCTTTTAATTAAATTAAAGGACTATCATTTCTTTCCTTTTTATAGAGCATGTATAGCCTTAGATTCATACTGTTAGACGATATGAAACTCTCATATTAGTTCATGACCCCTATCGCCCACTGCTGTTGCCCCCATAGCCAGCCATCGTTGCCGCCCCCCGCCTCCTACCGTTAGCCACTGCCCCTTGCTGCCCACCACCCCCTCCGTCGTCACCTCCCACTGTCGCCCATTGCCTCCCCATCGCTGCCTACCGACACCGCCGCTTGCTGAATGTCGACACTGCCCCCCACTGACACCGCCCCCCATCCACCACCCATCGCCCCTTGCCACCCGCCACCGCTGTCGCCCGCCACCTCTCTCCGCCTATCGACACCGCCGCTTGCCGAATGCCGACACTAGCCCCTGCTAACACCGCCCCCCGCCCACCACCCATCGCCCCTTGCCACCCGCCACCGCTGTCGTCCACCACCTATCGCCCCTTACCGCCACCGCTGCCGCCCACCACCCATTGCCCTTTGCCGACCACCACCGTCACCGCTGCTGCTCACCACCTATCGCCCCCCGCCGCCCCCACTGTGGTGGGTGACGGTCGGCAAGGGGCAATGGGTGGTGGGCGGCAAGGGGCGATAGGTGGTGGGGGGGGGGGCGGTATCAGCGGGGGGTAGTGTCGGCAAGCGGCGATAGGGAGGCAATGGGCGACAGTGGGAGGTGACGACGGAGGGGGTGGTGGGAGCGATGGCAACGAGGGGTGTTGGGCAATGGTGGGAGGCGATGTGAGACAACGGCGGCGTGGTGGGTCCGAGGGGTGGTGGGGGAGGCAGAGGTGGGCGGTGTCGACGGACTACGGTGGGAGGCGATGGACCATCGGTAGGAGGTGATAAGCGATGGCGGGGTGAAGCCCACCTCGAATTTAGATTTTTGCCTCGAGCCGGCCAAGCCAGGCTTGAGCTCGAGCCGAGCTCAAGCCGAGCTCCGGCTCGCGAGCCCGAGCTCGAGCTGTCAAATTATATGACGAGCCGAGCTCGAGTTATCAAATCCCAGGCTCGACTCAAGCCGAGTCGAGCTCGAGCCCGAGTTTTAACTATCGAGCTCGAGTCGAGCTGAGTCCAAACTCGACTCAGCTCGGCTCGTGAGCAGCCTTAATCCCAACCCTCTCGTCTGTCCTACATTAATTGCCCTGATTAGAAAACAAGTGTATCCCTTATTTGTTGTTGACCCTCATATAATGCACAAAAAGGAGTGTACAAACCTTAGTCATATGAGTTCAAATCGACATAAATAACAAAGTATGGTGGCCCTTGAGGGGACCGAATGGCGAAGCCATTTTGTAAAAGGCCGAATATTGTTTGGGGCCATTGAAATGAAGGCCCCAACGGCCACCACATGGACAGCCACCCTCTTCTTTATGCTTCATTTCCTCATAATTAACACCAGCAAAATTGGCCATTTTCTCTGGCATCATTCATAACACTAAAAAAGAAAGGAAGACAAGGCAATTTTGGGGGGGAGCTAAATCTACGGGGGTGTGCCAGGATGCAGCTCATGCGGGGGAACCCGCTTATCGGACTCCGAGGCAGATCCAGTTTGCCGGGTACAGCATGGTGATTGGCAAGTTTATTTTTCTACAATAATGATAACTGGAAAGCTGTTAAGTGGCTGTTAGCATCAATGAGTCATCAACTAGATCGCGAGGCCATCTAATTTGAATGGAGGAAAAAATATGTGAACCTCTTTCTTGTCATAGGAGACGAGTTTAACCACAAATTTTCTAAGGTTTCTCATTACCTTGTGATCGATTTGTTTATGTGACAAGTTCTTGGGTTGATTCTGTTTGATTAATACTCAGGTCATCTGTACTAGCTGGTTTTTTAGGTTGTATGCCAACTTCAACCACTTTTTTGAAAGCTTTTTAACCCTATTCCACCTGCTTAAGTGAAGATATTAAAATGCAGAATCCCCTGGTGTGTGCCATTAAAATCTCTCCCATTGGGGGCTTCTTTTGGGCTCCGGGCACAAGGGTGCATTTGAAAGTTTTCCTCGCTTAAAATTTTGTAATACTCTATTTGTATTCCCCTTTCCTCCTTTGGTTAAATGAAAACCTCAATTATCCCGAAAAAAAAAGAAAGATTTTTTAGGCTATGCCCGGGCTATAATCAGCTGGTGAAACTTCACTAGTGTAGTCGTTAGTTAAACTTGAAGTGTCCATAGCCAGTGCTATCGACCATGAGTCCCATTGACCTAAACTTCATCGGCGACTACGATAGTGAAGCTTGACAAGCTGATTACAACTCCCTACGCTCCTTAACGTGATGCAATGTTCCTCGAGTGAGTGAGCCCTGATATTTCCTCGGTGGCTCGACAGGCTAGATTGACGAGGAACAATTGTAGGGGTATGTAGAGGAGTTGGAGCTTGAATGGCCCTGACACATTGGCCCTGCAGCCTGTAAACCTGTCTATCGAGCCGCCTGGCCGATACAGTTTTACGATAAAAAACAATCCTTTTGGTCCACGTCCATGCCCACAAAAGCATTTTTTCTATCCGTCTCAAGGTTTTCTGCCTGGAAATCTGCCATCATATAAGAGCTTTCGATCATCGGGATTGATGGCACATATGCGTGTGCTAAGATGATGCGCATCCTGGAGGAAGATCGGCCATGAGAACTGTTCTGTGTCCGCTCTATTCTATGTTGCAGCTTTACTGGAGGATGAGGAAGGACGGCCATGAGAACTGTGACCTGGTGCGAAAACCAGTACAAAAGTTCAATGCAAGTTAACAATGAAACTCCATTGCATAATAAGTATCTTAATTAGATATTATATATTTTTATATAGAAACTTCATGGCACATGTAAACAAAATAGAACAGTTAACAATCCCAAAAAAGTTGAATATTAAGAATTTTTAAAAAGAGAGAAAATACTTATGCCAACAACAAAAAAAGTCCATCAAATGTATCTATTTTAAAGAAAATTTTAAAAAGTGTGAACAGATATGACAATAACAACAAGAAGAAAACAAACCAAATAACAGAAACGTAGAGTATTTAATTTCTCGAATCGCTCTAACTCTTAGGAGTCAGTCACACAGAAAACTTCCGTAGAAAACACAAATCAGTTATACAAGAATGTAGTTTGCTAAATTATTGGCATCGCTCTGCATTCTACACACTGCAAAGAAACAGCATACTCAACACAACCCAAGCATTCAAACAATCACTGGAAACGTTTTAAGCATACTCATACGCTCATGTATTTAATACCAAGCAAGAATAAAAAGGTAAACCATTCATTAAACAGTGACATTAAAAATAAATAACGAGTTCGTAAAACATGCATTTGATAAAGAATGCACATGTGCTCACAACTAATTAAAGATCCTCAATGACAAAAGAGTTATGATACCACCCCAATGAGTTAAGTTCATGTCGAAAAATTTATTTTCGATAAAACATTAAAATGTTGATATCTGAGAAAGTATATTCATTCCATCACAGGGCCCACCTTAACGGGAACGAGCTTAAGAAAACAATGCAGTGCACTGGCAAACCTAGATCATCAGATCCATTTTAAAGTAATGCATTATCATTTGGGTTGGAAGGGTGATGCATGCAAAAAATTGTGAGATTCTACTGCATCCAGTATATATTAGTCGTTCACAGAGACATTGATTGAAGAATGTCAAATGTATTGGAAAACTCATGCAAAAATTATCACATATATTCCCCAATATTGTCGTTATTAGGTAAAGTGCCAGATAACCATTTTCTTCTAGAGCTTATACATGTACATATGCGAAGGCCAAAAATAAGGTTTTAACTACAAGTAAAATGAGTAAATTTTAGTACCTTTTTGTACATTTGATTCATGACTCTTGTCAAAGCCAAGAGTTAGAAAATCACCAGAACTCAAAAGTAAATGAGGATGGAGAACTCTGCAGGCAACTTAGATACACAATCAAAAAAGACAATTCGCATGCCTCAAAACACATAAAGCTAAATTTCACAGCTAAAATACTTCCAACAATAACATGTAACTATTAATTAGCATGCAGGGGCTTACAGTAAACAAAACTTACCAGCCGTTCTGTATTTCCAGACCCACCCAACAAAATTTTCATCTACAGTTTCAGCAAACCGAGACAACTGGGAGCTGCCTGGTCTTGTTTCTGCACTGCGGGGATGCAATGACCCAGACAAATGTGATGAGGCCACCAATCTAGATGCTGATGGTCTAAAGTTCGTGCCCCATGCATTAGAGGCAAGATCATGTGACCACTCACTTCCAGCCATTGATGGCAGAGTACCAATGCCACCAGAAGAAGGTCGACCATTAAAATGAGCAGGACAAACAGCCCCATTTGCAGTAGGTGATGAGGACAATGCAGGCGATGAACCCCCAAGCATTCTGATTTGGAGATGATCTACTTCCCCAACTAATAGTGCTCCTAACATATTCACCAAGACATGTTAAAATCCAGTTAGGAACAATAATTGACTACCCCACACTGTATATAAAGAAAAAAACACGGCACAACTCAAAATGGACAACATTTTTAAGAAAGGAACAAGAAAGAAGAAAATACACACTTTGGAATGATTTCCACATTGGGGTTCAGACCATGATTTTCCAACCTAGAAAGTAACAAAAAAGTTTTTATGGATCTGGTCAAATATCAAAATAAAGAAATCATGAATAAGAAGGCAGCAGAGTACTTTTGACTTGGTAAATTAATTTTCGATAAAACATTAAAATGTTGACATCTGACAAAATATATGCATTCCATCATAGGGCCAAAAGTAAGGTTTTAACTACAAGTAAAAGGAGTCAATTTCAGCACCTTGCCGTACATTTGACTCAGAATTCTTGTCAGAGCCAAGAGTTGGAAAATCACCGAAGTCAAAGTAAATGAGGATGGAGAACTCTGCAGGAACATAAGCAACTGCCAACTTAAATACACAATCAAAATAGACAATTCACATGCCTCAAAACACATGAAGCTAAATTTCACAGCTAAAATGCTTCAAAAATAACATGTAACAATTACATAGCATGCAAGGGCTTACAGTAAAAAAATTTACCAGCCGTTCTATATTTTCAGACCCAACCAACACAATAAAAGTTTCAGCTACAGTTTCAGCAAACCAAGACAGCTGGGAGCTGCCTGGTTTTGTTTCTGCACTGCAGGGACGGAATGACCACCTGACACAATTCCTACAAGAAGCAAAGTATGGCCACTGAATACTAACATCTAAAAATAGCAAAAACAAAGAAAATAAGAAAGCAGCTTTCCACAAGCAATATCAACCCAAAGATTGGAAAACTTAAACCAACTCACCATCCTTTTCTGCAACATTCATTCTAGACTGAATAGATGAATTTGATGTTTGAGTCATACCAACTCCCATGTGAGATGCAAGAGACAATGAGCAACCAACATAACAAAACTCAAAGGAGTCTATACTGGTGGGCAATTCATTAAAAGCATCCACCTTAGAATTAAGCAATCTACTAGATTTTCTTATTCTTGCAATTTTCTGTAGAGAAGACAAAGAGCTTCTAGATGATGTAGAATTTGTCAGAGAGTTCTATTCTAGTATTTTTTTTAAAAAAAACCTCGAAGGAGTTTACTTAGAAGTGTGCTGTTGAGATTTTATACCAAGAGAGAAGATTTGGTGATTGGTCAGTTTAGTAGAAAGAGAGGCCTTAGAGAATGAATTTTTCCATCTGAGAGAGGGAGGGGTTAAGGGGAGAGCCAGCAGAGGAGGAGGCCGCCAGGGTTAGGGATTCTAGTCATCCTCAGATCCCGACATAGAGAGTTTTTCAGAAAGGAGAACGAAACCGGGTGCTTATGGGTCCTGAGAGACACCCATGGTGAAGCATGGCGGCAGAGAAGCACCAGAGTGAGACCTAGAACTCTCTTGGTCCTTGGTCTGACAAGGCTAAAAAGTTGAGCCCAACACATTGCAATAACTGAATATGAACGCAGGAATCCTAGACAAAGATGCCTGATGTTCAACAAAAGAAAAAGAACTACAAGACAACAAGAAGCTCACATCGTGTACCTCCTTTAGTCAACCAAGCCCCATCGCAATACCTGCAAGATTCAACCAGCTTCACAACCCAAAATCAAAATACCTGTCATTAAAACATGAAGAAATTGTGTCATAAAGGAGTATAAGTTAATCACACTCTTCTTGCTGGAACACAATGCTCATGCATACCTCACACATACCTCATATAAAGGGTTCCCATCAGAACAAGGCGTAACATGTTGCATGTAAGCTCGCAATTCATTTTTGATAGTCCTAGGAAGCAGCTACTCTACTTACAGCACCTCCGCCATTCCGTCCATGGAAATGAACTCCTCGCCGAGAAATGTTCTGACTGCGTTCCTTGAATCTCAACCCAGAACTTTCACGCATAACCTCTTCTGTTGGAGCCGAGTCAGAAAACACATTGTTGGATTTCATATATTGAGATTCAACTGGCTGCTACTCAATAGTGAGAATTGTAATGTTTCCTTCTATCCCTATTCAAAGGTCCCTGCTGTTTGTGGGTCACTAGCCCCGAATGTCCCCACCCACCGCCTCCATGAGGTGACCCTCCTTGCCCTCTCTGAAAACGACCATTGCACTGACTCTGTTTCCGCATATCCCAGGAAGCTTGCTGCTTCTCAATCTAAATATCTGTATTTTCTGCTACTCCTTGAGTTGAGCAGTCATGGCCTTTTTACAAATTTTGTGTCCTGATGACGTGAGTGGGTTGTTTCTGAAACACTGTGCTTTTGCATTTCCACCTGTAGATTTTCAAAAGGCTGGACTTGTGAGCTTTCATCTAACAACTCGAAATGTAGCCCTCTGAGGCCCGCTGCCTCTGCTTCCATATTGGTTCTGATTAGAACTGTTTTGCTGTTTAGGACCTTTTGGTTGCCAATGAGATCCCATAACTTGCCCGTTTTCAGGTTTCAAATCCTTCTTACCATCCCACACATGAATTTCAACAGCAAGGGTAAGAATACCTAGTTCCACGGGGATTGCTTTGTCTAAATCCTTATTAAGCTCCTCACTGACATTCTGATAATGCTCACCACCCTTGCCAACTCATCACCCTTGCCAAATCTGCTGGTTTGCCTCCTCCTCCTTCCAGAAATTCCATTGTCTTTGGAGGCAGCACATCCACTGACTTGCTCAAGGGACATGGCTTTATCAGTTTGCCCACCAGTATACACTCCATGATCCTGCTGTTTGTATGACTTTATATCTGAATCTGATTGCTGGTGTTCATATGCCAACTTCTCAACAGCTTCCCCAACAGCAGAAGAAGATACAGATTCTTCACGGGCACCATCCAAGCCTACATGAGATTCATTGGGACTGCGCTGGCGCCATGATGCATGTTTTTTCCCATGCTTATTCTCAATATTCTTTGCATCTGTACCAGAACTTTCAGTACCAACAGCGCAGATATCATTCCCAGAGCTACTCATCTCATCAGATATGGATGATAAAGGAGGAGAACGCAGAGGCAGTTGCAAAATTGCTCTGCAATGACAGCTCTTTGGCAGCTGGTTTTGGAACATACCTCTCCATCTCCACACTCTTAGTCTTCACACTATTTCCCATTCGACTCCCACCCTTCCCGGATGGTTGATGACCTTCAATCTGACCAACCTGCTCAAATGACTGTTGCTGCTTATTCAGTGGCTGCACAAGGTCCCAGACAACAGTTTCATTACCACGAAATTTCTCTGTCAGTCTAACAGGTTGACTATTCCTTGATCCATTCCTAGAAGACTGAGGTTTCTACTGGTTCCAATTCTCCTTACAAGGGGACTGCTTCAATTTGTCTGTCCAAAGCTTTGTCTATAGATGGAACTGCCTCTGGACAATCTCGGGCTCTACAATATTTGCAACCAAGACAGGCCTAATATGTTGGACAAAAGTTTCTGAACATTTCACTTAGCCACTTTCAACAGAGGGTTTGATAGAGTTTCCTTCCACTGGCGCAGACGCCAACAGACCAGACTCCCCAGATTCATCATTCACTTTATGTTTGCTCTTAGAGTTTCATGTATGCTTCTTCCTATGCTGAGAGGAAGAATCATCGACATTATACATATTACTCACTGAGATCGATTCGCCAAATGCATTGCATTTGCCTCGAGGCACTCTTGAGCGGTGCTTCCAGAAGAAATTGAACGCTCTCCTCGGTTCTTGTCATTCGAAATATTATTGCTTGTTCGTTGATGACTGATTTGCTTCTGCTTGGAAGATCCATTGTCATGCAACTGTAAAGCACTTCCCTCACTAGGAGAGCTATCAACAACTTGAGATGAAGAGACAGATGAAGTACTTGCAGCATCCATTTCATGATTGGGAAAGCCAGAAACTTCAGTGAATTCAATTGCAGGATGATTAACTAACCCACCCTTTTCTGCAACATTTAATCTAGACTGAATTGATGAATTTGATGTTTGAGTCATACCGCCACTCAGCTTTTCACTAACCACTCATTTTTTACTGTACTTTCCTCCTGAATCGGAACCTCTTCATGCTTAGGCAGAAGTTTGATGCCATCAGACTTTGATGGAACATTATCCCCAAAGGTCCTGTTCTTCTTCCAACTTTGCAAAAGCTTTTGCTTTCTGCTCTCTCGTCCTCTCCCCCTCTTCCTTAGCCCGCTGAGTTGAAATCTCTTTCAATTTCGCACACTGAACAAATAGAAAATAAAAATTAATCAAGGAAAAGCAAGTTTGATATTAACAAATTGATGCCGCAGAAAAGCATACCCGTGCTTCATAGTCGGCTGAATCAAATTCACCTCCTGCCTTGTTGGAGATGTTCACTCATGTTTATCAGTAAGCTCTTGAGAGAAAACTTTAGAAGACTTCACAAGTGAACGAGATGAGTCTGATTCTGGTGTAGGTTTCATTTTCCACTCATCACTCTCTTGAGAATATTGCAGAGTCAGGATGAGCATTCTGGCTCTGATACCTGTGATAAAGAGATGGACCATGCCCACTTGCCATTCCCCTAACAACTGATTGCAAAAATTCACTCGTGGAGAACCATAATAGCCATCGTATGGTGACATAGGCTCAGGGTACCTGACTGGCATCACAGGATGACTCGGAACAGGATAAGATTCAGGCGTATGAGGTCGACAAGAATCTCCCTTCCAAGGGCCATATCCACCAGCCCCAATTCCAGGCCTTGGAGATGTCTGCTGGTTTAAGCACAGGCCTCACAGGGATCAATGACTGAGGTTGATAATAACCACCGTGGAGGATCAACTGAATAACTCCAGGAGAACCTGCCGGTGCATAAGGACCGGCTGGAGGGCATCCTCTGTACCAAGATCCATCGGGAGGCGCATTTTGAACAGAAGGACCATACCAATATTCAAAATTTTGTTGTGGAACACTAGGGTACCAAGATCCATCGGGAGGCGCATTTTGAATATAAACAGCATACTCAACACAGCTCAAGCATCCAAACAGTCACAAGAAACGTTTTAAGCAGATTCATATGGTCATATATTTAATACCAAACCAGAATAACAAGGTAAAACAATCATCAAACAGTGACATTAAAAATAAATATCATGTTCGTAAAACATGCATTCGATAAAGAATGCAGATGTGCTCACAACTAGTTAAAGATCCCCAATGACAAAAGTGTTACGATACCACTCCACTGTGTCAAGTTCATGTCGGAAAATTTATTTTCGATAAAACATTAAAATGTTGACATCTGACAAAGTATATGCATTCCATCACAGGGCCAAAAGTAAGGTTTAAACTACAAGTAAAATGAGTCAACTTCAGCACCTTGCCATACATTTGACGCAGAATTCTTGTCAGAGCTAAGAGTTGGAAAATCACACGAACTCAAAGTAAATGAGGATGGAGAACTCTGCAGGAACATAAGCAACAGGCAACTTAAATACACAATCAAAATTGACAACTCACATGTCTCAAAAACCATGAAGCTAAATTTCACAGCTAAAATGCTTCAACAATAACATGTAACAATTAATTAGCATGCAAGGGCTTACAGTAATCTAGATGCTGATGGTCTCAAGTTCGTTCCCCATGCATTAGAGTCAAGATCATGTGACCACTCACTTCCAGCCATTGATGGCAGAGTACCAATGCCACCAGAAGAAGGTCGACCATTAAAATGAGCAGGACAAACAGCCCCATTCGCAGAAGGTGATGAGGACAATGCAGGCGATGAACCCCCAAGCATTCTGATTTGGAGATGATTTACTTCCCCAACTAATAGTGCTCCTAACATATTCACCAAGACATGTTAAAATCCAGTTAGGAACAATAATTGACTACCCCACTGTATATAAAGAAAAAAACACGGCACAACTCAAAATGGACAACATTTTTAAGAAAGGAACAAGAAAGAAGAAAATACACACTTTGGAATGATTTCCACATTGGGGTTCAGACCATGATTTTCCAACCTAGAAAGTAACAAAAAAGTTTTTATGGATCTGGTCAAATATCAAAATAAAGAAATCATGAATAAGAAGGCAGCAGAGTACTTTTGACTTGGTAAATTAATTTTCGATAAAACATTAAAATGTTGACATCTGACAAAATATATGCATTCCATCATAGGGCCAAAAGTAAGGTTTTAACTACAAGTAAAAGGAGTCAATTTCAGCACCTTGCCGTACATTTGACTCAGAATTCTTGTCAGAGCCAAGAGTTGGAAAATCACCGAAGTCAAAGTAAATGAGGATGGAGAACTCTGCAGGAACATAAGCAACTGCCAACTTAAATACACAATCAAAATAGACAATTCACATGCCTCAAAACACATGAAGCTAAATTTCACAGCTAAAATGCTTCAAAAATAACATGTAACAATTACATAGCATGCAAGGGCTTACAGTAAAAAAATTTACCAGCCGTTCTATATTTTCAGACCCAACCAACACAATAAAAGTTTCAGCTACAGTTTCAGCAAACCAAGACAGCTGGGAGCTGCCTGGTTTTGTTTCTGCACTGCAGGGACGGAATGACCACCTGACACAATTCCTACAAGAAGCAAAGTATGGCCACTGAATACTAACATCTAAAAATAGCAAAAACAAAGAAAATAAGAAAGCAGCTTTCCACAAGCAATATCAACCCAAAGATTGGAAAACTTAAACCAACTCACCATCCTTTTCTGCAACATTCATTCTAGACTGAATAGATGAATTTGATGTTTGAGTCATACCAACTCTCAGCTATTCACTAACCGAACCACTGCATTTTTTACTGTTCTTTCCTCCTAAATAAGAACCTCTTCATGCTTAGGCAGAAGTTTGCTGCCATCACACTTTGAAGGACCATTATCCCCCATGGTCCTCCTGTTCAGTTCTTCCAACTTTGCAAGAGCTTTTGCTTTCTGCTCTCTTGTCCTCTCCTCCTCTTCCTTAGCCCGCTGAGTTGCAATCTCTTTCAGTTTCGCATGCTGAACAAATAGAAAATAAAAAATTAATCAAGGAGAAGCAAGTGTGATATTAACAATTTGATGCTGCCAAAAAGCATCAAATAGGGGTCCAGATCATAATTGACTACCCCACTGTGCATAAAGAAAAAAAACAAGGCACAACTCAAAATGGACAACATTTTTAAGAAAAGGAACAAGAAAGACGAAAATAAACACTTTGGAACGATTTTCACATTGGGGTCCAGACCATGATTTTCGAACCTACAAAGTAACAGAAAAGGTTTTAAGCATCTGGTCAAACATCAAAATAAAGAAACCATGAACAAGAAGGCAGCAAACTACTTTTGACTTGGGAAATTAATTAGCTTTGGATCTGCAACTTTGCCCAAAACTACCATTGGATTTCTTCGCAAAAAATTCCGCCTGACACAATTCAAACTGGAAGTAAATTATGGCCACTGAATACTAACATCTAAAAATAACGAAAACAAAGAAAATCAGGAAGCAGCTTTCCACAAGTGATACCAACCCAAAGATTGGAAAACTTAAAACGAAACTACACATGTGAGATGCAAGAGACAATGAGCAACCAACATAACAAAACTCAAAGGAGTGTATACTGGCGGGCAATTCATTAAAAGCATCCAACTTAGAATTAAGCAATCTACTAGATTTTCTTATACTTGCAATTTTCTGTAGAGAAAACAAAGAGCTTCTAGATGATGTAGAATTTGTCAGAGAGTTCTATTCTAGTATTTTTTTAAAAAAAAACCTCGAAGGAGTTTACTTAGAAGCCTGCTGTTGAGATTTTATACCAAGAGAGAAGATTTTGGTAATTGGTCAGTTTAGTAGAAAGAGAGGCCTTCGAGAATGAATTTTTCCATCTCAGAGAGGGAGGGTTGAGGGAAGAGCCAGCAGAGGAGGAGGCCGCCAGGGTTAGGGATTCTAGTCATCCTCAGAGTCCGACATAGAGAGTTTTTTTTAAAGGAGAAGGAACCCGGGTGCTTATGGGTCCTGAGAGACACCCATGGTGAAGCATGGCGGCAGAGAAGCACCAGAGTGAGACCTAGAACTCTCTTGGTCTTGGTCCGACAAAGCTAAAAACTTGAGCCCAACACATTGCAATAACTGAATATGAATGCAGGAATCCTAGACAAAGATGCCTGATGTTCAACAAAAGAAAAAGAACTACAAGAAAACAAGAAGCTCACATCGTGTACCTCCTTTAGTCAACCAAGCCCCATCGCAATACCTGCAAGATTCAACCAGCTTCCCAACCCTAAATCAAAATACCTGTCATTAAAACATGTACAACAAATTGTGTCATAAAGGAGTATTAGTTAATCACTCTCTTCTTGCTGGAACACAATGCTCATGCATACCTCACTCATACCTCATATAAAGGGTTCCCATCAGGACAAGGCGTAACATGTTGCATGTAAGCTCGCAATTCATTTTTGATAGTCCTAGGAAGCAGCTACTCTACTTACAGCACCTCCGCCATTCCGTCCATGGAAATGACCTCCTCGCCGAGAAATGTTCTGACTGCGTTCCTTGAATCTCAACCCAGAACTTTCAAGCATAACCTCTTCTGTTGGAGCCGAGTCAGAAAACACATTGTTGGATTTCATATATTGAGATTCAACTGGCTGGTACTCAATAGTGAGAATTGTAATGTTTCCTTCTATCTCCATTCAAAGGTCCCTGCTGTTTGTGGGTCACTAGCCCCGAATGTCCCCACCCACCGCCTCCATGAGGTGACCCTCCTTGCCCTCTCTGAAAACGACCATTGCACTGACTCTGTTTCCGCATATCCCAGGAAGCTTGCTGCTTTTCAATCTAAATATCTGTATTTTCTGCTACTCCTTGAGTTGAGCAGTCATGGCCTTTTTACAAATTTTGTGTCCTGATGACGTGAGTGGGTTGTTTCTGAAACACTGTGCTTTTGCATTTCCACCTGTAGATTTTCAAAAAGCTGGACTTGTGAGCTTTCATCTTTTGTGGGAGATGTAACAACTCGAAATGTAGCCCTCTGAGGCCCGCTGCCTCTGCTTCCATATTGGTTCTGATTAGAACTGTTTTGCTGTTTAGGACCTTTTGGTTGCCAATGAGATCCCATAACTTGCCCGTTTTCAGGTTTCAAATCCTTCTTACCATCCCACACATGAATTTCAACAGCAGGGGTAAGAATACCTAGTTCCACGGGGATTGCTTTGTCTAAATCCTTATTAAGCTCCTCACTGACATTCTGATAATGCTCACCACCCTTGCCAACTCATCACCCTTGCCAAATCTGCTGGTTTGCCTCCTCCTCCTTCCAGAAATTCCATTTGTCTTTGGAGGCAGCACATCCACTGACTTGCTCAAGGGACATGGCTTTATCAGTTTGCCCACCAGTATACACTCCATGATCCTGCTGTTTGTATGACTTTATATCTGAATCTGATTGCTGGTGTTCATATGCCAACTTCTCAACAGCTTCCCCAACAGCAGAAGAAGATACAGATTCTTCACGGGCACCATCCAAGCCTACATGAGATTCATTGGGACTGCGCTGGCGCCATGATGCATGTTTTTTCCCATGCTTATTCTCAATATTCTTTGCATCTGTACCAGAACTTTCAGTACCAACAGCGCAGATATCATTCCCAGAGCTACTCATCTCATCAGATATGGATGATAAAGGAGGAGAACGCAGAGGCAGTTGCAAAATTGCTCTGCAATGACAGCTCTTTGGCAGCTGGTTTTGGAACATACCTCTCCATCTCCACACTCTTAGTCTTCACACTATTTCCCATTCCACTCCCACCCTTTCCGGATGGTTGATGACCTTCAATCTGACCAACCTGCTCAAATGACTGTTGCTGCTTATTCAGTGGCTGCACAAGGTCCCAGACAACAGTTTCATTACCACGAAATTTCTCTGTCAATCTAACAGGTTGACTATTCCTTGATCCATTCCTAGAAGACTGTGGTTTCTACTGGTTCCACTTCTCCTTACAAGGGGACTGCTTCAATTTGTCTGTCCAAAGCTTTGTCTACAGATGGAACTGCCTCTGGACAATCTCGGGCTCTACAATATTTGCAACCAACACAGGCCTAATAAGTTGGACAAAAGTTTCTGAACATTTCACCTTGCCACTTTCAACAGAGGGTTTGATAGAGTTTCCTTCCACTGGCGCAGACGCCAACAGACCAGACTGCCCAGATTCATCATTCACTTTATGTTTGCTCTTAGAGTATAGTGCAAAAGTAGTAAATAAAAAGTAAAATTCGGCAAAAAGGTATGCGCTCAATGCAATGAAGTACCAGGTGAAGAAGCTTCAGATCTGTCCTGTGTTGCAGCTTTACTAGAGGATGAGGAAGGACACCCATGAGAACTGTGACCTGGTGTGAAAACCAGTACAAAAGTTCAATGCAAGTAAACAATAAACACTCCACTGCATAACAAGTATCTTAATAAGCGATTATATATTTTTATATAGAAATTTCAGAGTGCTGTGCATGTAAACAGAATACCATCCAAAAATAGTTTAATATTACAAATTTTTAAAAAGAGAGAAGTTACTGATGCCAACAAAGTAAGTCCATCCAATGTATCTATTTTAAAGAAAATTTTCAATAGTGTCAACAGATATATGCCAATTACAAGAAGGAAACGAACCAAATAATATTTAGGAGTGAATCACACATAAAACTTCTGTGGAAAAATGAAATCAGTAATACAAGACTATAGTTTGCTGAATTATTGGCATCGATATGCATTCTACACACTGCAAAGAATATAAACAGCATACTCAACACAGCTCAAGCATCCAAACAATCACCAGAATCGTTTTAAGCAGATTCATACGGTCATAAATTTAATACCAAACCAGAATAACAAGGTAAAACAATCATCAAACAGTGACATTAAAAATAAATATCATGTTCGTAAAACATGCATTCGATAAAGAATGCAGATGTGCTCACAACTAGTTAAAGATCCCCAATGACAAAAGTGTTACGATACCACTCCACTGCGTCAAGTTCATGTCGGAAAATTTATTTTCGATAAAACATTAAAATGTTGACATCTGACAAAGTATATGCATTCCATCACAGGGCCAAAAGTAAGGTTTAAACTACAAGTAAAATGAGTCAACTTCAGCACCTTGCCATACATTTGACGCAGAATTCTTGTCAGAGCTAAGAGTTGGAAAATCACACGAACTCAAAGTAAATGAGGATGGAGAACTCTGCAGGAACATAAGCAACAGGCAACTTAAATACACAATCAAAATTGACAACTCACATGTCTCAAAAAAAATGAAGCTAAATTTCACAGCTAAAATACTTCAACAATAACATGTAACAATTAATTAGCATGCAAGGGCTTACAGTAAAAAAATTTACCAGCCATTCTGTATTTCCAGACCCAACCAACGCAATAAAAGTTTCAGCAACAGTTTCAGCAAACTGAGAGCTGGGAGAGCTGCCTGGCCTTTTTTCTGCACTGCAAGGACGCAATCACCTAGGCAAATGTGATGAGGTCACTAATCCAGATACTGATGATGGTCTCAAGTTCATGCCCCATGCATGTGACCTCTCACTTCCAGCCACTGATGGCCGAATACCACTGCCACCAGAAGAAGGTCGACCATTTAAATGAGCAGGACAAACAGCCCCATCTGCAGTAGGTGATGAGGACAATGCAGGTGATGAACCCCAAGTGTTCTGATTTGGTGATGATCGACTTCCCCAACTAATAGTCCCCCTAACATATTCACCAAAACATGTTAACTCCAGTTAAGAACAATAATTGACTACCCCACTGTACATAAAGAAAAAAATAAGGCACAACTCAAAATGGACAACATTTTCAAGAAAGGAACAAGAAAGAAGAAAATAAACACTTTGGAACGATTTCCACATTGGCATCCAAACCATGATTTTCCAACCTAAAAAGTAACAGGAAAGTTTTTATCCATCTGGTCAAACATCAAAATAAAGAAATCATGAATAAGAAGGCAGCAGAGTACTTTTGACTTGGTAAATTAATTGGCTTTGGAACTGCAACTTTGCCCAAAAGTGCCATTGGATTTCTTCGCATAAAATTCCACCTGACACAATTCAAACTTGAAGTAAATTATGGTCACTGAATACTAACATCTAAAAATAATAAAAACAAAGAAAATCAAGAAGCAGCTTTCCACAAGTGATATCAACCCAAAGATTGGAAAACTTAAAATTACACGTGTGAGATGCAAGAGACTATGAGCAACCAACATAACAAAACTCCAATATGGAGTACTAAAAGCCATCAATATATTGAACTGAGAAACAGATTAAAACTTTGGCCATTCTACAACTCAAACTCTTGAAACCTACAATACAAGCAAATTCCATCATAGACACGCAATAAAAATATAATTAAATTAAAGCAATTAACGCATCTACATTATTTAATTAAAGTAAATTAATTATACTCCTAATCACTAGCTTAACACTAATAACCCATATTTATCCTTATTCTAACGGGAAAATTACACTAACAAATCGGTAAATGAAGCATATAAATGCGTACATTCTATGTTTATCAAATACCCCAAACCTATATTTTGCTAGTCCTCGAGCAAAACAAAAACAAAATAAAGCAAAGAAATTAAGAAACTACTACTAGACAAGTAAGTGCCACTTTCGTAAGGAGCACAATTGCATCAAGCGTATGAACAAGCTGTTAAACCTCTCGGTGTCCCTAGTAGGACGAGGGTTTACAGCCAGGTTAGCCACAAATATGTAACCTAAAATAATAAAACCCTATATATCTTTTCTTATACACATAACAACTTTTAAAGAGACTAAGCACTAATACTTGCGGAAATAAACAATTTGAAGCACAAAGACGCTCAAATTAGTGGTTCTGTTCCACACTTTCATCTTGGAAATATTTGCTCAATATATATATAATTACTTTTCAAAAAACAAAGGTGCAGAACAAATAGACATACAATCTAAATTTCTGTCTTCCACACATTTTAATGTGACCCATAAGTCAAGTTACAGTTGAGCTCAATAACCCAAAATAAATCTATGGCATTTTTATCTTGAAGTATCATGATAGAAATAATGCTTAAGCATCCTCAACCGTAAGTCCACAGTATAGGGTATAAAAGCATAATACACCATTTTTCTATTTTTTTTTCAGCCGACTGTGCAATGGCTGGCAGTCATAAGAGAATTTGTTCTAACCTCCAATTTTTTACGCGAACCCTTCAGCTTACTGAGGCACAAAGGCCCGGTTACTCATTGGAGATAGTAACAAACTTCTTTTTTTTCTTTTTTTTTTCTTTTTTTTTCATTAGAGAATTTGTTCTAACCTCCAATTTTTTACGCGAACCCTTCAGCTTACTGAGGCACAAAGGCCCGGTTACTCATTGGAGATATTAACAAACTTCTTTTTTTTCTTTTTTTTTTTCATTAGAGAATTTGTTCTAACCTCCAATTTTTTACGCGAACCCTTCAGCTTACTGAGGCACAAAGGCCCGGTTACTCATTGGAGATAGTAACAAACCTCTTTTTTTTTTCTTTTTTTTTTCTGGTGTATTATACCTTCAACCTATTTTCAAACCACCTCCACCATAAAGCTAAGCAGATGGTCTATCATGATCATTGAAGTTTTAAAAATACCACGTTTTCAAAAATAGACTTGACTAAAGACATCCCACTAAAAATGGTAGTTAACAAATTTCTAGATGGTATTTCTATGTGTACTGATGTGTGTGAGTGATTTTAGAAAATATAAGCACATAAGTCCAAGAGGATTGTATAAGAATCAAAACTGCATATTTAAGTGTCTCCATCCTCAAATTAATTCACTCACACTTTCTATGTAAATTAGTCTCTCTAAAAACTGAGGTATGCATAGAAAGGATATACTACAAAATCAACCTAACAACTCATTTTTACTTGCACTAACTAGGTTAAATTGGTCTCATTAAAAATAGGTACATGTCTATAGGAGCACTAATAAAAAACCCTTTGAAGACCACAAAAATAACACTGACTCAAAAACAGCAATTTTTTTTGTTTAGTAAAGCAGAATTTAGGCAATAAAATAAGTAACACTAATCAGAATCAGTTTGGCAGCAGGATTAGTCTTGCAAAAGAATTCATTTTTACCAAAATAACTCGCATGGAAAACAAGAAATTCTCAGCTCATTTAGTACTACAATCAGCAAGCTAATTTTTAAGTGGACAACTGAAAAAATGCTAGGAATGGTGATCAAAACATGCATGCATCAATAATTAGCCTAGAGAGTATCAGCCATCATACTAAGCAATTAATTTGAAAGCCATAATAAACAACACTAAAAAAGCCTCAAATTCATATTAAAGTGGTGTTGAGTTCTACTTCCCCAGTGCGTGACGACGATGACTCGGTGCTTTGCTTCGGGTCTTCTTCTTCACCTCCATGTATATTGCTTGGCCGAATGGCCAAGCCTCTCAGCCTTGTGGCCCTCCATTGGCCCTCCATTGGCAGTTTTCATTTCTGTCTGGGCTACCAAATCAGTATGCACCCCCCCTTTTCATTGCAGTTCAGAACCATAGCTCTGTTCTCAACCACCAAGCCGTGCTCATCGATTTAATTGTGGCTAAAATGGAAAATTTTCCTACATCGTCTGCTGCTGCTCATGCTAGCACTTTGGAAAATCATCTCGATGGTTCAGGATCTCCTTCTGGCTGAAAATGGCAAGAACCTTTTTTTCTAATCCTGCTACTTTTGGAGACTCCCAATTTGGATGTTGTCGTTCCTTTATATGGCCAGCACCAAAAAATGCTTTGCTTCAGCTTCAAGTGAAAACTGTATGGCCCACCTTACATGTCTTGTATCAGCTTTTCCCTCAGTTAACATTACTTCTTTCTTTTTTTCTTCTCACGTTGAATTCCTTGAAGTTGTTGGCCCCACAAAGTAGACATTGTACATTCATTTTGATGGTGAGTCTCTTTAATCAGCAGCTACCTGATTTCCCTAGTATCCACTAGAAGTGGTCCAATCCATTTGAGTCTTATTTCAAAGCTTGCAGCGCGTCGACCATCGAGTTAACTATCGCCCATGTAATCTTCCTTAGTGCTCTTTATGAATTACTATATTATCATAAAAACCTGAAAGATGCAATAAAAACACCAATCAGTCAATAAACTATCATACTTGGAAAATCTAGTTACGAGGAATTATTAAATAAATCTAGTTATGAGGAATGTTTAAATAATAGCAAGAGAATTTTAGTTTAGATGGAGTTGCAAGGAAAATCTAAATTTAATGTAGTTGTACCACTCTCAAAATAAAAAATTAGTATTCAGTGGCACTGAACGCAAATCTGTAATAGGAGTTAGAACATAAGGTTTTCTACCATTATGCTCCTACAAGGTCACACACTCCATCATAAGCAAGTAAAAAGTGGTTTCAATCTTCAAGTTGTGCTCATGCTTCTAGAAATAAGTTATGGGCATTATTATTTTTAGATTATTCAGATTAGAATATTGGTTTTATATTGTCAAGAAACTTAACCAATCTTCAAATCTAGCCCATATAGCATGCCATAGTTTTATCACCATTCTAGCGTATTGACTAAATAAGACATTGTTCCATTAGTACAAATTCAGATTTACTTTTGCCTAATTTGATGAGTAAAACCTTCAAATTTAGACAGTAATGGTCCATTAACTGATGAGCTCAGCCAATTTACCCTTTACATTTCATGATATTAATTTGGGTTGCGTTTTCCCTCCAATATTTACTTGAAACTCCCGGTCATTCTACACTAGCCTCCTTGGATCTGTATCTAATTCTTCCGTTAACATACTCTAGAGAGACTTGTCAATCAAGAAACAGATGGTCTATTCATAATTATATAATTTTCCTTCTATAAAAGAGAATTCATAAAAAAAAAATTTAGTCTACAATGGTTCTCCTTTGCACTTAATACATACAACATTTAGTATTAATAATTCAATTGTACTCCCTAACCCGATGAAAAATTGTTTAGAGTCTCCTGACACTATACTCATATGAAATAGATTTTACCAACGGTTCCATTGTAGTGTCGTGGCCACTCAATGATAAAATTATGGATCAGCCAAGAATTAACATCCAAAAAATAAGAACAAGCTACTAATCTTGCTCTAAGCAGATTGTTCTATATCTAAGCAAGAAAAAGCCAATCTGAAAAACCATAGAAGCATTAAAGTAGATGTAGTTGCAAGGAAAATCCAAATTAAAATATAGTTGTACCACTCTCAAAATCAAAAATTAGTTTTCAGTGGTGCTAAAAGCATTTCTGCGCAACAGGATTTAGAACAGAAAGTTCTGTACCATTATGCTCCTGCAAGGTCAGGCACTCTATCATAAGCAGGTAAAAACAAGTTTCCATCTCAAAATTGCTTTTATACTCCAAAATTAGTACCTTCATTATTATTATTCAGCTTAGAATACTAGTTTTATATTGTCAAGAACCACAACCAATTTTCAAATCTAGCCCATATAGTCTATTATAGTCTTGGCACCATTATAGCATATCGAATAAATAAGACACTGTTCCATCAGTATAGATTCATATTTACAGGGACACACTAATAACAATAGCAGTATCTAGTAGCCATGAAATTTGTAACTAAAAACATACATCATGATGGTGTTGTACTTCTATCCACCAAATTCTATTCACTAAAGAAAAATATCAACTTGTCAACGTAAAAATGCAATTAGCACAAAATTGTTCTTGAAGTTAAATTCTAGGTAATAATTATTTGCACATAAAATTCAACTTGATACAATCAAGTAGCTAACAACGTAAGAAAACAAGAAATGGTATCATCCACATCACTGTAAACATTGTTCCTCACCACAAAGGCACCAGAAAAGAATCCAGTAAGAATAATAGAAATTCAAAAATCATTATTAGAAAAAAAAGAGAAAAGAAGCATTTCAAAAACATAATGATAAATCGAACTTTATCCTTAAAGACAAAGTCCAAGCTGTATAATGAACCAAAAATATTGAATAATCCCAATGTTGTCCTAACATACTAAAGAGAACTGGCTGCACCTACTACCCCATACACAGAAGATACATTTTTCAATATTGATTGAGTTCTGACAAGCATACTCTCAACAATAATTATAGCTTTTCCAAAACAAATTAGGCTTAAGAGGAGCAAAAATAATGAATCATTTGGACGAAAATATCCCACATATGCCACTGAATCACATAATACTGCATTTGAATAGCAAATTTCAGGGAAATCACAAGAAGACAGCAAACTTAGACTTTGACTGCCCAAAACAATTGATTGCAGGGATAAAATGGGGTGGGGGAGGTGGCAAAAGCACCTTTTCAACAAAGAAGAACTGAATCATGTGAAAGACCTAAACCAGGAAAAAAAACAGAGAGATCATTTTAATGTTAAATCAAGCTCGAGACCTAAAGAAATAAAGCCGACAAAGCTAATGAAATTTACAAAAGAAAGAGCAGATGAACACTGGCCGAAAGAAACAATTTGAAAGAAAATGAGGAAAAGATGCCCAAAATACCAACACTTGAGCCCGGAAGGATAGAAGTCGATTTATACCTGAAGAAAATAGGAGAGATGCCGATCTTGACGATGTTCCTTAAGGGGCGATGGTTCTAATGGATCTTGACGATGCCCCTTTTTTCAGTAAGTCCCAGCCTTCCCCACTCCAATTGGATGAGCTCTCTGGCGGACGGCCAAAGGCAATAAACCTCTACCCCCGCGACCGGCGCTCTTGGCCACAGTCTCGCCGGAAATCGCCTTGCGGCAAGTTGAAGCCAGATTGTACGGAATGGGGTAGACCTTCGGGCCGGATAACATCCGAGGGCGCCGTCTTAGGAGATGCGGACGCGGTCGCCGGAGATGCGGAGGGGGAGGACATGGTGGAGGAGGAGGATCAAGATCCGATGGTAACATTGTGTCTTCTCCAGCAACTCCGTCATGATGGATGAGTAGGTGGCGGTAGCGGGCAATGTGGCGGCAGAGAGGAGGGCGGTGGCCGGCGAAGTCATGGCCCCCGGCGAGGGGAGAAGGGAGCGCGTCTCGTCTTGGGACTTGGGAGCGCATTGGCTGGCTGGGCAGAGCGGACTTCGGAACTTGTTGGGTCGAAGGTTTAAAAAACAGGACCGGTCATCGTCTCGAATTCCTGAGTTGACCCGATCGCTGAGGCCGAGGGGCTCGGTCTCCGGCTTGGGTGCCGGACCAGTCGGTCTAGTCAATCTACCCAAAATATCTGGCTGACTCGACATGAAAAGGAACCAGCTCAGGTCGAACCGGCCGGCCCCGGTTCAAATTTTAAAACCATGGTTGGGTCAAGGTATGGGTTCGGCCTATATGACCTGCTCCTAATTGAGTCGGATGGGTCTTGAGTTTTTTCCGTAATACCTACATTGAGTTTATGCTAAAATTGAGTTTCCGCTAAAATTGCATACTACCGAGAAACACCGCCTCTTCTTCTCAAAATACCCTCCTGACCACCATTTACTGTTTTATACGTCCAAAGATATGCCCCACATCCAAAGGTTGAGACCTACCAGTAAAGAAATATTTGTAATGACCACACATTAATGCTCAAAATACCCGTGGCCATATTACAAAATACACTTTGCAAATTCATCATCCCCATAAATAGATATCTAAAAAATTTGGTATATCCTTATAAGGTTAAGAGGAGAAAAAATAATGAAGATCGTAAAAATAATAGGCAAAAACGAATAAAAAATAAGCGAAATATGACATTTTGAATTTTGTCCTAAAAGCTTATATTTATATACACGATTTCATCGTGCACTCGATTTTTAGTGAAATTGTGTATTTAAGTACATGCTTTTAGGGGAAGATTTAAAATATTGTATATTACTTATTTTTTATATGTTTTTAGCACTCAAGAAATTTAGGGTATATTTAGCACTCACTTTGGTTTTACTTTATGGTTACTATTTAAGCAAAAATGACATATCCACACTTTATTTCTTTTAAGGACCAAACAAGCCCTTAGGATATCCTCATAAAGATAAAGATGAGAAAAAATAAAGAGGCGGGCAAAAAAAATAGTAAACAATAGATAAAATATAAGAGATATGATATTTTAAATTTTTTGATAAAAACATATACTTAAATATAGGATTTTACTACAAAATTGTGTCATCATGCACATGATACCACTGCCTATAGGTAGTGCTATCGTGTGCATGATGACACGATTTTGCAATGAAATCGTGTATATAAATACACACTTCTAAAACAAAATTCTAAAAATTATATCTTACTTATTTTTAATCTATTTTGTCTCATTATTTTTATATTCTTCGTTATTTTTTCTCCTCTTTAACCTTATGAAGGTATATTAAATTTTTTGAGACACCTACTGGTGGGGATGATGAATTTGCAAAGAGTACTTTGCATCTCGGCATGAATACTTCTCAGCTCTGCTACTCTATCTCCTCTCCTCCGACAGCCCCAATCGGTTTGAGCATTAATGGGTGGTTGTTATGAATATTTATTCTCTCGGAGGTCCCCATGTTTCAGTGTGCAACACGTGACCGGTGTGTAAAACCATAAAAGGTAGCGAGGAGGGTATTTTAGAAAGAAAATGTGGTATTTTTGGGTGATATGGTATTTCACCAGAAACTCCTGGTAGTATGAAATTCCTAATTGATTGACCACGTAATATGAAGAAAACTTGAGACCTCATCATTTGGGAATGGCTATTTACACTAATTTTTTCTAAGCAAACCCAAAGAGGCTACTTTTCATATATTTAGCAATATTTTAGTAACTTTTAACAATAGTCTTCGGGTTATGTTAAAAACATAAAGGGTATGAATTGATATTCCAACTAATGTTCCTTATGAAAGAAAATAATAGTATTCTCTCTTTCCTGCATTAATTGTCCGCACTAATTTCAATTCATTTTGGATTTCCAATCCAAATAACTAATGAGAAAAAATAAATTAAGTAATAAAGTACACAACAACCAATATGGTTTTTACCAACCCATCCACATCGCAGGGGTACTTGTCTATCAACATGTTGGTAATTAAGAATGCTCCTCCATAATAATAATTTAGCTATCCTGCTCTAAATTGAGGATATCATATCATGATCATAAAAAAGCTAAAAATGAAGTAAACTGGAAAATGTACAACTTCAAGAGTCTCGTATTCGTCAACATCCTCCATCTAAAAGGCATGGTAGTTGCTACAAGAAAACTGGCAACCATTCTATGAAAGGAATGCTGGAGCCCAACAGAAGAACCATGGCCATGCCTAGTGGCTTTGGGACATAACTATATACACAATAGTAACAAATGCAATTGACTTGGATTGAAGAGCTAGCCAATCAACTAAATCGAAAACAGACAGCCATTTGAACCAGACATTTGTAAGATGACTTGCAGCTAGAGTAAGAATAAAATAAACTAGTGAGGAAGACGGGATTAAACAAAGTTTATAGTTTTTTTAGTTGTTGCAACTCACACACACAGTCTACCCACACATGCGGTGCCACAGGAACTGGATTCAAACATGGGATCGCTCCATCAACAGGAAGAGGTCGAACCAGCAAACCACTTGCCGGATTGGCTTGGATGAAGTAAAGTTAAAAACGGTCATCTAGTAGAATAGATGAGATATAGAAGTAGCTCCCAGTCCGAGACGGTGGTATGCACAACCATGAACAAGATGAGTTGGCATAGAAGAACTTGTCAAGCATTCTTAGAAGTACGGGGCAATGTGCAGAACACAACAAAAACAGTGGAAAAATATGCACCTCGGCTCCAAAAAGTGAAGGTGCATCATGTGAATGATGATGATAGATGACTCATTGTCCCAGTATACATTTGAGTTTACTGCACCTTACTGACAGAGCAAATAAAACAACAAAGTTCATAAATTCGTGATTAGTAAACAGTTGCTACCATATCCCTGAAGCTTTTACTCACATATTGAAGAGTGGAAAGCAGTGACCGGATGTTTCCTTCCTTTCCATTTGCCCACTTCTTTATCTTACCATCCAAAACCTGCCATATATCAATTCCCAAACTTTATATTATATAAAAAAAGAGATGGCATGCCTGTCAACTTATGAAATATTGCATGCATTACTTTAGTTTCTTCTCCATGCCGATTCACCACAGTCTGCTCTAATTCTTTCTCAGTTATATCTCCAACCTGAGTAATAAATAAGCATAAACAAAAGAAACCACCAATCGTAATCATTACAATGGCTTAAATTGCAGAATTGATGCGAATATCACGATCTAAATTAAATGGAACTCTAGCACTAAAACTGAAACATAAAGGTCAAAGACCATAAACCATTGATTAAAAATTATGCAACCTTCTGTGAACTTGAAAGTGGCTACACTAAATTCAGGTCTCACTTGACCTCTTTAGCCCAAAAATAGCCTCCATTTCACATAACCTCCAAGCTATGTTATTCTTACAGGAGCATGTAGAAAACAGAGAAGGAATCAAATGAAGGTCATATTAAGTGCACTTTTAATCTCTTTCTTCTATGATCTCTTTTTCCTCCCTCTTCTCTTGAACCTGGCCCGCCTGAATTTGGCTGAAGTTCTATTCTGGACATCAAATGGCTCAAGTATCGGACATTTCCATATAGGTCCACTTTAGATGGGCAGTGACAAAACTACAGATGCAACAATTGGATAAATACACAGCACTCCACGATGGAAAATGGGTGAATGTTTTCTGTGTTTGTAACAATATGCAAGGACACATGAAGAGCATGCTGAATAGTTGGCTGAATTACCTCAATATAGTCAACTGCCGTGTCAAAAGTCTCTGGAATTGGTTCTGACAAATAAAAAGCGCTGCCAGATTAGAATACAAATGTAAAAAGGGATGTGGAAGCCTGTCTCTGATAATTGAAATGAACCATAGTCTTTTATATCTAATAAACAACAGAGGATCATGTTAAAAGATCGGCAAACACTCATAATAAAATGATAAAAAAATCAAATGGTGAAGCACCAAGAGCAGAACCCATAGGACTTTGGTTCATCCCCCATCTCACTGAGACTGTAGTTATTGCCATATATAATTCACTTGCAATAAGTAATGTTTATCTTTTTCACTCTTTTCAAATAGGTAACTCAAATGAACTGCCGATTAATTATTCACATTTCTAATGTAATCACCATTTACATCATTAAAGCTCTCTAGGCATGTAAACGCCTTCATAGCAGATGTTTGGATTTCTTTTATTATAAAAAGAGCTCAGATTGAGAGGTGAATTATCACTTAAGAGTAAGATACTGGGAGGGAAACTAATTTTAATTAAATATTAGGAATGAACTGATGAGCAGAAAATTGTACACTTTTTAGCAAACAATGGCTCGTTTGGCTGTTCCAAAGTTTGATTTACCTGTAACAATCAGTAACTATATGAACTTTTGACGTCATTTATTGTCAACTGCCTCTAAAAGGTACAACAGACAAACATAGCATTCACACAGGTTTTAAGAGGCATACCCGAGCAACATTGTCTGGCAATGGCTTATTAGAGGACTGAACTGATGAGGAGAAAGTTGAACCCTTCTTGGCAAACAGTGACTCATCTGGTTGTTCCGAAGTTTGATTAACCTGACACAATCAGTATCCGTATTGACTTTTGACATCATTTGTTGTAAACTATCTCTAAAAAGTAACATATGACAAACTTTAGCTTCTTAGGGACAAAATATAAAGGTTCTAAGTAACATACTCTGACTTCATTATCTACCAATGACTTATTGGTGTTTCCATCCTCCAATTTGCTTCCTTCAAATGATTTTTTCTTGAACCTTCGAGTCTGATACTCTCTACTAGGTGCAGGTTTTGGTGATGCCTCCTGACTGAAAATTTTGACAAATTCCTGAACTTTTCCCTTTACTTTTTTCCCCACTGTTGCTTCTGTAACAACTGTTGCATCTCGTGATGGCAATTTAGTTGCATTTTCATTACTGCAAACGTTTTTCTTTCCAGCCCTTTTCTCTAATTTCATTTGGTTTTGGCCTGATGGTAACACCTTCCACGTTTAGTAGAGACGTCTTGGGTCCCTTATGAGGGCCATCTTAGAACTTACAGGGGGGTTGGGTGTTAAGTGTGGAAGTGAGTGGGACAAAGACAACATCCTAGCGGTTGTTGTCAAAAACAAACAAAAAAAATACTACACCACAAGCAACAATCCGGGTGTTATCCAATAGTCGTTTTTTGTTTCTTGTACAATTATCCGGATTGTTAGTAGATTTCATAAGCTAATGATCTGGCCGAGTGATGGAGATGACTGAAATTATTCAGTACTCCCGGCAAGCCACATGGGATTTACTCCCACTTTAAAGGAGCTGTTGATCCTCAACGGCATACACTAGGTGTGCTCTAGGACCATCAATCCAGAAGGATAGGCAGCTCAGGTAAAGGGGGATTATGTGAAACAAGTCCAGATGCTCCCTCCGTCCAGTCCACAACTATTATCAATATAAAGTTTTTCCAAATGAATAGTTATTTGGAAAAAACTTACGTTAATAATAGTCTCAGACCGAGGGAGGAGTATGAGTAAGGGAGAAAAAAAAAAGTGGCTTATTGTCTACTGACACAGTTCATCTATTTGAAAAAAATCCTATGAGGTTGAGGAGATTTCCAAAACAAGTCCAACCCTTAAGTGGAATATTCATGAAAGAATCCCATTTATATGAGTCCAGCCTCAGCCCTCAAGTGCGTCAGTGCTTTAATGACTGCGCTGTCAAATCACTATCCGATAGGCGATAGCTCTCGGTCACGTCGAGGACTGTGAGCTCAAACTCGTATTAATTTTTTCCATATTGACAAGTATATTTCCGGACAATCTCTCAACAATTAATTTATTCAAGAGTTAAATCCAGTAATTTTTCTATCTTACTAAACCCGAACAAAATTTTTAAAATAACTAAACACCCTCTATTTGACACAATGACAGCCACATGACTTATCATGGGGTCCATAATTTGAGTTTGTGGAAGACAGAGAAAGGCAGAGTGTGGACCAAAAATATTGTTCAATGGCGTATGTAAGGTGTATATCGAAGAGTTGATAAGCACTGTCCCAGTCAATTTTTTTTTTGCTGCAAAATACTGTCCCAGTCCTATTATTTACGTATAAAAAAATTCTACATGTGATTTGAGCTGAAACAGTCAATTTGTTTGACAACAAAGCTATCAGTGGGGCATATAGTTACGGAGTGAGTGGTACGGTGTCTTCCCCAATATAAAAGCAATGAGAAGCAAGTTAATGAATTAGTCTTTAGGTATAGTTATCCCTCCCCTCTTTCGTATGAATATCCTACAATGATATTACAGCTGTATACAGCAAAGATGTTCTCTCTTCTCACAATTGTCTTCCATTTTCCCAATGAAGAAAGAATTTGATGAACATAAAGAGTAATATAGAAACAGAGTAAGTTAATTGAACAGAGTATTATAAGCTGAAAGTAGAAGTGCAAATAGGTTTTGCACTGCCTAAATTGGTGAGAAGCTGACTAATTGACCAACAAGTGTATTGAGAAGCTGGAAAAGAATTAAGAGGAAGAATACAAATGAATAACTAAGAAACAAATAAGAAAATTAGACTTTATTCAAACTCCATAACTAACCAAGTGTTGGTGGTGTTTAATAATTTATTTGAGGCAGCTTTGTTTGAATATGGTACAGAGCCAGGTGGATCCAATTTCGATCCCCATCCTTGCCTCTTAGCCGTCTATGCACATGTAAGCACCTCCATTTGTTAATCCCTGCCTTGCCTGTGCAGGAGGGTGTTAGGTAATCCTTCCCTTCTTCTCTCTTTCTCTCTCTGCATTGGTCTGTTTGGGCGGTTCTGGCTTCATATACATTGCAGGGCCATTTCTTTAAAGCTTGAGCTTTTAAGATGAGGTAACTCGTTTCTAACAGGTGGGATGGCCAGAACCATGCCCCAAGAAGCAAATTTCCTTAAATCAGTACTAAATCCAAGGCTTCTAATCCCATCAAAATTTAGTTTATTTGGCTCCTAGCACAATAATTCAATACTTTGGACTAAAAACGTAGCCTCTATATGGGTCTAGCTCTATTAATAGGATGCTCATTCTATATAGAGTTTCCATAAAAAGCAACTTCAATCACTCCAAGACACAAAATTCTGAAACAACTTTATCCACCTCCACTATATCACGCATCTGATATAACTTCTGAAGCTGGTCACCATATCTATTAAATTAAGAAAACATTCCTAATGTTTCTAAAATTACAGAGATTTTCTTGAGTTTCTAACCTCTTCTACTTATTTGCAACTAACATAGGCCCTGCATTAGTTGCACAGTCACAATATACCTAAGGTTCTCAACTGCTTTATGGGTTTGAATAAACATGTAATACATCCTGAAACTAGACCAATGAAAAAGCCTCAAATGTGAGAAACACACATGCAATGTGTTTGCACATGATGATATAGACATGAAACTCGAGACTAGAAAATTATGACACAAACAAATTGATATCTTCACCCCAAAGTAGTCTCTACAAAGTCAGTGGATAGCTTTCTATTTTTGAATTGGTTAATGGATATAACAGGGTGTTTCACGGCTTACCCCAAAGAATCCTTTGGAAAAATTGAAGGATCTAGCCTCTAGTATAATAAGCTCACTCAATCCACTGGGAAAAATTATATGATGTGAAAAAAACAACTTCATCATGTCGAGATAAAAAAACTTACTAACTCATTATTAGAAAGCTTAAGTGCAGTGGAACTTTTTTAAACTAAAAAAGGCTTACTTCATTACATAAATTAAAAAAAAAAGGTAACATTCACCAAGTTCATTAAGTATTCAAGTGTACAGAACAACAAATCATAAAATAAGTCATGTTCATAAGAAAAAGAAGAAGAAGAAAAAGCAGATTCAAGACAAGAAATGTGATGCAAACTCCTAAATTCTGATAAACCTTGTCCAACAGCATTTGGAAGAACTGCAAAATCCTCAATTGTTATAAAGTAGAAAATTTTCAACATTTTACACTAGTTTTTGAAACCTTACATCTCATAGTTTCAACAATTCATGCCTGATAAATCCTGTAAAGGCTGAGAGAGTGAATCCATAATTCAATGCAGAGAATTAAATTTTGTCAATGGAAGAACCTCAACCTAGAAGCTATGCGGAAAGAATATTTAATAATTTACTAAGCTAATTAACTAAGAAACAGTTGCCAAATTTTTTTCGTTGACTCTACGTTCACATGTAAATAGATGAAATGATGAAACCCAATGGAACCATGGCCCTAAATTTTTAAGAACTGACCAATCATTTATCTCCTCTGAACCTTCAAAAGCAAAAACAGAGAGGAGGTAACCAAAAAATAATATAAAAAATAAATAAGAATAAAGCTCACTCGAGGACCATTTTCTGATATGCACCCACGATTTATTGTCTTCTGCATAGCTGTTTTTGTCTCGTTGAAATAACAAGCACTGACATTCCTCTCCGCCTCCCCCAAACCTCTCCTCCTCCTCTGTGCTCCGCAATAAAGACTGGCAAATCTGTGGAAAATAAAGCATTCAATCCGGCAGCTACTGGAGAACTGAATATCTTGAATAACAACAAAAGAAAGACTTTCAGCCTTCCTTGAACCCTAAACATTACGTCAATCCCAGCCATCCCCCCACTCCCTCATTCCCCAGTCTAAAAGCTGTGGGTCTGGATGAACCGCAAGAAACAAATGATGGAGCGTTGACGGTCTCAAAATCACCAGTCCACTCTGAATAATGTCGACCATGACCAACTGGTAGGAGAAGCTGGAACATTCAGTGCTTCTTGATTAAAAGTGACCCAAAAGCACCAGAAGGAGAGAGACCGGCAACAATGATGGAGGAACTGAAAAGAGAGGCTAGAGTTTAGAGAAAGCAGAATTCAGTAAGAGATCAAGGATAGAGGTAACTTCATAACTGAGGCAGTTTGATGATGCCGTACTTGGAGCATTCTATGCAAGCACTCCCTGCAACCTCCTCCAACTAAACTGCTGCTTATCCGGATGAGTTTGTGATCAAGTCCATCGCCATGTGCAAGTACAAGAGAAGGGAGGGCCTTGTTGAAGGCACCGAATGTTCAGTTTGCCTTACCGAGTTCAGAGACGGTGAATATCTCCGGCTGCTACCCAAGTGCAGCCATGCCTTTCATGTCGATTGCATTGATGCCTGGCTGAAATCCTACGTGAATTGTCCTCTCTACCGTGCCCGTGTCGTTTCGGACCCTCCTATGGCCTCCTCCTCCTCCGTTGGGCCGTCGGGGGTTGCCCTGTCGCCGAATTCACGGAACAGTGTCGGATTGCACTGTGAAACTGATTGCAGAGCTCGTTAGTACCAGAGGCCGGGATTTCTGAAGATGAATTGAGAAAAAATACATTGGATGTTGAAGCTCTGAAGAGAGTTTCTTCCTAAAGATCTTACTATGAATTGAGGGTCCTCAGTCACTTGTTGGAAAATCACAGACTGGGAGAAAGCTCTGCGGATACTATGGATGACGATGAACCCCAGAAAATTCGACGTTCTGCATCAATGGATTCTTCCTCTTTGAGTAATCTGCTGCCCATAAATCAGGAAATATGGATAGGAGAACAAGTATGGGTGAGTATTCAGGAACAAAGAGAACTGACTAGTCTCCCAAGTATGGATACGACCAGAGATTGATCAAGTTGATGAGCAAGAGTACATTTGGGCCTCCCCTGTTTGGTGCACCAGCTGCTATGAAACGATCATTTTCTAGTGGTGGCAGATTCATTCTGTTGATATATAGCGAAGGTCAGAACTCATCAGTTCTTCCATTGTGATTATGAGAGTTTTTTGGATTAGACTAATTGCTCCTGTCCTCTGTTTCTATACTTCTCCTCAATGTCCATGCAAAAAAAAACAAAATGATCTATTCCTCTCAAGTCTCAACACCTTCATGCCAAATATGTAACCAGATAACTGCCACTCTGCAAATCAACGACAGTCCCTTGATATCCAAAACTTCAACTGCTTCCTTAACTTTGCCTTGTATACCAAATTCATCAAGTTCTTCAATAGTTCCTTGAATCTTATTAGCCTCCTCCGGTCCGGCCTGCTGTCCTTCAGGATTTGCTGAGCACCATTCGAACAATTCTGAAATCTTTGCCCACTTAAATTCCAATCCCATTGAGAGGAAACCACTCCACCATTTGAATAGTTTTTCCCACTGCAAATGCGAACGGCCGGCCACTGGGAGGAAATGAGCAGCTGCTTAGGAGGGCGAGGAAGCTACCAAAGCTACCTGGCATGGTAGAGAGACGAGACGGATTTGACGTAGAGGAGGATTAGCGTTGTCTTGCTGGAATCTTTGGGGGCGATTGGCGGCGGTGGAGGTCAGGGAGGAGCTTGTTGCAGAAGCCAAAGGGAAGATGCAGCAATGGCGGGTTTAGCCAAGAGGAGGAGGATGTCGTCGCAGGGGAAGCTTGACGCTAGTCCACCTGGACCTCGGACTGGCCTTAGCCGTGTCTCATTTTGATTGACCCGGTTTAGGTGTGACGAATAATAAATATATGATAAATATAAATTTTATATAATTTTAACATCAAAACACTAGTAACTCAAGGGGTTAAGGCTTAGGTGTTTGTTATCTAGTCTGAATCCCCCCTCAAACAAATTTTTTTCAAAAAAAGTAATGTGACCTGGACGATCCGATTTGGGAGAAAATTGGCCAGTTTAATGAACCGGCTGAACCGAACCGGTTTTGGTTCTCCACAGTTAGACTGGCCAGGATGGTTCGGATTTGAAAACCATCGAAAAAAGATACTTCTATATATTAAAACTTTTTGGCGAAAAAAGATTAACTCGAAGGAAAATGACACAAACAAACTTGGATATTTTTTATTATAGGTGCAATTCACCATGGGGAGTGGTAGTATGGTTTGTTCACCTATTAGATGTCAGTTTTGGAATCCACGACAAACTGTAAATGAGATAATCCCAAATGAGTCACACTTAGAAAACAAACTCAAACTTCAACAAAGAAGTTGAGTGGTTGATGTGAGATAGCTCCTAAAAAAACCCCCGCAATGGTTACAAGCAATGATTCTAATAGTAGAGTCAATGCACGAGATGAACTATCAAACTGAACCTTACTCTAATTGGTAGGTGGGGCAAACCAACCAACTGGATTTATTTTCTTGATCATAATTTGAGTCCCCCGGGCCTCAGCTAGGCGAATAGACCGAGTATCCCCTAACAAACATTCCGTTCCTAGAATAACAACTATCATAGAAATAGCCTTTTCTTCCAAAATGAATTCATTTCTTGTTTTCCATATCATCCAGATAATATTGAGATACATGTTGAAAGCACTTTGCCATGCAAATCCATCAAAAGACTTTGGGTGACTTCTATCCCAAAGCTTTAGAGGGTGGTTTAGGAGCACTTTCTTAAACGATTTTTTATTTTTCGTAAATTGAACATGACATAATCCCCATGAATTATAACAAAAAAACACTTATCCACCATGTATTATTAAAACCATGACATAATCGTTGTGCCCTAGCAGTGGAATTTAACTGTGAAGCTAAAAATTTGAATTTTGGGATTACCCCTTTCACTTATCTTCTCATTTCCAATAAAAAAAACCTCATTCCATTTTCTCCTCCCTCCTTGTCTGAAAAAAATCAACATTTTCCGTCTTGCACCTTGCTCCCCATTCTCCTAGAGCATTTTCGAATCTAACTCATACGCACTTGTCGTTTGATTTATTAAACAAGGGTTAAGTGTAATTTATAAATAATACACAAGGGTATTAAAATTCGGACCCTTGTGCTATGCATGAAGCTCATGTGGCTAGCTCTTCAATCCAAGTCAATTGCATTTGTTACTATTGTGTATATAGTTATCTCCCAAAGCCACTAGGCATGGCCATGGTTCTTCTGTTGGGCTCCAGCATTCCTTTCTTAGAATGGTTGCCAATTTTCTTGTAGCAACTACCATGCCTTTTAGATGGAGGATGTTGACGAATACGAGACTCTTGAAGTTGTACATTTTCCAGTTTACTTCATTTTTAGCTTTTTTATGATCATGATATGATATCCTCAATTTAGAGCAGGATAGCTAAATTATTATTATGGAGGAGCATTCTTAATTACCAACATGTTGATAGACAAGTACCCCTGCGATGTGGATGGGTTAGTAAAAACCATATTGGTTGTTGTGTACTTTATTACTTAATTTATTTTTTCTCATTAGTTATTTGGATTGGAAATCCAAAATGAATTGAAATTAGTGCGGACAATTAATGCAGGAAAGAGAGAATACTACTATTTTCTTTCATAAGGAACATTAGTTGGAATGTCAATTCATACTCTTTATGTTTTTAACATAACCCGAAGACTATTGCTAAAAGTTACTAAAATATTGCTAAATATATGAAAAGTAGCCTCTTTGGGTTTGCTTAGAAAAAATTAGTGTAAATAGCCATTCCCAAATGATGAGGTCTCAAGTTTTCTTCATATTACGTGGTCAATCAACTAGGAATTTCATACTACCAGGAGTTTCTGGTGAAATACCATATCACCCAAAAATACCACATTTTCTTTCTAAAATACCCTCCTCGCTACCTTTTATGGTTTTACACACCGGTCACGTGTTGCACACTGAAACATGGGGACCTCCGAGAGAATAAATATTCATAACAACCACCCATTAATGCTCAAACCGATTGGGGCTGTCGGAGGAGAGGAGATAGAGTAGCAGAGCTGAGAAGTATTCATGCCGAGATGCAAAGTACTCTTTGCAAATTCATCATCCCCACCAGTAGGTGTCTCAAAAAATTTAATATACCTTCATAAGGTTAAAGAGGAGAAAAAATAACGAAGAATATAAAAATAATGAGACAAAATAGATTAAAAATAAGTAAGATATAATTTTTAGAATTTTGTTTTAGAAGTGTGTATTTATATACACGATTTCATTGCAAAATCGTGTCATCATGCACACGATAGCACTACCTATAGGCAGTGGTATCATGTGCATGATGACACAATTTTGTAGTAAAATCCTATATTTAAGTATATGTTTTTATCAAAAAATTTAAAATATCATATCTCTTATATTTTATCTATTGTTTACTATTTTTTTTGCCCGCCTCTTTATTTTTTCTCATCTTTATCTTTATGAGGATATCCTAAGGGCTTGTTTGGTCCTTAAAAGAAATAAAGTGTGGATATGTCATTTTTGCTTAAATAGTAACCATAAAGTAAAACCAAAGTGAGTGCTAAATATACCCTAAATTTCTTGAGTGCTAAAAACATATAAAAAATAAGTAATATACAATATTTTAAATCTTCCCCTAAAAGCATGTACTTAAATACACAATTTCACTAAAAATCGAGTGCACGATGAAATCGTGTATATAAATATAAGCTTTTAGGACAAAATTCAAAATGTCATATTTCGCTTATTTTTTATTCGTTTTTGCCTATTATTTTTACGATCTTCATTATTTTTTCTCCTCTTAACCTTATAAGGATATACCAAATTTTTTAGATACCTATTTATGGGGATGATGAATTTGCAAAGTGTATTTTGTAATATGGCCACGGGTATTTTGAGCATTAATGTGTGGTCATTACAAATATTTCTTTACTGGTAGGTCTCAACCTTTGGATGTGGGGCATATCTTTGGACGTATAAAACAGTAAATGGTGGTCAGGAGGGTATTTTGAGAAGAAGAGGCGGTGTTTCTCGGTAGTATGCAATTTTAGCGGAAACTCAATTTTAGCATAAACTCAATGTAGGTATTACGGAAAAAACTCAAGACCCATCCGACTCAATTAGGAGCAGGTCATATAGGCCGAACCCATACCTTGACCCAACCATGGTTTTAAAATTTGAACCGGGGCCGGCCGGTTCGACCTGAGCTGGTTCCTTTTCATGTCGAGTCAGCCAGATATTTTGGGTAGATTGACTAGACCGACTGGTCCGGCACCCAAGCCGGAGACCGAGCCCCTCGGCCTCAGCGATCGGGTCAACTCAGGAATTCGAGACGATGACCGGTCCTGTTTTTTAAACCTTCGACCCAACAAGTTCCGAAGTCCGCTCTGCCCAGCCAGCCAATGCGCTCCCAAGTCCCAAGACGAGACGCGCTCCCTTCTCCCCTCGCCGGGGGCCATGACTTCGCCGGCCACCGCCCTCCTCTCTGCCGCCACATTGCCCGCTACCGCCACCTACTCATCCATCATGACGGAGTTGCTGGAGAAGACACAATGTTACCATCGGATCTTGATCCTCCTCCTCCACCATGTCCTCCCCCTCCGCATCTCCGGCGACCGCGTCCGCATCTCCTAAGACGGCGCCCTCGGATGTTATCCGGCCCGAAGGTCTACCCCATTCCGTACAATCTGGCTTCAACTTGCCGCAAGGCGATTTCCGGCGAGACTGTGGCCAAGAGCGCCGGTCGCGGGGGTAGAGGTTTATTGCCTTTGGCCGTCCGCCAGAGAGCTCATCCAATTGGAGTGGGGAAGGCTGGGACTTACTGAAAAAAGGGGCATCGTCAAGATCCATTAGAACCATCGCCCCTTAAGGAACATCGTCAAGATCGGCATCTCTCCTATTTTCTTCAGGTATAAATCGACTTCTATCCTTCCGGGCTCAAGTGTTGGTATTTTGGGCATCTTTTCCTCATTTTCTTTCAAATTGTTTCTTTCGGCCAGTGTTCATCTGCTCTTTCTTTTGTAAATTTCATTAGCTTTGTCGGCTTTATTTCTTTAGGTCTCGAGCTTGATTTAACATTAAAATGATCTCTCTGTTTTTTTTCCTGGTTTAGGTCTTTCACATGATTCAGTTCTTCTTTGTTGAAAAGGTGCTTTTGCCACCTCCCCCACCCCATTTTATCCCTGCAATTAATTGTTTTGGGCAGTCAAAGTCTAAGTTTGCTGTCTTCTTGTGATTTCCCTGAAATTTGCTATTCAAATGCAGTATTATGTGATTCAGTGGCATATGTGGGATATTTTCGTCCAAATGATTCATTATTTTTGCTCCTCTTAAGCCTAATTTGTTTTGGAAAAGCTATAATTATTGTTGAGAGTATGCTTGTCAGAACTCAATCAATATTGAAAAATGTATCTTCTGTGTATGGGGTAGTAGGTGCAGCCAGTTCTCTTTAGTATGTTAGGACAACATTGGGATTATTCAATATTTTTGGTTCATTATACAGCTTGGACTTTGTCTTTAAGGATAAAGTTCGATTTATCATTATGTTTTTGAAATGCTTCTTTTCTCTTTTTTTCTAATAATGATTTTTGAATTTCTATTATTCTTACTGGATTCTTTTCTGGTGCCTTTGTGGTGAGGAACAATGTTTACAGTGATGTGGATGATACCATTTCTTGTTTTCTTACGTTGTTAGCTACTTGATTGTATCAAGTTGAATTTTATGTGCAAATAATTATTACCTAGAATTTAACTTCAAGAACAATTTTGTGCTAATTGCATTTTTACGTTGACAAGTTGATATTTTTCTTTAGTGAATAGAATTTGGTGGATAGAAGTACAACACCATCATGATGTATGTTTTTAGTTACAAATTTCATGGCTACTAGATACTGCTATTGTTATTAGTGTGTCCCTGTAAATATGAATCTATACTGATGGAACAGTGTCTTATTTATTCGATATGCTATAATGGTGCCAAGACTATAATAGACTATATGGGCTAGATTTGAAAATTGGTTGTGGTTCTTGACAATATAAAACTAGTATTCTAAGCTGAATAATAATAGTGAAGGTACTAATTTTGGAGTATAAAAGCAATTTTGAGATGGAAACTTGTTTTTACCTGCTTATGATAGAGTGCCTGACCTTGCAGGAGCATAATGGTACATAACTTTCTGTTCTAAATCCTGTTGCGCAGAAATGCTTTTAGCACCACTGAAAACTAATTTTTGATTTTGAGAGTGGTACAACTATATTTTAATTTGGATTTTCCTTGCAACTACATCTACTTTAATGCTTCTATGGTTTTTCAGATTGGCTTTTTCTTGCTTAGATGTAGAACAATCTGCTTAGAGCAAGATTAGTAGCTTATTCTTATTTTTTGGATGTTAATTCTTGGCTGATCCATAATTTTATCATTGAGTGGCCACGACACTACAATGGAACCGTTGGTAAAATCTATTTCATATGAGTATAGTGTCAGGAGACTCTAAACAATTTTTCATCGGGTTAGGGAGTACAATTGAATTATTAATACTAAATGTTGTATGTATTAAGTGCAAAGGAGAACCATTGTAGACTAAATTTTTTTTTATGAATTCTCTTTTATAGAAGGAAAATTATATAATTATGAATAGACCATCTGTTTCTTGATTGACAAGTCTCTCTAGAGTATGTTAACGGAAGAATTGGATACTGATCCAAGGAGGCTAGTGTAGAATGACCGGGAGTTTCAAGTAAATATTGGAGGGAAAACGCAACCCAAATTAATATCATGAAATGTAAAGGGTAAATTGGCTGAGCTCATCAGTTAATGGACCATTACTGTCTAAATTTGAAGGTTTTACTCATCAAATTAGGCAAAAGTAAATCTGAATTTGTACTAATGGAACAATGTCTTATTTAGTCAATACGCTAGAATGGTGATAAAACTATGGCATACTATATGGGCTAGATTTGAAGATTGGTTAAGTTTCTTGACAATATAAAACCAATATTCTAATCTGAATAATCTAAAAATAATAATGCCCATAACTTATTTCTAGAAGCATGAGCACAACTTGAAGATTGAAACCAATTTTTACTTGCTTATGATGGAGTGTGTGACCTTGTAGGAGCATAATGGTAGAAAACCTTATGTTCTAACTCCTATTACAGATTTGCGTTCAGCGCCACTGAATACTAATTTTTTATTTTGAGAGTGGTACAACTACATTAAATTTAGATTTTCCTTGCAACTCCATCTAAACTAAAATTCTCTTGCTATTATTTAAACATTCCTCATAACTAGATTTATTTAATAATTCCTCGTAACTAGATTTTCCAAGTATGATAGTTTACTGACTGATTGGTGTTTTTATTGCATCTTTCAGGTTTTTATGATAATATAGTAATTCATAAAGAGCACTAAGGAAGATTACATGGGCGATAGTTAACTCGATGGTCGACGCGCTGCAAGCTTTGAAATAAGACTCAAATGGATTGGACCACTTCTAGTGGATACTAGGGAAATCAGGTAGCTGCTGATTAAAGAGACTCACCATCAAAATGAATGTACAATGTCTACTTTGTGGGGCCAACAACTTCAAGGAATTCAACGTGAGAAGAAAAAAAGAAAGAAGTAATGTTAACTGAGGGAAAAGCTGATACAAGACATGTAAGGTGGGCCATACAGTTTTCACTTGAAGCTGAAGCAAAGCATTTTTTGGTGCTGGCCATATAAAGGAACGACAACATCCAAATTGGGAGTCTCCAAAAGTAGCAGGATTAGAAAAAAAGGTTCTTGCCATTTTCAGCCAGAAATGGAATAGAAGGAGATCCTGAACCATCGAGATGATTCTCCAAAGTGCTAGCATGAGCAGCAGCAGACGATGTAGGAAAGTTTTCCATTTTAGCCACAATTAAATCGATGAGCACGGCTTGGTGGTTGAGAACAGAGCTATGGTTCTGAACTGCAATGAAAAGGGGGGGTGCATACTGATTTGGTAGCCCAGACAGAAATGAAAACTGCCAATGGAGGGCCACAAGGCTGAGAGGCTTGGCCATTCGGCCAAGCAATATACATGGAGGTGAAGAAGAAGACCCGAAGCAAAGCACCGAGTCATCGTCGTCACGCACTGGGGAAGTAGAACTCAACACCACTTTAATATGAATTTGAGGCTTTTTTAGTGTTGTTTATTATGGCTTTCAAATTAATTGCTTAGTATGATGGCTGATACTCTCTAGGCTAATTATTGATGCATGCATGTTTTGATCACCATTGCTAGCATTTTTTCAGTTGTCCACTTAAAAATTAGCTTGCTGATTGTAGTACTAAATGAGCTGAGAATTTCTTGTTTTCCATGCGAGTTATTTTGGTAAAAATGAATTCTTTTGCAAGACTAATCCTGCTGCCAAACTGATTCTGATTAGTGTTACTTATTTTATTGCCTAAATTCTGCTTTACTAAACAAAAAAAATTGCTGTTTTTGAGTCAGTGTTATTTTTGTGGTCTTCAAAGGGTTTTTTATTAGTGCTCCTATAGACATGTACCTATTTTTAATGAGACCAATTTAACCTAGTTAGTGCAAGTAAAAATGAGTTGTTAGGTTGATTTTGTAGTATATCCTTTCTATGCATACCTCAGTTTTTAGAGAGACTAATTTACATAGAAAGTGTGAGTGAATTAATTTGAGGATGGAGACACTTAAATATGCAGTTTTGATTCTTATACAATCCTCTTGGACTTATGTGCTTATATTTTCTAAAATCACTCACACACATCAGTACACATAGAAATACCATCTAGAAATTTGTTAACTACCATTTTTAGTGGGATGTCTTTAGTCAAGTCTATTTTTGAAAACGTGGTATTTTTAAAACTTCAATGATCATGATAGACCATCTGCTTAGCTTTATGGTGGAGGTGGTTTGAAAATAGGTTGAAGGTATAATACACCAGAAAAAAAAAAGAAAAAAAAAAGAGGTTTGTTACTATCTCCAATGAGTAACCGGGCCTTTGTGCCTCAGTAAGCTGAAGGGTTCGCGTAAAAAATTGGAGGTTAGAACAAATTCTCTAATGAAAAAAAAAAAAAGAAAAAAAGAAGTTTGTTACTATCTCCAATGAGTAACCGGGCCTTTGTGCCTCAGTAAGCTGAAGGGTTCGCGTAAAAAATTGGAGGTTAGAACAAATTCTCTAATGAAAAAAAAAGAAAAAAAAAGAAAAAAAAGAAGTTTGTTACTATCTCCAATGAGTAACCGGGCCTTTGTGCCTCAGTAAGCTGAAGGGTTCGCGTAAAAAATTGGAGGTTAGAACAAATTCTCTTATGACTGCCAGCCATTGCACAGTCGGCTGAAAAAAAAATAGAAAAATGGTGTATTATGCTTTTATACCCTATACTGTGGACTTACGGTTGAGGATGCTTAAGCATTATTTCTATCATGATACTTCAAGATAAAAATGCCATAGATTTATTTTGGGTTATTGAGCTCAACTGTAACTTGACTTATGGGTCACATTAAAATGTGTGGAAGACAGAAATTTAGATTGTATGTCTATTTGTTCTGCACCTTTGTTTTTTGAAAAGTAATTATATATATATTGAGCAAATATTTCCAAGATGAAAGTGTGGAACAGAACCACTAATTTGAGCGTCTTTGTGCTTCAAATTGTTTATTTCCGCAAGTATTAGTGCTTAGTCTCTTTAAAAGTTGTTATGTGTATAAGAAAAGATATATAGGGTTTTATTATTTTAGGTTACATATTTGTGGCTAACGTGGCTGTAAACCCTCGTCCTACTAGGGACACCGAGAGGTTTAACAGCTTGTTCATACGCTTGATGCAATTGTGCTCCTTATGAAAGTGGCACTTACTTGTCTAGTAGTAGTTTCTTAATTTCTTTGCTTTATTTTGTTTTTGTTTTGCTCGAGGACTAGCAAAATATAGGTTTGGGGTATTTGATAAACATAGAATGTACGCATTTATATGCTTCATTTACCGATTTGTTAGTGTAATTTTCCCGTTAGAATAAGGATAAATATGGGTTATTAGTGTTAAGCTAGTGATTTGGAGTATAATTAATTTACTTTAATTAAATAATGTAGATGTGTTAATTGCTTTAATTTAATTATATTTTTATTGCGCGTCTATGATGGAATTTGCTTGTATTGTAGGTTTCAAGAGTTTGAGTTGTAGAATGGCCAAAGTTTTAATCTGTTTCTCAGCTCAATATATTGATGGCTTTTAGTACTCCATATTGGAGTTTTGTTATGTTGGTTGCTCATAGTCTCTTGCATCTCACACGTGTAATTTTAAGTTTTCCAATCTTTGGGTTGATATCACTTGTGGAAAGCTGCTTCTTGATTTTCTTTGTTTTTATTATTTTTAGATGTTAGTATTCAGTGACCATAATTTACTTCAAGTTTGAATTGTGTCAGGTGGAATTTTATGCGAAGAAATCCAATGGCACTTTTGGGCAAAGTTGCAGTTCCAAAGCCAATTAATTTACCAAGTCAAAAGTACTCTGCTGCCTTCTTATTCATGATTTCTTTATTTTGATGTTTGACCAGATGGATAAAAACTTTCCTGTTACTTTTTAGGTTGGAAAATCATGGTTTGGACGCCAATGTGGAAATCGTTCCGAAGTGTTTATTTTCTTCTTTCTTGTTCCTTTCTTGAAAATGTTGTCCATTTTGAGTTGTGCCTTATTTTTTTCTTTATGTACAGTGGGGTAGTCAATTATTATTCTTAACTGGACTTAACATGTTTTGGTGAATATGTTAGGGGGACTATTAGTTGGGGCAGTCGATCATCACCAAATCAGAACACTTGGGGTTCATCACCTGCATTGTCCTCATCACCTACTGCAGATGGGGCTGTTTGTCCTGCTCATTTAAATGGTCGACCTTCTTCTGGTGGCAGTGGTATTCGGCCATCAGTGGCTGGAAGTGAGAGGTCACATGCATGGGGCATGAACTTGAGACCATCATCAGTATCTGGATTAGTGGCCTCATCACATTTGTCTGGGTGATTGCGTCCTTGCAGTGCAGAAACAAGGCCAGGCAGCTCTCCCAGCTCTCAGTTTGCTGAAACTGTTGCTGAAACTTTTATTGCGTTGGTTGGGTCTGGAAATACAGAATGGCTGGTAAATTTTTTTACTGTAAGCCCTTGCATGCTAATTAATTGTTACATGTTATTGTTGAAGCATTTTAACTGTGAAATTTAGCTTCATTTTTTTTGAGACATGTGAGTTGTCAATTTTGATTGTGTATTTAAGTTGCCTGTTGCTTATGTTCCTGCAGAGTTCTCCATCCTCATTTACTTTGAGTTCGTGTGATTTTCCAACTCTTAGCTCTGACAAGAATTCTGCGTCAAATGTATGGCAAGGTGCTGAAGTTGAATCATTTTACTTGTAGTTTAAACCTTACTTTTGGACCAGTGATGGAATGCATATACTTTGTCAGATGTCAACATTTTAATGTTTTATCGAAAATAAAGTTTCCGACATGAACTTGACACAGTGGAGTGATATCGTAACACTTTTGTCATTTGGGATCTTTTACTAGAGCACATCTGCATTCTTTATCGAATGCATGTTTTACGAACATGATATTTATTTTTAATGTCACTGTTTGATGATTGTTTTACCTTGTTATTCTGGTTTGGTATTAAATATATGACCGTATGAATCTGCTTAAAACGATTCTGGTGATTGTTTGGATGCTTGAGCTGTGTTGAGTATGCTGTTTATATTCTTTGCAGTGTGTAGAATGCATATCGATGCCAATAATTCAGCAAACTATAGTCTTGTATTACTGATTTCTATTTTCCACAGAAGTTTTATGTGTGATTCACTCCTAAATATTATTTGGTTCGTTTCCTTCTTCTTGTTATTGGCATATATCTGTTGACACTATTGAAAATTTTCTTTAAAATAGATACATTGGATGGACTTTCTTTGTTGGCATCAGTAACTTCTCTCTTTTTAAAAATTTGTAATATTAAACTATTTTTGGATGGTATTCTGTTTACATGCACAGCACTCTGAAATTTCTATATAAAAATATATAATCGCTTATTAAGATACTTGTTATGCAGTGAAGTGTTTATTGTATACTTGCATTGAACTTTTGTACTGGTTTTCACACCAGGTCACAGTTCTCATGGGTGTCCTTCCTCATCCTCTAGTAAAGCTGCAACACAGGACAGATCTGAAGCTTCTTCACCTGGTAATTCATTGCATTGAGCGCATATCTTTTTGCCGAATTTTACTTTTTATTTACTACTTTTACAAGTATCTACTCGTCTTTTCTGGAGTGATCCACTACATTTGCCTCATGTGTATCAGATGGTGGATATATCGATGCGACTAGTGAGAAAGGTGTACGTACATGGAGCAGGGGTGAGCCCCTTCATCCTGGAACTAGGCCTCAACGAAACATAGAAAAATGGCAGAGATACTCAGAGCAATCCTTGACATATACCAACCCTAGTGTTCCACAACAAAATTTTGAACACTGGTATGGTCCTTCTCTTCAAAATGCGCCTCCCGATGGATCTTGGTACAGAGGATGCCCTTTCCACAACAAAATTTTGAACACTGGTATGGTCCTTCTCTTCAAAATGCGCGTCCCGATGGATCTTGGTACAGAGGATGCCCTCCAGCCGGTCCTTATGGACCGGCAGATTCTCCTGGGAGTTATTCAGTTGATCCTCCACAGTGGTTATTATCAACCTCAGTCATTGATCCCTGTGAGGCCTGTGCTTAAACCAGCAGACATCTCCAAGGCCTGGAATTGGGGCTGGTGGATATGGCCCTTGGAAGGGAGATTCTTGTCGACCTCATGCGCCTGAATCTTATCCTGTTCCGAGTCATCCTGTGATGCCAGTCAGGTACCCTGAGCCTATGTCACCATACGATGGCTATTATGGTTCTCCACGAGTGAATTTTTGCAATCGGTTGCTAGGGGAATGGCAAGTGGGCATGGTCCATCTCTTTATCACAGGTATCAGAGCCAGAATGCCCATCCTGACTCTGCAATATTCTCAAGAGAGTGATGAGTGGAAAATGAAACCTACACCAGAATCAGACTCATCTCGTTCACTTGTGAAGTCTTCTGAAGTTTTCTCTCAAGAGCTTACTGATAAACATGAGTGAACGTCTCCAACAAGGCAGGAGGTGAATTTGATTCAGCCGACTATGAAGCACAGGTATGCTTTTCTGCAGCATCAATTTGTTAATATCAAACTTGCTTTTCCTTGATTAATTTTTATTTTCTATTTGTTCAGTGTGCGAAACTGAAAGAGATTTCAACTCAGCGGGCTAAGGAAGAGGAGGAGAGGACGAGAGAGCAGAAAGCAAAAGCTTTTGCAAAGTTGGAAGAAGAACAGGACCTTTGGGGATAATGTTCCATCAAAGTCTGATCGCAGCAAACTTCTGCTTAAGCATGAAGAGGTTCCTATTCAGGAGGAAAGTAAAGTAAAAAATGCAGTGGTTAGTGAAAAGCTGAGTGGTGGTATGACTCAAACATCAAATTCATCAATTCAGTCTAGATTAGATGTTGCAGAAAAGGGTGGGTTAGTTAATTGAAGTTTCTGGCTTTCCCATCATGAAATGGATGCTGCAAGTACTTCATCTGTCTCTTCATCTCAAGTTGTTGATAGCTCTCCTAGTGAGGGAAGTGCTTTACAGTTGCATGACAATGGATCTTCCAAGCAGAAGCAAATCAGTCATCATCGAACAAGGAATAATATTTCGAATGACAAGAACCGAGGAGAGGGTTCAATTTCTTCTGGAAGCACTGCTCAAGAGTGCCTCGAGGCAAATGCAATGAATTTGGCGGATCGATCTCAGTGAGTAATATGTATAATGTCGATGGTTCTTCCTCCCAGCATAAGAAGAAGCATACATGGAAGTCTAAGAGCAAACATAAAGTGAATGATGAATCTGGACAGTCTGGTCTGTTGGCGTCTGCGCCAGTGGAAGGAAACTCTATCAAACCCTCTGTTGAAAGTGGCAAAGTGAAATGTTCAGAAACTTTTGTCCAACTTATTAGGCCTGTCTTGGTTGCAAATATTGTAGAGCCCGAGATTGTCCAGAGGCAGTTCCATCTGTAGACAAAGCTTTGGACAGACAAATTGAAGCAGTCCCCTTGTAAGGAGAATTGGAACCAGTAGAAACCTCAGTCTTCTTGGAATGAATCAAGGAATAGTCAACCTGTTAGATTGACAGAGAAATTTCGTGGTAATGAAACTGTTGTATGGGACCTTGTGCAGCCACTGAATAAGCAGCAACAGTCATTTGAGCAGGTTGGTCAGATTGAAGGTCATCAACCATCCGGAAAGGGTGGGAGTCGAATGGGAAATAGTGTGAAGACTAAGAGTGTGGAGATGGAGAGGTATGTTCCAAAACCAGCTGCCAAAGAGCTGTCATTGCAGAGCAATTTTGCAACTGCCTCTGCGTTCTCCTCCTTTATCATCCATATCTGATGAGATGAGTAGCTCTGGGAATGATATCTGCGCTGTTGGTACTGAAAGTTCTGGTACAGATGCAAAGAATATTGAGAATAAGCATGGGAAAAAACATGCATCGTGGCGCCAGCGCAGTCCCAATGAATCTCATGTAGGCTTGGATGGTGCCGGTGAAGAATCTGTATCTTCTTCTGCTGTTGGGGAAGCTGTTGAGAAGTTGGCATAGGAACACCAGCAATCAGATTCAGATATAAAGTCACACAAACAGCAGGATCATGGAGTGTATACTGGTGGGCAAACTGATAAAGCCATGTCCCTTGAGCAAGTCAGTGGATGTGCTGCCTCCAAAGACAATGGAATTTCTGGAAGGAGGAGGAGGCAAACCAGCAGATTTGGCAAGGGTGATGAGTTGGCAAGGGTGGTGAGCATTATCAGAATGTCAGTGAGGAGCTTAATAAGGATTTAGACACAGCAATCCCCGTGGAACTAGGTATTCTTACCCCTGCTGTTGAAATTCATGTGTGGGATGGTAAGAAGGATTTGAAACCTGAAAACGGGCAAGTTATGGGATCTCATTGGCAACCAAAAGGTCCTAAACAGCAAAACAGTTCTAATCAGAACCAATATGGAAGCAGAGGCAGCGGGCCTCAGAGGGCTACAGTTCGAGTTGTTACATCTCCCACAAAAGATGAAAGCTCGCAAGTCCAGCCTTCTGAAAATCTACAGGTGGAAATGCAAAAGCACAGTGTTTCGGAAACAACCCACGCACGTCATCAGGACACAAAATTGGTAAAAAGGCCGTGACTGCTCAACTCAAGGAGTAGCAGAAAATACAGATATTTAGATTGAGAAGCAGCAAGCTTCCTGGGATATGCGGAAACAGAGTCAGTGCAATGGTCGTTTTCAGAGAGGGCAAGGAGGGTCACCTCATGGAGGCGGTGGGTGGGGACATTCGGGGCTAGTGACCCACAAACAGCAGGGACCTTTGAATGGGGATAGAAGGAAACATTACAATTCTCATTATTGAGCACCAGCCAGTTGAATCTCAATATATGAAATCCAACAATGTGTTTTCTGACTCGGCTCCAACAGAAGAGGTTATGCGTGAAAGTTCTGGGTTGAGATTCAAGGAACGCAGTCAGAACATTTCTTGGCGAGGAGTTCATTAACATGGACGGAATGGCGGAGGTTCTGTAAGTAGAGTAGCTGCTTCCTAGGACTATCAAAAATGAATTGCGAGCTTACATGCAACATGTTACGCCTTGTCCTGATGGGAACCCTTTATATGAGGTATGTGTGAGGTATGCATGAGCATTGTGTTCCAGCAACAAGAGAGTGATTAACTAATACTCCTTTATGACACAATTTGTTGTACATGTTTTAATGACAGGTATTTTGATTTGGGGTTGGGAAGCTGGTTGAATCTTGCAGGTATTGCGATGGGGCTTGGTTGACTAAAGGCGGTACACGATGTGAGCTTCTTGTTTTCTTGTAGTTCTTTTTCTTTTGTTGAACATCAGGCATCTTTGTCTAGGATTCCTGCATTCATATTCAGTTATTGCAATGTGTTGGGCTCAACTTTTTAGCTTTGTCGGACCAAGACCAAGAGAGTTCTAGGTCTCACTCTGGTGCTTCTCTGCCGCCATGCTTCACCATGGGTGTCTCTAAGGACCCATAAGCACCCGGGTTCCTTCTCCTTTAAAAAAAACTCTCTATGTCGGACTCTGAGGATGACTAGAATCCCTAACCCTGGCGGCCTCCTCCTCTGCTGGCTCTTCCCTCAACCCTCCCTGTCTGAGATGGAAAAATTCATTCTCGAAGGCCTCTCTTTCTACTAAACTGACCAATTACCAAAATCTTCTCTCTTGGTATAAAATCTCAACAGCAGGCTTCTAAGTAAACTCCTTCGAGGTTTTTTTTTTTAAAATACTAGAATAGAACTCTCTGATAAATTCTACATCATCTAGAAGCTCTTTGTTTTCTCTACAGAAAATTGCAAGTATAAGAAAATCTAGTAGATTGCTTAATTCTAAGTTGGATGCGTTTAATGAATTGCCCGCCAGTATACACTCCTTTGAGTTTTGTTATGTTGGTTGCTCATTGTCTCTTGCATCTCACATGTGTAGTTTCATTTTAAGTTTTCCAATCTTTGGGTTGGTATCACTTGTGGAAAGCTGCTTCCTGATTTTCTTTGTTTTTGTTATTTTTAGATGTTAGTATTCAGTGGCCATAATTTACTTCCTGTTTGAATTGTGTCAGGCGGAATTTTTTGCGAAGAAATCCAATGGTAGTTTTGGGCAAAGTTGCAGATCCAAAGCTAATTAATTTCCCAAGTCAAAAGTAGTTTGCTGCCTTCTTATTCATGATTTCTTTATTTTGATGTTTGACCAGATGGTTAAAACCTTTTCTGTTACTTTGTAGGTTGGAAAATCATGGTCTGGACCCCAATGTGAAAATCGTTCCAAAGTGTTTATTTTCGTCTTTCTTGTTCCTTTTCTTAAAAATGTTGTCCATTTTGAGTTGTGCCTTGTTTTTTTTCTTTATGTACAGTGGGGTAGTCAATTATGGTCTGGACCCCTATTTGATGCTTTTTTGCAGCATCAAATTGTTAATATCAAACTTGCTTCTCCTTGATTAATTTTTTATTTTCTATTTGTTCAGCATGCGAAACTGAAAGAGATTGCAACTCAGCGGGCTAAGGAAGAGGAGGAGAGGACAAGAGAGCAGAACGCAAAAGCTCTTGCAAAGTTGGAAGAACTGAACAGGAGGACCATGGGGGATAATGGTCCTTCAAAGTGTGATGGCAGCAAACTTCTGCCTAAGCATGAAGAGGTTCCTATTTAGGAGGAAAGAACAGTAAAAAATGCAGTGGTTCGGTTAGTGAATAGCTGAGAGTTGGTATGACTCAAACATCAAATTCATCTATTCAGTCTAGAATGAATGTTGCATAAAAGGATGGTGAGTTGGTTTAAGTTTTCCAATCTTTGGGTTGATATTGCTTGTGGAAAGCTGCTTTCTTATTTTCTTTGTTTTTGCTATTTTTAGATGTTAGTATTCAGTGGCCATACTTTGCTTCTTGTAGGAATTGTGTCAGGTGGTCATTCCGTCCCTGCAGTGCAGAAACAAAACCAGGCAGCTCCCAGCTGTCTTGGTTTGCTGAAACTGTAGCTGAAACTTTTATTGTGTTGGTTGGGTCTGAAAATATAGAACGGCTGGTAAATTTTTTTACTGTAAGCCCTTGCATGCTAATTAATTGTTACATGTTATTTTTGAAGCATTTTAGCTGTGAAATTTAGCTTCATGTGTTTTGAGGCATGTGAATTGTCTATTTTGATTGTGTATTTAAGTTGGCAGTTGCTTATGTTCCTGCAGAGTTCTCCATCCTCATTTACTTTGACTTCGGTGATTTTCCAACTCTTGGCTCTGACAAGAATTCTGAGTCAAATGTACGGCAAGGTGCTGAAATTGACTCCTTTTACTTGTAGTTAAAACCTTACTTTTGGCCCTATGATGGAATGCATATACTTTGTCAGATGTCAACATTTTAATGTTTTATCGAAAATTAATTTACTAAGTCAAAAGTACTCTGCTGCCTTCTTATTCATGATTTCTTTATTTTGATATTTGACCAGATCGAAAAAAACTTTTTTGTTACTTTCTAGGTTGGAAAATCATGGTCTGAACCCCAATGTGGAAATCATTCCAAAGTGTGTATTTTCTTCTTTCTTATTCCTTTCTTAAAAATGTTGTCCATTTTGAGTTGTGCCGTGTTTTTTTCTTTATATACAGTGGGGTAGTCAATTATTGTTCCTAACTCGATTTTAACATGTCTTGGTGAATATGTTAGGAGCACTATTAGTTGGGGAAGTAGATCATCTCCAAATCAGAATGCTTGGGGGTTCATCGCCTGCATTGTCCTCATCACCTACTGCAAATGGGGCTGTTTGTCCTGCTCATTTTAATGGTCGACCTTCTTCTGGTGGCATTGGTACTCTGCCATCAATGGTTGGAAGTGAGTGGCCACATGATCTTGCCTCTAATGCATGGGGCACGAACTTGAGACCATCAGCATCTAGATTACTGTAAGCCCTTGCATGCTAATTAATTGTTACATGTTATTGTTGAAGCATTTTAGCTGTGAAATTTAGCTTCATGTTTTTTGAGACATGTGAGTTGTCAATTTTGATTGTGTATTTAAGTTGCCTGTTGCTTATGTTCCTGCAAAGTTCTCCATCCTCATTTACTTTGAGTTCGTGTGATTTTCCAACTCTTAGCTCTGACAAGAATTCTGCATCAAATGTATGGGAAGGTGCTGAAGTTGACTCATTTTACTTGTAGTTTAAACCTTACTTTTGGCCCTGTGATGGAATGCATATACTTTGTCAGATGTCAACATTTTAATGTTTTATCGAAAATAAATTTTCCGACATGAACTTGACACAGTGGAGTGGTATCGTAACACTTTTGTCATTGGGGATCTTTAACTAGTTGTGAGCACATCTGCATTCTTTATGGAATGCATGTTTTACGAACATGATATTTATTTTTAATGTCACTGTTTGATGATTGTTTTACCTTGTTATTCTGGTTTGGTATTAAATATATGACCGTATGAATCTGCTTAAAACGTTTCTTGTGACTGTTTGGATGCTTGAGCTGTGTTGAGTATGCTGTTTATATTCTTTGCAGCGTATAGAATGCATATCGATGCCAATAATTCAGCAAACTATAGTCTTGTATTACTGATTTCTATTTTCAACAGAAGTTTTCTGTGTGATTCGCTCCTAAATACTTTTTGAGAGTTGGGGCGATTCAAGAAATTAAATACTCTATGTTTCTGTTATTTGGTTCGTTTCCTTCTTCTTGTTATTGGCATATATCTGTTGACACTATTGAAAATTTTCTTTAAAATAGATACATTGGATGGACTTTCTTTGTTGTTGGCATCAGTAACTTCTCTCTTTTTAAAAATTTGTAATATTAAACTATTTTTGGATGGTATTCTGTTTACATGCACAGTACCCTGAAATTTCTATATAAAAATATATAATCGCTTATTAAGATACTTGTTATGCAGTGGAGTGTTTATTGTTTATTTGCATTGAACTTTTGTACTGGTTTTCACACCAGGTCACAGTTCTCATGGGCGTCCTTCCTCATCCTCTAGTAAGGCTGCAACACAAGACAGATATGAAGCTTCTTCACCTGGTACTTCATTGCATTGAGCGCATACCTTTTTGCCGAATTTTAGTTTTTATTTACTACTTATACAAGTATCTACTCGTCTTTTCTAGAGTGATCCACTACATTTGCCTCATGTGTATCAGATGGTGGATATATCAATGCGACTAGTGAGAAAAGTGTACGTACATGGACTAGGGGTGAGCCCCTGCATCCTGGAACTAGGCCTCAACGAAACATAGAAAAATGGCAGAGATACTCAGAGCAATCCTTGACATATACCAACCCTAGTGTTCCACAACAAAATTTTGAACATTGGTATGGTCCTTCTGTTCAAAATGCGCCTCCCGATGGATCTTGGTACAGAGGATGCCCTCCAGCCGGTCCTTATGCACCGGCAGGTTCTCCTGGAGTTATTCAGTTGATCCTCCACGGTGGTTATTATCAACCTCAGTCATTGATCCCTGTGCGGCCTGTGCTTAAACCAGCAGACATCTCTAAGGCCTGGAATTGGGGCTGGTGGATATGGCCCTTGGAAGGGAGATTCTTGTCGACCTCATGCGCCTGAATCTTATCCTGTTCCGAGTCATCCTGTGATGCCAGTCAGGTACCCTGAGCCTATGTCACCATACGATGGCTATTATGGTTCTCCACGAGTGAATTTTTGCAATCAGTTGCTAGGGGAATGGCAAGTGGGCATGGTCCATCTCTTTATCACAGGTATCAGAGCCAGAATGCCCATCCTGACTCTGCAATATTCTCAAGAGAGTGATGAGTGGAAAATGAAACCTACACCAGAATCAGACTCATCTCGTTCACTTGTGAAGTCTTCTGAAGTTTTCTCTCAAGAGCTTACTGATAAACATGAGTGAACGTCTCCAACAAGGCAGGAGGTGAATTTGATTCAGCCGACTATGAAGCACGGGTATGCTTTTCTGCAGCATCAATTTGTTAATATCAAATTTGCTTTTCCTTGATTAATTTTTATTTTCTATTTGTTCAGTGTGCGAAACTGAAAGAGATTTCAACTCAGCGGGCTAAGGAAGAGGAGGAGAGGACGAGAGAGCAGAAAGCAAAAGCTTTTGCAAAGTTGGAAGAAGAACAGGACCTTTGGGGATAATGTTCCATCAAAGTCTGATGGCATCAAACTTCTGCCTAAGCATGAAGAGGTTCCGATTCAGGAGGAAAGTACAGTAAAAAATGAGTGCTTAGTGAAAAGCTGAGTGGCGGTATGACTCAAACATCAAATTCATCAATTCAGTCTAGATTAAATGATGCAGAAAAGGGTGGGTTAGTTAATCATCCTGCAATTGAATTCACTGAAGTTTCTGGCTTTCCCAATCATGAAATGGATGGTGCAAGTACTTCATCTGTCTCTTCATCTCAAGTTGTTGATAGCTCTCCTAGTGAGGGAAGTGCTTTACAGTTGCATGACAATGGATCTTCCAAGCAGAAGCAAATCAGTCATCATCGAACAAGCAATAATATTTCGAATGACAAGAACCGAGGAGAGGGTTCAATTTCTTCTGGAAGCACTGCTCAAGAGTGCCTCGGGGCAAATGCAATGCATTTGGCGAATCGATCTCTGTGAGTAATATGTATAATGTCGATGATTCTTCCTCTCAGCATAGGAAGAAGCATACATGAAACTCTAAGAGCAAACATAAAGTGAATGATGAATCTGGGGAGTCTGGTCTGTTGGCGTCTGCGCCAGTGGAAGGAAACTCTATCAAACCCTCTGTTGAAAGTGGCTAAGTGAAATGTTCAGAAACTTTTGTCCAACATATTAGGCGTGTCTTGGTTGCAAATATTGTAGAGCCCGAGATTGTCCAGAGGCAGTTCCATCTATAGACAAAGCTTTGGACAGACAAATTGAAGCAGTCCCCTTGTAAGGAGAATTGGAACCAGTAGAAACCTCAGTCTTCTAGGAATGGATCAAGGAATAGTCAACCTGTTAGACTGACAGAGAAATTTCGTGGTAATGAAACTGTTGTCTGGGACCTTGTGCAGCCACTGAATAAGCAGCAACAGTCATTTGAGCAGGTTGGTCAGATTGAAGGTCATCAACCATCCGGGAAGGGTGGGAGTCGAATGGGAAATAGTGTGAAGACTAAGAGTGTGGAGATGGAGAGGTATGTTCCAAAACCAGCTGCCAAAGAGCTGTCATTGCAGAGCAATTTTGCAACTGCCTCTGCGTTCTCCTCCTTTATCATCCATATCTGATGAGATGAGTAGCTCTGGGAATGATATCTGCGCTGTTGGTACTGAAAGTTCTGGTACAGATGCAAAGAATATTGAGAATAAGCATGGGAAAAAGCATGCATCATGGCGCCAGCGCAGTCCCAATGAATCTCATGTAGGCTTGGATGGTGCCCGTGAAGAATCTGTATCTTCTTCTGCTGTTGGGGAAGCTGTTGAGAAGTTGGCATATGAACACCAGCAATCAGATTCAGATATAAAGTCACACAAACAGCAGGATCATGGAGTGTATACTGGTGGGCAAACTGATAAAGCCATGTCCCTTGAGCAAGTCAGTGGATGTGCTGCCTCCAAAGACAATGGAATTTCTGGAAGGAGGAGGAGGCAAACCAGCAGATTTGGCAAGGGTGATGAGTTGGCAAGGGTGGTGAGCATTATCAGAATGCCAGTGAGGAGCTTAATAAGGATTTAGACAAAGCAATCCCCGTGGAACTAGGTATTCTTACCCCTGCTGTTGAAATTCATGTGTGGGATGGTAAGAAGGATTTGAAACCTGAAAACGGGCAAGTTATGGGCTCTCATTGGCAACCAAAAAGTCCTAAACAGCAAAACAGTTCTAATCAGAACCAATATGGAAGCAGAGGCAGCGGGCCTCAGAGGGCTACAGTTCGAGTTGTTACATCTCCCACAAAAGATGAAAGCTCGCAAGTCCAGCCTTTTGAAAATCTACAGGTGGAAATGCAAAAGCACAGTGTTTCGGAAACAACCCACTCACGTCATCAGGACACAAAATTTGTAAAAAGGCCATGACTGCTCAACTCAAGGAGTAGCAGAAAATACAGATATTTAGATTGAGAAGCAGCAAGCTTCCTGGGATATGCGGAAACAGAATCAGTGCAATGGTCGTTTTCAGAGAGGGCAAGGAGGGTCACCTCATGGAGGCGGTGGGTGGGGACATTCGGGGGTAGTGACCCACAAACAGTAGGGACCTTTGAATGGGGATAGAAGGAAACATTACAATTCTCACTATTGAGTACCAGCCAGTTGAATCTCAATATATGAAATCCAACAATGTGTTTTCTGACTCGGCTCCAACAGAAGAGGTTATGCGTGAAAGTTCTGGGTTGAGATTCTAGGAACGCAGTCAGAACATTTCTCGGCGAGGAGTTCATTTCCATGGACGGAATGGCGGAGGTGCTGTAAGTAAAGTAGCTGCTTCCTAGGACTATCAAAAATGAATTGCGAGCTTACATGCAACATGTTACGCCTTGTCCTGATGGGAACCCTTTATATGAGGTATGAGTGAGGTATGCTTGAGCATTGTGTTCCAGCAAGAAGAGTGTGATTAACTTATACTCCTTTATGACACAATTTGTTCATGTTTTAATGACAGGTATTTTGATTTTGGGTTGTGAAGCTGGTTGAATCTTGCAGGTATTGCGATGGGGCTTGGTTGACTAAAGGAGGTACTCGATGTGAGCTTCTTGTTGTCTTGTAGTTCTTTTTCTTTTGTTGAACATCAGGCATCTTTGTCTAGGATTCCTGCGTTCATATTCAGTTATTGCAATGTGTTGGGCTCAACTTTTTAGCCTTGTCGGACCAAGACCAAGAGAGTTCTAGGTCTCACTCCGGTGCTTCTCTGCTGCCATGCTTCACCATGGGTGTCTCTCAGGACCCATAAGCACCCGGGTTCCTTCTCCTTTGGAAAAAACTCTCTATGTCGGGCTCTGAGGATGACTAGAATCCCTAACCCTGGCGGCCTCCTCCTCAGCTGGCTCTTCCCTCAACCCTCCCTCTCTCAGATGGAAAAATTCATTCTCGAAGGCCTTTCTTTCTACTAAACTGACCCATTACCAAAATCTTCTCTCCTGGTATAAAATCTCAACAGCAGGCTTCTAAGTAAACTCCTTTGAGGTTTTTAAAACAAAAAAACTAGAATAGAACTCTCCTACAAATTCTACATCATCTAGAAGCTCTTTGTCTTCTCTACAGAAAATTGCAAGTATAAGAAAATCTAGTAGATTTCTTAATTCTAAGTTGGATGGTTTTAATGAATTGCCCGCCGGGCAAAAAGGTTGGATGTCTCTAGCCTAGGTCATAGAGAAAACATTCTTCTTATTGGTCTATGTGAAACAAAAATCAAAGCTAGAAAATTTGCCAAGAAACTATGCATCTGATCCTTCAAGCCACATCTTGATTGATTGGAATCCCACTATTTTTGAAGTTGAAAAACTTTTAGAGAGTGACCATTCTATCAATTGTTATGCAACTCAACTTGACTATGGTTTTAGCTTTTTCTTTTCTATGATTTATACTTCCAACTCATCTTAAGAAAGATAAGTTTTATGGGACTCTCTTATTCAAATTAAAAATAGTATTGACGATGTTTGGTTTCTTATTGGTGTCCTAAACAATATTCGGCATAATGATGAGTGGATGAGAGGTAATGCAGTTCAGCAATGGCAGTTAGATAAGTTCAATAGATTCATTTATAAAGCGGAGCTTTTTGAAATTCCTTCTTCGGAGCCTTATTCAATGAGTAATTGTCAATCAGATGGAACTCGGAATCAAAAGCTTAGTAATCGGCATTGTGCATGCTTATCTGATTTTTTTATTAAGTTATATTTGATTTTTGTACTTTTTCCCTAGGCTTTCTTTGTTGGGCTCAATATAATACATTTTATATTATATATTAATGTCTGGGGTTCCTTTTATTTTATATTATATGATGATCAGGATTTTCCTAATTACCTAGAGCTGAAAAGCTGATGGGTAGTGTAAACTGAGAGTATCATGGCTCTTATTTGCAGTTTTACCATGTCGTGGATTGAAGTTTACCCTTTACATGAAGTGTAAATGGTACTTTCTTTGTTCCATATTAGAAGTCCTATTTGTTTTGAAAAGAAGTTACAATGATATTTGAGGAGGATATTCTTTGGTTGTACCCTGACACTAATAGTTGAACTGGAATTACTTTTAGTACTGGAGTTCTTCTAGATTGTTGATATTGAAATTTTGTAACATTAAGGTTTTATTGACTCCTGTTAAATTTTGTCAGTGACAACTCTTTGTGCAATCTAGGCCAAACTAACTGTCCAAATTAATGTAAACAGCCAGCCTTTAAGAATACTTGCAACCGGCGTTTCAAACCTTGTGGGGATTATGCGGAACAAAAGCAATGGCCGAGATGCTTGTGTTGGACATTCATCTGCACAAAAACCTCAGCAGGGAAGTCTTGGTCGCGCAACAAGAGGCCTCTCGACAGTTCTCAACGGAAGGCCGGCTGTGAGTGGGGAGAAATGCAAGGGGAACAATCCCAACTAAGGGTGCTCACGAGCCGAGCCAACTCGTGAGGTTTTTTGGCTCGGCTCGACTCGGCTCGACTCGAAAAAGCTCGACTCGAATTAGCTCGACTCGAATTAGCTCGAAGCTCGACTCGAGAATCAGCTCGAGCTCGACTCGACTTTCTTTTCTAAAGAAAGCCCATATGCTTAACTCATTTTGGTTTTCTTTTAATTAAATTAAAGGACTATCATTTCTTTCCTTTTTATAGAGCATGTATAGTCTTAGATTCATACTGTTAGACGATATGAAACTCTCATATTAGTTCATGACCCCTATCGCCCACTGCTGTTGCCCCCATAGCCAGCCATCGTTGCCGCCCCCCGCCTCCTACCGTTAGCCACTGCCCCTTGCTGCCCACCACTGCCATTGCCCACCACCCCCTCCGTCGTCACCTCCCACTGTCGCCCATTGCCTCCCCATCGCCGCCTACCGACACCGCCGCTTGCTGAATGTCGACACTGCCCCCCACTGACATCGCCCCCCATCCACCACCCATCGCCCCTTGCCACCCGCCACCGCTGTCGCCCGCCACCTCTCTCCACCTACCGACACCGCCGAATGCCGACACTACCCCCTGCTAACACCGCCCCTCGCCCACCACCCATCGCCCCTTGCCACCCGCCACCGCTGTCGTCCACCACCTATCGTCCCTTACCGCCACCGCTGCCGCCCACCACCCATTGCCCTTTGCCGACCACCACCGTCACCGCTGCTGCTCACCACTTATCGCCCCCCGCCTCCCCCACTGTGGTGGGTGACGGTCGGCAAGGGGCAATGGGTGGTGGGCGGCAAGGGGCGATAGGTGCTGGCGGGGGGGGGCGATATCAGCGGGGGGTAGTGTCGGCAAGCGGCGATAGGGAGGCAATGGGCGACGGTGGGAGGTGACGACGGAGGGGGTGGTGGGAGCGATGGCAACGAGGGGTGTTGGGCAATGGTGGGAGGCGATGTGAGACAACGGCGGCGTGGTGGGTCCGAGGGGTGGTGGGGGAGGCAGAGGTGGGCGGTGTCGACGGACTACGGTGGGAGGCGATGGACGATGGTAGGAGGTGATAAGCGATGGCGGGGTGAAGCCCACCTCGAATTTAGATTTTTGCCTCGAGCCGGCCAAGCCAGGCTTGAGCTCGAGCCGAGCTCAAGCCGAGCTCCGGCTCGCGAGCCCGAGCTCGAGCTGTCAAATTATATGACGAGCCGAGCTCGAGTTATCAAATCCCGGGCTCGACTCGAGCTGAGTCGAGCTCGAGCCCGAGTTTTAACTATCGAGCTCGAGTCGAGCTGAGTCCAAACTCGACTCAGCTCGGCTCGTGAGCAGCCTTAATCCCAACCCTCTCGTCTGTCCTACATTAATTGCCCTGATTAGAAAACAAGTGTATCCCTTATTTGTTGTTGACCCTCATATAATGCACAAAAAGGAGTGTACAAACCTTAGTCATATGAGTTCAAATCGACATAAATAACAAAGTATGGTGGCCCTTGAGGGGACCAAATGGCAAAGCCATTTTGTAAAAGGCCGAATATTGTTTGGGGCCATTGAAATGAAGGCCCCAACGGCCACCACATGGACAGCCACCCTCTTCTTTATGCTTCATTTCCTCATAATTAACACCAGCAAAATTGGCCATTTTCTCTGGCATCATTCATAACACTAAAAAAGAAAGGAAGACAAGGCAATTTTGGGGGGGAGCTAAATCCACGGGGGTGTGCCAGGATGCGGCTCATGCGGGGATCTGTACTAGCTGGTTTTTTAGGTTGTATGCCAACTTCAACCACTTTTTTGAAAGCTTTTTAACCCTATTCCACCTGCTTAAGTGAAGATATTAAAATGCAGAATCCCCTGGTGTGTGCCATTAAAATCTCTCCCATTGGGGGCTTCTTTTGGGCTCCGGGCACAAGGGTGCATTTGAAAGTTTTCCTCGCTTAAAATTTTGTAATACTCTATTTGTATTCCCCTTTCCTCCTTTGGTTAAATGAAAACCTCAATTATCCCGAAAAAAAAGAAAGATTTTTTAGGCTATGCCCGGGCTATAATCAGCTGGTGAAACTTCACTAGTGTAGTCGTTAGTTAAACTTGAAGTGTCCATAGCCAGTGCTATCGACCATGAGTCCCATTGACCTAAACTTCATCGGCGACTACGATAGTGAAGCTTGACAAGCTGATTACAACTCCCTACGCTCCTTAACGTGATGCAATGTTCCTCGAGTGAGTGAGCCCTGATATTTCCTCGGTGGCTCGACAGGCTAGATTGACGAGGAACAATTGTAGGGGTATGTAGAGGAGTTGGAGCTTGAATGGCCCTGACACATTGGCCCTGCAGCCTGTAAACCTGTCTATCGAGCCGCCTGGCCGATACAGTTTTACGATAAAAAACAATCCTTTTGGTCCACGTCCATGCCCACAAAAGCATTTTTTCTATCCGTCTCAAGGTTTCTGCCTGGAAATCTGCCATCATATAAGAGCTTTCGATCATCGGGATTGATGGCACATATGCGTGTGCTAAGATGATGCGCATCCTGGAGGAAGATCGGCCATGAGAACTGTTCTGTGTCCGCTCTATTCTATGTTGCAGCTTTACTAGAGGATGAGGAAGGACGGCCATGAGAACTGTGACCTGGTGCGAAAACCAGTACAAAAGTTCAATGCAAGTTAACAATGAAACTCCATTGCATAATAAGTATCTTAATTAGATATTATATATTTTTATATAGAAACTTCATGGCACATGTAAACAAAATAGAACAGTTAACAATCCCAAAAAAGTTGAATATTAAGAATTTTTAAAAAGAGAGAAAATACTTATGCCAACAACAAAAAAAGTCCATCAAATGTATCTATTTTAAAGAAAATTTTAAAAAGTGTGAACAGATATGACAATAACAACAAGAAGAAAACAAACCAAATAACAGAAACGTAGAGTATTTAATTTCTTGAATCGCTCTAACTCTTAGGAGTCAGTCACACAGAAAACTTCCGTAGAAAACACAAATCAGTTATACAAGAATGTAGTTTGCTAAATTATTGGCATCGCTCTGCATTCTACACACTGCAAAGAAACAGCATACTCAACACAACCCAAGCATTCAAACAATCACTGGAAACGTTTTAAGCATACTCATACGCTCATGTATTTAATACCAAGCAAGAATAAAAAGGTAAACCATTCATTAAACAGTGACATTAAAAATAAATAACGAGTTCGTAAAACATGCATTTGATAAAGAATGCACATGTGCTCACAACTAATTAAAGATCCTCAATGACAAAAGAGTTATGATACCACCCCAATGAGTTAAGTTCATGTCGAAAAATTTATTTTCGATAAAACATTAAAATGTTGATATCTGAGAAAGTATATTCATTCCATCACAGGGCCCACCTTAACGGGAACGAGCTTAAGAAAACAATGCAGTGCACTGGCAAACCTAGATCATCAGATCCATTTTAAAGTAATGCATTATCATTTGGGTTGGAAGGGTGATGCATGCAAAAAATTGTGAGATTCTACTGCATCCAGTATATATTAGTCGTTCACAGAGACATTGATTGAAGAATGTCAAATGTATTGGAAAACTCATGCAAAAATTATCACATATATTCCCCAATATTGTTGTTATTGGGTAAAGTGCCAGATAACCATTTTCTTCTAGAGCTTATACATGTACATATGCGAAGGCCAAAAATAAGGTTTTAACTACAAGTAAAATGAGTAAATTTTAGTACCTTTTTGTACATTTGATTCATGACTCTTGTCAAAGCCAAGAGTTAGAAAATCACCAGAACTCAAAAGTAAATGAGGATGGAGAACTCTGCAGGCAACTTAGATACACAATCAAAAAAGACAATTCGCATGCCTCAAAACACATAAAGCTAAATTTCACAGCTAAAATACTTCCAACAATAACATGTAACTATTAATTAGCATGCAGGGGCCTACAGTAAACAAAACTTACCAGCCGTTCTGTATTTCCAGACCCACCCAACAAAATTTTAATCTACCGTTTCAGCAAACCGAGACAACTGGGAGCTGCCTGGTCTTGTTTCTGCACTGCAGGGATGCAATGACCCAGACAAATGTGATGAGGCCACCAATCTAGATGCTGATGGTCTAAAGTTCGTGCCCCATGCATTAGAGGCAAGATCATGTGACCACTCACTTCCAGCCATTGATGGCAGAGTACCAATGCCACCAGAAGAAGGTCGACCATTAAAATGAGCAGGGCAAACAGCCCCATTTGCAGTAGGTGATGAGGACAATGCAGGCGATGAACCCCCAAGCATTCTGATTTGGAGATGATCTACTTCCCCAGCTAATAGTGCTCCTAACATATTCACCAAGACATGTTAAAATCCAGTTAGGAACAATAATTGACTACCCCACTGTATATAAAGAAAAAAACACGGCACAACTCAAAATGGACAACATTTTTAAGAAAGGAACAAGAAAGAAGAAAATACACACTTTGGAATGATTTCCACATTGGGGTTCAGACCATGATTTTCCAACCTAGAAAGTAACAAAAAAGTTTTTATGGATCTGGTCAAATATCAAAATAAAGAAATCATGAATAAGAAGGCAGCAGAGTACTTTTGACTTGGTAAATTAATTTTCGATAAAACATTAAAATGCTGACATCTGACAAAGTATATGCATTCCATCATAGGGCCAAAAGTAAGGTTTTAACTACAATAAAAAGGAGTCAATTTCAGCACCTTGCCGTACATTTGACTCAGAATTCTTGTCAGAGCCAAGAGTTGGAAAATCACCCGAAGTCAAAGTAAATGAGGATGGAGAACTCTGCAGGAACATAAGCAACAGCCAACTTAAATACACAATCAAAATAAACAATTCACATGCCTCAAAACACATGAAGCTAAATTTCACAGCTAAAATGCTTCAAAAATAACATGTAACAATTACATAGCATGCAAGGGCTTACAGTAAAAAAATTTACCAGCCGTTCTATATTTTCAGACCCAACCAACACAATAAAAGTTTTAGCTACAGTTTCAGCAAACCAAGACAGCTGGGAGCTGCCTGGTTTTATTTCTGCACTGCAGGGACGGAATGACCACCTGACACAATTCCTACATGAAGCAAATTATGGCCACTGAATACTAACATCTAAAAATAGCAAAAACAAAGAAAATAAGAAAGCAGCTTTCCACAAGCAATATCAACCCAAAGATTGGAAAACTTAAACCAACTCACCATCCTTTTCTGCAACATTCATTCTAGACTGAATAGATGAATTTGATGTTTGAGTCATACCAACTCCCATGTGAGATGCAAGAGACAATGAGCAACCAACATAACAAAACTCAAAGGAGTCTATACTGGTGGGCAATTCATTAAAAGCATCCGCCTTAGAATTAAGCAATCTACTAGATTTTCTTATACTTGCAATTTTCTGTAGAGAAGACAAAGAGCTTCTAGATGATGTAGAATTTGTCAGAGAGTTCTATTCTAGTATTTTTTTAAAAAAAACCTCGAAGGAGTTTACTTAGAAGTGTGCTGTTGAGATTTTATACCAAGAGAGAAGATTTTGGTGATTGGTCAGTTTAGTAGAAAGAGAGGCCTTTGAGAATGAATTTTTCCATCTGAGAGAGGGAGGGTTGAGGGGAGAGCCAGCAGAGGAGGAGGCCGCCAGGGTTAGGGATTCTAGTCATCCTCAGATCCCGACATAGAGAGTTTTTCAGAAAGGAGAATGAAACCGGGTGCTTATGGGTCCTGAGAGACACCCATGGTGAAGCATGGCGGCAGAGAAGCACCAGAGTGAGACCTAGAACTCTCTTGGTCTTGGTCTGACAAGGCTAAAAAGTTGAGCCCAACACATTGCAATAACTGAATATGAACGCAGGAATCCTAGACAAAGATGCCTGATGTTCAACAAAAGAAAAAGAACTACAAGACAACAAGAAGCTCACATCGTGTACCTCCTTTAGTCAACCAAGCCCCATCGCAATACCTGCAACATTCAACCAGCTTCACAACCCAAAATCAAAATACCTGTCATTAAAACATGAAGAAATTGTGTCATAAAGGAGTATAAGTTAATCACACTCTTCTTGCTGGAACACAATGCTCATGCATACCTCACACATACCTCATATAAAGGGTTCCCATCAGGACAAGGCGTAACATGTTGCATGTAAGCTCGCAATTCATTTTTGATAGTCCTAGGAAGCAGCTACTCTACTTACAGCACCTCCGCCATTCCGTCCATGGAAATGAACTCCTCGCCGAGAAATGTTCTGACTGCGTTCCTTGAATCTCAACCCAGAACTTTCACGCATAACCTCTTCTGTTGGAGCCGAGTCAGAAAACACATTGTTGGATTTCATATATTGAGATTCAACTGGCTGGTACTCAATAGTGAGAATTGTAATGTTTCCTTCTATCCCTATTCAAAGGTCCCTGCTGTTTGTGGGTCACTAGCCCCGAATGTCCCCACCCACCGCCTCCATGAGGTGACCCTCCTTGCCCTCTCTGAAAACGACCATTGCACTGACTCTGTTTCCGCATATCCCAGGAAGCTTGCTGCTTCTCAATCTAAATATCTGTATTTTCTGCTACTCCTTGAGTTGAGCAGTCATGGCCTTTTTACAAATTTTGTGTCCTGATGACGTGAGTGGGTTGTTTCTGAAACACTGTGCTTTTGCATTTCCACCCGTAGATTTTTAAAAGGCTGGATTTGTGAGCTTTCATCTTTTGTGGGAGATGTAACAACTCGAAATGTAGCCCTCTGAGGCCCGCTGCCTCTGCTTCCATATTGGTTCTGATTAGAACTGTTTTGCTGTTTAGGACCTTTTGGTTGCCAATGAGATCCCATAACTTGCCCGTTTTCAGGTTTCAAATCCTTCTTACCATCCCACACATGAAATTCAATAGCAGGGGTAAGAATACCTAGTTCCACGGGGATTGCTTTGTCTAAATCCTTATTAAGCTCCTCACTGACATTCTGATAATGCTCACCACCCTTGCCAACTCATCACCCTTGCCAAATCTGCTGGTTTGCCTCCTCCTCCTTCCAGAAATTCCATTGTCTTTGGAGGCAGCACATCCACTGACTTGCTCAAGAGACATGGCTTTATCAGTTTGCCCACCAGTATACACTCCATGATCCTGCTGTTTGTGTGACTTTATATCTGAATCTGATTGCTGGTGTTCATATGCCAACTTCTCAACAGCTTCCCCAACAGCAGAAGAAGATACAGATTCTTCACGGGCACCATCCAAGCCTACATGAGATTCATTGGGACTGCGCTGGCGCCATGATGCATGCTTTTTCCCATGCTTATTCTCAATATTCTTTGCATCTGTACCAGAACTTTCAGTACCAACAGCGCAGATATCATTCCCAGAGCTACTCATCTCATCAGATATGGATGATAAAGGAGGAGAACGCAGAGGCAGTTGCAAAATTGCTCTGCAATGACAGCTCTTTGGCAGCTGGTTTTGGAACATACCTCTCCATCTCCACACTCTTAGTCTTCACACTATTTCCCATTCGACTCCCACCCTTCCCGGATGGTTGATGACCTTCAATCTGACCAACCTGCTCAAATGACTGTTGCTGCTTATTCAGTGGCTGCACAAGGTCCCAGACAACAGTTTCATTACCACGAAATTTCTCTGTCAATCTAACAGGTTGACTATTCCTTGATCCATTCCTAGAAGACTGAGGTTTCTACTGGTTCCAATTCTCCTTACAAGGGGACTGCTTCAATTTGTCTGTCCAAAGCTTTGTCTATAGATGGAACTGCCTCTGGACAATCTCGGGCTCTACAATATTTGCAACCAAGACAGGCCTAATATGTTGGACAAAAGTTTCTGAACATTTCACCTTGCCACTTTCAACAGAGGGTTTGATAGAGTTTCCTTCCACTGGCGCAGATGCCAACAGACCAGACTCCCCAGATTCATCATTCACTTTATGTTTGCTCTTAGAGTTTCATGTATGCTTCTTCCTATGCTGAGAGGAAGAATCATCGACATTATACATATTACTCACTGAGATCGATTCGCCAAATGCATTGCATTTGCCTCGAGGCACTCTTGAGCGGTGCTTCCAGAAGAAATTGAACGCTCTCCTCGGTTCTTGTCATTCGAAATATTATTGCTTGTTCGTTGATGACTGATTTGCTTCTGCTTGGAAGATCCATTGTCATGCAACTGTAAAGCACTTCCCTCACTAGGAGAGCTATCAACAACTTGAGATGAAGAGACAGATGAAGTACTTGCAGCATCCATTTCATGATTGGGAAAGCCAGAAACTTCAGTGAATTCAATTGCAGGATGATTAACTAACCCACCCTTTTCTGCAACATTTAATCTAGACTGAATTGATGAATTTGATGTTTGAGTCATACCGCCACTCAGCTTTTCACTAACCACTCATTTTTTACTGTACTTTCCTCCTGAATCGGAACCTCTTCATGATTAGGCAGAAGTTTGATGCCATCAGACTTTGATGGAACATTATCCCCAAAGGTCCTGTTCTTCTTCCAACTTTGCAAAAGCTTTTGCTTTCTGCTCTCTCGTCCTCTCCCCCTCTTCCTTAGCCCGCTGAGTTGAAATCTCTTTCAAATTCGCACACTGAACAAATAGAAAATAAAAATTAATTAAGGAAAAGCAAGTTTGATATTAACAAATTGATGCTGCAGAAAAGCATACCCGTGCTTCATAGTCGGCTGAATCAAATTCACCTCCTGCCTTGTTGGAGACATAGGCTCAGGGTACCTGACTGGCATCACAGGATGACTCGGAACAGGATAAGATTCAGGCGTATGAGGTCGACAAGAATCTCCCTTCCAAGGGCCATATCCACCAGCCCCAATTCCAGGCCTTGGACATGTCTGCTGGTTTAAGCACAGGCCTCACAGGGATCAATGACTGAGGTTGATAATAACCACCGTGGAGGATCAACTGAATAACTCCAGGAGAACCTGCCGGTGCATAAGGACCGGCTGGAGGGCATCCTCTGTACCAAGATCCATCTGGAGGCGCATTTTGAACAGAAGGACCATACCAATGTTCAAAATTTTGTTGTGGAACACTAGGGTTGGTATATGTCAAGGATTGCTCTGAGTATCTCTGCCATTTTTCTATGTTTCGTTGAGGCCTAGTTCCAGGATGCAGGGGCTCACCCCTAGTCCATGTACGTACACTTTTCTCACTAGTCGCATCGATATATCCACCATCTGATACACATGAGGCAAATGTAGTGGATCACTCTAGAAAAGATGAGTAGATACTTGTATAAGTAGTAAATAAAAACTAAAATTCGGCAAAAAGGTATGCGCTCAATGCAATGAAGTACCAGGTGAAGAAGCTTCATATCTGTCTTGTGTTGCAGCCTTACTAGAGGATGAGGAAGGACGCCCATGAGAACTGAGACCTGGTGTGAAAACCAGTACAAAAGTTCAATGCAAGTAAACAATAAACACTCCACTGCATAACAAGTATCTTAATAAGCGATTATATATTTTTATATAGAAATTTCAGGGTACTGTGCATGTAAACAGAATACCATCCAAAAATAGTTTAATATTACAAATTTTTAAAAAGAGAGAAGTTACTGATGCCAACAACAAAGAAAGTCCATCCAATGTATCTATTTTAAAGAAAATTTTCAATAGTGTCAACAGATATATGCCAATAACAAGGAGAAGGAAACGAACCAAATAACAGAAACATAGAGTATTTAATTTCTTGAATCGCCCCAACACTCAAAAAGTATTTAGGAGCGAATCACACAGAAAACTTCTGTTGAAAATAGAAATCAGTAATACAAGACTATAGTTTGCTGAATTATTGGCATCGATATGCATTCTATACGCTGCAAAGAATATAAACAGCATACTCAACACAGCTCAAGCATCCAAACAGTCACAAGAAACGTTTTAAGCAGATTCATATGGTCATATATTTAATACCAAACCAGAATAACAAGGTAAAACAATCATCAAACAGTGACATTAAAAATAAATATCATGTTCGTAAAACATGCATTCGATAAAGAATGCAGATGTGCTCACAACTAGTTAAAGATCCCCAATGACAAAAGTGTTACGATACCACTCCACTGTGTCAAGTTCATGTCGGAAAATTTATTTTCGATAAAACATTAAAATGTTGACATCTAACAAAGTATATGCATTCCATCACAGGGCCAAAAGTAAGGTTTAAACTACAAGTAAAATGAGTCAACTTCAGCACCTTGCCATACATTTGACGCAGAATTCTTGTCAGAGCTAAGAGTTGGAAAATCACACGAACTCAAAGTAAATGAGGATGGAGAACTCTGCAGGAACATAAGCAACAGGCAACTTAAATACACAATCAAAATTGACAACTCACATGTCTCAAAAAACATGAAGCTAAATTTCACAGCTAAAATGCTTCAACAATAACATGTAACAATTAATTAGCATGCAAGGGCTTACAGTAATCTAGATGCTGATGGTCTCAAGTTCGTTCCCCATGCATTAGAGTCAAGATCATGTGACCACTCACTTCCAGCCATTGATGGCAGAGTACCAATGCCACCAGAAGAAGGTCGACCATTAAAATGAGCAGGACAAACAGCCCCATTCGCAGTAGGTGATGAGGCCAATGAAGGCGATGAACGCCCAAGCATTCTGATTTGGAGATGATCTACTTCCCCAACTAATAGTGCTCCTAACATATTCACCAAGACATGTTAAAATCCAGTTAGGAACAATAATTGACTACCCCACTGTATATAAAGAAAAAAACACGGCACAACTCAAAATGGACAACATTTTTAAGAAAGGAACAAGAAAGAAGAAAATACACACTTTGGAATGATTTCCACATTGGGGTTCAGACCATGATTTTCCAACCTAGAAAGTAACAAAAAAGTTTTTATGGATCTGGTCAAATATCAAAATAAAGAAATCATGAATAAGAAGGCAGCAGAGTACTTTTGACTTGGTAAATTAATTTTCGATAAAACATTAAAATGTTGACATCTGACAAAATATATGCATTCCATCATAGGGCCAAAAGTAAGGTTTTAACTACAATAAAAAGGAGTCAATTTCAGCACCTTGCCGTACATTTGACTCAGAATTCTTGTCAGAGCCAAGAGTTGGGAAATCACCCGAAGTCAAAGTAAATGAGGATGGAGAACTCTGCAGGAACATAAGCAACAGCCAACTTAAATACACAATCAAAATAAACAATTCACATGCCTCAAAACACATGAAGCTAAATTTCACAGCTAAAATGCTTCAAAAATAACATGTAACAATTACATAGCATGCAAGGGCTTACAGTAAAAAAATTTACCAGCCGTTCAATATTTTCAGACCCAACCAACACAATAAAAGTTTCAGCTACAGTTTCAGCAAACCAAGACAGCTGGGAGCTGCCTGGTTTTGTTTCTGCACTGCAGGGACGGAATGACCACCTGACACAATTCCTACAAGAAGCAAATTATGGCCACTGAATACTAACATCTAAAAATAGCAAAAACAAAGAAAATAAGAAAGCAGCTTTCCACAAGCAATATCAACCCAAAGATTGGAAAACTTAAACCAACTCACCATCCTTTTCTGCAACATTCATTCTAGACTGAATAGATGAATTTGATGTTTGAGTCATACCAACTCTCAGCTATTCACTAACCGAACCACTGCATTTTTTACTGTTCTTTCCTCCTAAATAGGAACCTCTTCATGCTTAGGCAGAAGTTTGCTGCCATCACACTTTGAAGGACCATTATCCCCCATGGTCCTCCTGTTCAGTTCTTCCAACTTTGCAAGAGCTTTTGCTTTCTGCTCTCTTGTCCTCTCCTCCTCTTCCTTAGCCCGCTGAGTTGCAATCTCTTTCAGTTTCGCATGCTGAACAAATAGAAAATAAAAAATTAATCAACGAGAAGCAAGTGTGATATTAACAATTTGATGCTGCAAAAAAGCATCAAATAGGGGTCCAGATCATAATTGACTACCCCACTGTGCATAAAGAAAAAAAACAAGGCACAACTCAAAATGGACAACATTTTTAAGAAAAGGAACAAGAGAGACGAAAATAAACACTTTGGAACGATTTTCACATTGGGGTCCAGACCATGATTTTCCAACCTACAAAGTAACAGAAAAGGTTTTAACCATCAGGTCAAACATCAAAATAAAGAAACCATGAACAAGAAGGCAGCAAACTACTTTTGACTTGGGAAATTAATTAGCTTTGGATCTGCAACTTTGCCCAAAACTACCATTGGATTTCTTCGCAAAAAATTCCGCCTGACACAATTCAAACTGGAAGTAAATTATGACCACTGAATACTAACATCTAAAAATAACGAAAACAAAGAAAATCAGGAAGCAGCTTTCCACAAGTGATACCAACCCAAAGATTGGAAAACTTAAAACGAAACTACACATGTGAGATGCAAGAGACAATGAGCAACCAACATAACAAAACTCAAAGGAGTGTATACTGGCGGGCAATTCATTAAAAGCATCCAACTTAGAATTAAGCAATCTACTAGATTTTCTTATACTTGCAATTTTCTGTAGAGAAAACAAAGAGCTTCTAGATGATGTAGAATTTGTCAGAGAGTTCTATTCTAGTATTTTTTTAAAAAAAAACCTCGAAGGAGTTTACTTAGAAGCCTGCTGTTGAGATTTTATACCAAGAGAGAAGATTTTGGTAATTGGTCAGTTTAGTAGAAAGAGAGGCCTTCGAGAATGAATTTTTCCATCTCAGAGAGGGAGGGTTGAGGGAAGAGCCAGCAGAGGAGGAGGCCGCCAGGGTTAGGGATTCTAGTCATCCTCAGAGTCCGACATAGAGAGTTTTTTTTAAAGGAGAAGGAACCCGGGTGCTTATGGGTCCTGAGAGACACCCATGGTGAAGCATGGCGGCAGAGAAGCACCATAGTGAGACCTAGAACTCTCTTGGTCTTGGTCCGACAAAGCTAAAAACTTGAGCCCAACACATTGCAATAACTGAATATGAATGCAGGAATCCTAGACAAAGATGCCTGATGTTCAACAAAAGAAAAAGAACTACAAGAAAACAAGAAGCTCACATCGTCTACCTCCTTTAGTCAACCAAGCCCCATCGCAATACCTGCAAGATTCAACCAGCTTCCCAACCCTAAATCAAAATACCTGTCATTAAAACATGTACAACAAATTGTGTCATAAAGGAGTATTAGTTAATCACTCTCTTCTTGCTGGAAAACAATGCTCATGCATACCTCACACATACCTCATATAAAGGGTTCCCATCAGGACAAGGCGTAACATGTTGCATGTAAGCTCGCAATTCATTTTTGATAGTCCTAGGAAGCAGCTACTCTACTTACAGCACCTCCGCCATTCCGTCCATGGAAATGACCTCCTCGCCGAGAAATGTTCTGACTGCGTTCCTTGAATCTCAACCCAGAACTTTCACGCATAACCTCTTCTGTTGGAGCCGAGTCAGAAAACACATTGTTGGATTTCATATATTGAGATTCAACTGGCTGGTACTCAATAGTGAGAATTGTAATGTTTCCTTCTATCTCCATTCAAAGGTCCCTGCTGTTTGTGGGTCACTAGCCCCGAATGTCCCCACCCACCGCCTCCATGAGGTGACCCTCCTTGCCCTCTCTGAAAACGACCATTGCACTGACTCTGTTTCCGCATATCCCAGGAAGTTTGCAGCTTGTCAATCTAAATATCTGTATTTTCTGCTACTCCTTGAGTTGAGCAGTCATGGCCTTTTTACAAATTTTGTGTCCTGATGACGTGAGTGGGTTGTTTCTGAAACACTGTGCTTTTGCATTTCCACCTGTAGATTTTCAAAAGGCTGGACTTGTGAGCTTTCATCTTTTGTGGGAGATGTAACAACTCGAAATGTAGCCCTCTGAGGCCCGCTGCCTCTGCTTCCATATTGGTTCTGATTAGAACTGTTTTGCCGTTTAGGACCTTTTGGTTGCCAATGAGATCCCATAACTTGCCCGTTTTCAGGTTTCAAATCCTTCTTACCATCCCACACATGAATTTCAACAGCAGGGGTAAGAATACCTAGTTCCACGGGGATTGCTTTGTCTAAATCCTTATTAAGCTCCTCACTGACATTCTGATAATGCTCACCACCCTTGCCAACTCATCACCCTTGCCAAATCTGCTGGTTTGCCTCCTCCTCCTTCCAGAAATTCCATTGTCTTTGGAGGCAGCACATCCACTGACTTGCTCAAGGGACATGGCTTTATCAGTTTGCCCACCAGTATACACTCCATGATCCTGCTGTTTGTATGACTTTATATCTGAATCTGATTGCTGGTGTTCATATGCCAACTTCTCAACAGCTTCCCCAACAGCAGAAGAAGATACAGATTCTTCACGGGCACCATCCAAGCCTACATGAGATTCATTGGGACTGCGCTGGCGCCATGATGCATGTTTTTTCCCAAGCTTATTCTCAATATTCTTTGCATTTGTACCAGAACTTTCAGTACCAACAGCGCAGATATCATTCCCAGAGCTACTCATCTCATCAGATATGGATGATAAAGGAGGAGAACGCAGTTGCAAAATTGCTCTGCAATGACAGCTCTTTGGCAGCTGGTTTTGGAACATACCTCTCCATCTCCACACTCTTAGTCTTCACACTATTTCCCATTCCACTCCCACCCTTTCCGGATGGTTGATGACCTTCAATCTGACCAACCTGCTCAAATGACTGTTGCTGCTTATTCAGTGGCTGCACAAGGTCCCAGACAACAGTTTCATTACCACAAAATTTCTCTGTCAATCTAACAGGTTGACTATTCCTTGATCCATTCCTCGAAGACTGTGGTTTCTACTGGTTCCACTTCTCCTTACAAGGGGACTGCTTCAATTTGTCTGTCCAAAGCTTTGTCTACAGATGGAACTGCCTCTGGACAATCTCGGGCTCTACAATATTTGCAACCAACACAGGCCTAATAAGTTGGACAAAAGTTTCTGAACATTTCACCTTGCCACTTTCAACAGAGGGTTTGATAGAGTTTCCTTCCACTGGCGCAGACGCCAACAGACCAGACTGCCCAGATTCATCATTCACTTTATGTTTGCTCTTAGAGTATAGTGCAAAAGTAGTAAATAAAAAGTAAAATTCGGCAAAAAGGTATGCGCTCAATGCAATGAAGTACCAGGTGAAGAAGCTTCAGATCTGTCCTGTGTTGCAGCTTTACTAGAGGATGAGGAAGGACACCCATGAGAACTGTGACCTGGTGTGAAAACCAGTACAAAAGTTCAATGCAAGTAAACAATAAACACTCCACTGCATAACAAGTATCTTAATAAGCGATTATATATTTTTATATAGAAATTTCAGAGTGCTGTGCATGTAAACAGAATACCATCCAAAAATAGTTTAATATTACAAATTTTTAAAAAGAGAGAAGTTACTGATGCCAACAAAGAAAGTCCATCCAATGTATCTATTTTAAAGAAAATTTTCAATAGTGTCAACAGATATATGCCAATAACAAGAAGAAGGAAACGAACCAAATAATATTTAGGAGTGAATCACACATAAAACTTCTGTGGAAAAATGAAATCAGTAATACAAGACTATAGTTTGCTGAATTATTGGCATCGATATGCATTCTACACACTGCAAAGAATATAAACAGCATACTCAACACAGCTCAAGCATCCAAACAGTGACCAGAATCGTTTTAAGCAGATTCATACGGTCATATATTTAATACCAAACCAGAATAACAAGGTAAAACAATCATCAAACAGTGACATTAAAAATAAATATCATGTTCGTAAAACATGCATTCGATAAAGAATGCAGATGTGCTCACAACTAGTTAAAGATCCCCAATGACAAAAGTGTTACGATACCACTCCACTGTGTCAAGTTCATGTCGGAAAATTTATTTTCGATAAAACATTAAAATGTTGACATCTGACAAAGTATATGCATTCCATCACAGGGCCAAAAGTAAGGTTTAAACTACAAGTAAAATGAGTCAACTTCAGCACCTTGCCATACATTTGATGCAGAATTCTTGTCAGAGCTAAGAGTTGGAAAATCACACGAACTCAAAGTAAATGAGGATGGAGAACTCTGCAGGAACATAAGCAACAGGCAACTTAAATACACAATCAAAATTGACAACTCACATGTCTCAAAAAACATGAAGCTAAATTTCACAGCTAAAATACTTCAACAATAAGATGTAACAATTAATTAACATGCAAGGGCTTACAGTAAAAAAATTTACCAGCCATTCTGTATTTCCAGACCCAACCAACGCAATAAAAGTTTCAGCAACAGTTTCAGCAAACTGAGAGCTGGGAGAGCTGCCTGGCCTTTTTTCTGCACTGCAAGGACGCAATCACCCAGGCAAATGTGATGAGGCCACTAATCCAGATACTGATGATGGTCTCAAGTTCATGCCCCATGCATGTGACCTCTCACTTCCAGCCACTGATGGCCGAATACCACTGCCACCAGAAGAAGGTCGACCATTTAAATGAGCAGGACAAACAGCCCCATCTGCAGTAGGTGATGAGGACAATGCAGGTGATGAACCCCAAGTGTTCTGATTTGGTGATGATCGACTTCCCCAACTAATAGTCCCCCTAACATATTCACCAAAACATGTTAACTCCAATTAAGAACAATAATTGACTACCCCACTGTACATAAAGAAAAAAATAAGGCACAACTCAAAATGGACAACATTTTCAAGAAAGGAACAAGAAAGAAGAAAATAAACACTTTGGAACGATTTCCACATTGGCATCCAAACCATGATTTTCCAACCTAAAAAGTAACAGGAAAGTTTTTATCCATCTGGTCAAACATCAAAATAAAGAAATCATGAATAAGAAGGCAACAGAGTACTTTTGACTTGGTAAATTAATTGGCTTTGGAACTGCAACTTTGCCCAAAAGTGCCATTGGATTTCTTCGCATAAAATTCCACCTGACACAATTCAAACTTGAAGTAAATTATGGTCACTGAATACTAACATCTAAAAATAATAAAAACAAAGAAAATCAAGAAGCAGCTTTCCACAAGTGATATCAACCCAAAGATTGGAAAACTTAAAATTACACGTGTGAGATGCAAGAGACTATGAGCAACCAACATAACAAAACTCCAATATGGAGTACTAAAAGCCATCAATATATTGAGCTGAGAAACAGATTAAAACTTTGGCCATTCTACAACTCAAACTCTTGAAACCTACAATACAAGCAAATTCCATCATAGACGCGCAATAAAAATATAATTAAATTAAAGCAATTAACGCATCTACATTATTTAATTAAAGTAAATTAATTATACTCCTAATCACTAGCTTAACACTAATAACCCATAATTATCCTTATTCTAACGGGAAAATTACACTAACAAATCGGTAAATGAAGCATATAAATGCGTACATTCTATGTTTATCAAATACCCCAAACCTATATTTTGCTAGTCCTCGAGCAAAACAAAAACAAAATAAAGCAAAGAAATTAAGAAACTACTACTAGACAAGTAAGTGCCACTTTTGTAAGGAGCACAATTGCATCAAGCGTATGAACAAGCCGTTAAACCTCTCGGTGTCCATAGTAGGACGAGGGTTTACAGCCACGTTAGCCACAAATATGTAACCTAAAATAATAAAACCCTATATATCTTTTCTTATACACATAACAACTTTTAAAGAGACTAAGCACTAATACTTGCGGAAATAAACAATTTGAAGCACAAAGACGCTCAAATTAGTGGTTCTGTTCCACACTTTCATCTTGGAAATATTTGCTCAATATATATATAATTACTTTTCAAAAAACAAAGGTGCAGAACAAATAGACATACAATCTAAATTTCTGTCTTCCACACATTTTAATGTGACCCATAAGTCAAGTTACAGTTGAGCTCAATAACCCAAAATAAATCTATGGCATTTTTGTCTTGAAGTATCATGATAGAAATAATGCTTAAGCATCCTCAACCGTAAGTCCACAGTATAGGGTATAAAAGCATAATACACCATTTTTCTATTTTTTTTTCAGCCGACTGTGCAATGGCTGGCAGTCATAAGAGAATTTGTTCTAACCTCCAATTTTTTACGCGAACCCTTCAGCTTACTGAGGCACAAAGGCCCGGTTACTCATTGGAGATAGTAACAAACTTCTTTTTTTTCTTTTTTTTTCTTTTTTTTTCATTAGAGAATTTGTTCTAACCTCCAATTTTTTACGCGAACCCTTCAGCTTACTGAGGCACAAAGGCCCGGTTACTCATTGGAGATAGTAACAAACTTCTTTTTTTTCTTTTTTTTTTTTCATTAGAGAATTTGTTCTAACCTCCAATTTTTTACGCGAACCCTTCAGCTTACTGAGGCACAAAGGCCCGGTTACTCATTGGAGATAGTAACAAACCTCTTTTTTTTTTCTTTTTTTTTTCTGGTGTATTATACCTTCAACCTATTTTCAAACCACCTCCACCATAAAGCTAAGCAGATGGTCTATCATGATCATTGAAGTTTTAAAAATACCACGTTTTCAAAAATAGACTTGACTAAAGACATCCCACTAAAAATGGTAGTTAACAAATTTCTAGATGGTATTTCTATGTGTACTGATGTGTGTGAGTGATTTTAGAAAATATAAGCACATAAGTCCAAGAGGATTGTATAAGAATCAAAACTGCATATTTAAGTGTCTCCATCCTCAAATTAATTCACTCACACTTTCTATGTAAATTAGTCTCTCTAAAAACTGAGGTATGCATAGAAAGGATATACTACAAAATCAACCTAACAACTCATTTTTACTTGCACTAACTAGGTTAAATTCGTCTCATTAAAAATAGGTACATGTCTATAGGAGCACTAATAAAAAACCCTTTGAAGACCACAAAAATAACACTGACTCAAAAACAGCAATTTTTTTTGTTTAGTAAAGCAGAATTTAGGCAATAAAATAAGTAACACTAATCAGAATCAGTTTGGCAGCAGGATTAGTCTTGCAAAAGAATTCATTTTTACCAAAATAACTCGCATGGAAAACAAGAAATTCTCAGCTCATTTAGTACTACAATCAGCAAGCTAATTTTTAAGTGGACAACTGAAAAAATGCTAGCAATGGTGATCAAAACATGCATGCATCAATAATTAGCCTAGAGAGTATCAGCCATCATACTAAGCAATTAATTTGAAAGCCATAATAAACAACACTAAAAAAGCCTCAAATTCATATTAAAGTGGTGTTGAGTTCTACTTCCCCAATGCGTGACGACGATGACTCGGTGCTTTGCTTCGGGTCTTCTTCTTCACCTCCATGTATATTGCTTGGCCGAATGGCCAAGCCTCTCAGCCTTGTGGCCCTCCATTGGCAGTTTTCATTTCTGTCTGGGCTACCAAATCAGTATGCACCCCCCCTTTTCATTGCAGTTCAGAACCATAGCTCTGTTCTCAACCACCAAGCCGTGCTCATCGATTTAATTGTGGCTAAAATGGAAAACTTTCCTACATCGTCTGCTGCTGCTCAGGCTAGCACTTTGGAAAATCATCTCGATGGTTCAGGATCTCCTTCTATTCCATTTCTGGCTGAAAATGGCAAGAACCTTTTTTTCTAATCCTGCTACTTTTGGAGACTCCCAATTTGGATGTTGTCGTTCCTTTATAAGGCCAGCACCAAAAAATGCTTTGCTTCAGCTTCAAGTGAAAACTGTATGGCCCACCTTACATGTCTTGTATCAGCTTTTCCCTCAGTTAACATTACTTCTTTCTTTTTTTCTTCTCACGTTGAATTCCTTGAAGTTGTTGGCCCCACAAAGTAGACATTGTACATTCATTTTGATGGTGAGTCTCTTTAATCAGCAGCTACCTGATTTCCCTAGTATCCACTAGAAGTGGTCCAATCCATTTGAGTCTTATTTCAAAGCTTGCAGCGCGTCGACCATCGAGTTAACTATCGCCCATGTAATCTTCCTTAGTGCTCTTTATGAATTACTATATTATCATAAAAACCTGAAAGATGCAATAAAAACACCAATCAGTCAGTAAACTATCATACTTGGAAAATCTAGTTACGAGGAATTATTAAATAAATCTAGTTATGAGGAATGTTTAAATAATAGCAAGAGAATTTTAGTTTAGATGGAGTTGCAAGGAAAATCTAAATTTAATGTAGTTGTACCACTCTCAAAATAAAAAATTAGTATTCAGTGGCGCTGAACGCAAATCTGTAATAGGAGTTAGAACATAAGGTTTTCTACCATTATGCTCCTACAAGGTCACACACTCCATCATAAGCAAGTAAAAATTGGTTTCAATCTTCAAGTTGTGCTCATGCTTCTAGAAATAAGTTATGGGCATTATTATTTTTAGATTATTCAGATTAGAATATTGGTTTTATATTGTCAAGAAACTTAACCAATCTTCAAATCTAGCCCATATAGTATGCCATAGTTTTATCACCATTCTAGCGTATTGACTAAATAAGACATTGTTCCATTAGTACAAATTCAGATTTACTTTTGCCTAATTTGATGAGTAAAACCTTCAAATTTAGACAGTAATGGTCCATTAACTGATGAGCTCAGCCAATTTACCCTTTACATTTCATGATATTAATTTGGGTTGCGTTTTCCCTCCAATATTTACTTGAAACTCCCGGTCATTCTACACTAGCCTCCTTGGATCAGTATCCAATTCTTCCGTTAACATACTATAGAGAGACTTGTCAATCAAGAAACAGATGGTCTATTCATAATTATATAATTTTCCTTCTATAAAAGAGAATTCATAAAAAAAAATTTAGTCTACAATGGTTCTCCTTTGCACTTAATACATACAACATTTAGTATTAATAATTCAATTGTACTCCCTAACCCGATGAAAAATTGTTTAGAGTCTCCTGACACTATACTCATATGAAATAGATTTTACCAACGGTTCCATTGTAGTGTCGTGGCCACTCAATGATAAAATTATGGATCAGCCAAGAATTAACATCCAAAAAATAAGAATAAGCTACTAATCTTGCTCTAAGCAGATTGTTCTACATCTAAGCAAGAAAAAGCCAATCTGAAAAACCATAGAAGCATTAAAGTAGATGTAGTTGCAAGGAAAATCCAAATTAAAATATAGTTGTACCACTCTCAAAATCAAAAATTAGTTTTCAGTGGTGCTAAAAGCATTTCTGCGCAACAAGATTTAGAACAGAAAGTTCTGTACCATTATGCTCCTGCAAGGTCAGGCACTCTATCATAAGCAGGTAAAAACAAGTTTCCATCTCAAAATTGCTTTTATACTCCAAAATTAGTACCTTCATTATTATTATTCAGCCTAGAATACTAGTTTTATATTGTCAAGAACCACAACCAATTTTCAAATCTAGCCCATATAGTCTATTATAGTCTTGGCACCATTATAGCATATCGAATAAATAAGACACTGTTCCATCAGTATAGATTCATATTTACAGGGACACACTAATAACAATAGCAGTATCTAGTAGCCATGAAATTTGTAACTAAAAACATACATCATGATGGTGTTGTACTTCTATCCACCAAATTCTATTCACTAAAGAAAAATATCAACTTGTCAACGTAAAAATGCAATTAGCACAAAATTGTTCTTGAAGTTAAATTCTAGGTAATAATTATTTGCACATAAAATTCAACTTGATACAATCAAGTAGCTAACAACGTAAGAAAACAAGAAATGGTATCATCCACATCACTGTAAACATTGTTCCTCACCACAAAGGCACCAGAAAAGAATCCAGTAAGAATAATAGAAATTCAAAAATCATTATTAGAAAAAAAGAGAAAAGAAGCATTTCAAAAACATAATGATAAATCGAACTTTATCCTTAAAGACAAAGTCCAAGCTGTATAATGAACCAAAAATATTGAATAATCCCAATGTTGTCCTAACATACTAAAGAGAACTGGCTGCACCTACTACCCCATACACAGAAGATACATTTTTCAATATTGATTGAGTTCTGACAAGCATACTCTCAACAATAATTATAGCTTTTCCAAAACAAATTAGGCTTACGAGGAGCAAAAATAATGAATCATTTGGACGAAAATATCCCACATATGCCACTGAATCACATAATACTGCATTTGAATAGCAAATTTCAGGGAAATCACAAGAAGACAGCAAACTCAGACTTTGACTGCCCAAAACAATTGATTGCAGGGATAAAATGGGGTGGGGGAGGTGGCAAAAGCACCTTTTCAACAAAGAAGAACTGAATTATGTGAAAGACCTAAACCAGGAAAAAAAACAGAGAGATCATTTTAATGTTAAATCAAGCTCGAGACCTAAAGAAATAAAGCCGACAAAGCTAATGAAATTTACAAAAGAAAGAGCAGATGAACACTGGCCGAAAGAAACAATTTGAAAGAAAATGAGGAAAAGATGCCCAAAATACCAACACTTGAGCCCGGAAGGATAGAAGTCGATTTATACCTGAAGAAAATAGGAGAGATGCCGATCTTGACGATGTTCCTTAAGGGGCGATGGTTCTAATGGATCTTGACGATGCCCCTTTTTTCAGTAAGTCCCAGCCTTCCCCACTCCAATTGGATGAGCTCTCTGGCGGACGGCCAAAGGCAATAAACCTCTACCCCCGCGACCGGCGCTCTTGGCCACAGTCTCGCCGGAAATCGCCTTGCGGCAAGTTGAAGCCATATTGTACGGAATGGGGTAGACCTTCGGGCCGGATAACATCCGAGGGCGCCGTCTTAGGAGATGCGGACGCGGTCGCCGGAGATGCGGAGGGGGAGGACATGGTGGAGGAGGAGGATCAAGATCCGATGGTAACATTGTGTCTTCTCCAGCAACTCCGTCATGATGGATGAGTAGGTGGCGGTAGCGGGCAATGTGGCGGCAGAGAGGAGGGCGGTGGCCGGCGAAGTCATGGCCCCCGGCGAGGGGAGAAGGGAGCGCGTCTCGTCTTGGGACTTGGGAGCGCATTGGCTGGCTGGGCAGAGAGGACTTCGGAACTTGTTGGGTCGAAGGTTTAAAAAATAGGACCGGTCTCCGGCTTGGGGGGGGGGGGGGGGGCGGGGTCGAACCGGCCGGCCCCGGTTCAAATTTTAAAACCATGGTTGGGTCAAGGTATGGGTTCGGCCTATATGACCTGCTCCTAATTCAGTCGGATGGGTCTTGAGTTTTTTCCGTAATACCTACATTGAGTTTATGCTAAAATTGAGTTTATGCTAAAATTGCATACTACCGAGAAACACCGCCTCTTCTTCACAAAATACCCTCCTGACCACCATTTACTGTTTTATACGTCCAAAGATATGCCCCACATCCAAAGGTTGAGACCTACCAGTAAAGAAATATTTGTAATGACCACACATTAATGCTCAAAATACCCGTGGGCATATTACAAAATACACTTTGGAAATTCATCATCCCCATAAATAGGTATCTAAAAAATTTGGTATATCCTTATAAGGTTAAGAGGAGAAAAAATAATGAAGATCGTAAAAATAATAGGCAAAAACGAATAAAAAATAAGCGAAATATGACATTTTGAATTTTGTCCTAAAAGCTTATATTTATATACACGATTTCATCGTGCACTCGATTTTTAGTGAAATTGTGTATTTAAGTACATGCTTTTAGGGGAAGATTTAAAATATTGTATATTACTTATTTTTTATATGTTTTTAGCACTCAAGAAATTTAGGGTATATTTAGCACTCACTTTAGTTTTACTTTATGGTTACTATTTAAGCAAAAATGACATATCCACACTTTATTTCTTTTATGGACCAAACAAGCCCTTAGGATATCCTCATAAAGATAAAGATGAGAAAAAATAAAGAGGCGGGCAAAAAAATAGTAAACAATAGATAAAATATAAGAGATATGATATTTTAAATTTTTTGATAAAAGCATATACTTAAATATAGGATTTTACTACAAAATTGTGTCATCATGCACATGATACCACTGCCTATAGGTAGTGCTATCGTGTGCATGATGACACGATTTTGCAATGAAATCGTGTATATAAATACACACTTCTAAAACAAAATTCTCAAAATTATATCTTACTTATTTTTAATCTATTTTGTCTCATTATTTTTATATTCTTCGTTATTTTTTCTCCTCTTTAACCTTATGAAGGTATATTAAATTTTTTGAGACACCTACTGGTGGGGATGATGAATTTGCAAAGAGTACTTTGCATCTCGGCATGAATACTTCTCGGCTCTGCTACTCTATCTCCTCTCCTCCGACAGCCCCAATCGGTTTGAGCATTAATGGGTGGTTGTTATAAATATTTATTCTCTCGGAGGTCCCCATGTTTCAGTGTGCAACACGTGACCGGTGTGTAAAACCATAAAAGGTAGCGAGGAGGGTATTTTAGAAAGAAAATGTGGCATTTTTGGGTGATATGGTATTTCACCAGAAACTCCTGGTAGTATGAAATTCCTAGTTGATTGACCACGTAATATGAAGAAAACTTGAGACCTCATCATTTGGGAATGGCTATTTACACTAATTTTTTCTAAGCAAACCCAAAGAGGCTACTTTTCATATATTTAGCAATATTTTAGTAACTTTTAGCAATAGTCTTCGGGTTATGTTAAAAACATAAAGAGTATGAATTGACATTCCAACTAATGTTCCTTATGAAAGAAAATAATAGTATTCTCTCTTTCCTGCATTAATTGTCCGCACTAATTTCAATTCATTTTGGATTTCCAATCCAAATAACTAATGAGAAAAAATAAATTAAGTAATAAAGTACACAACAACCAATATGGTTTTTACCAACCCATCCACATCGCAGGGGTATTTGTCTATCAACATGTTGGTAATTAAGAATGCTCCTCCATAATAATAATTTAGCTATCCTGCTCTAAATTGAGGATATCAGATCATGATCATAAAAAAGCTAAAAATGAAGTCAACTGGAAAATGTACAACTTCAAGAGTCTCATATTCCTCAACATCCTCCATCTAAAAGGCAATGGTAGTTGCTACAAGAAAACTGGCAACCATTCTAAGAAAGGAACGCTGGAGCTCAACAGAAGAACCATGGTCATGCCTAGTGGCTTTGGGGCATAACTATATACACAATAGTAACAAATGCAATTGACTTGGATTGAAGAGCTAGCCACATGAGCTTCATGCATAGCACAAGGGTCCGAATTTTAATACCCCTATGTATTATTTATAAATTACACTTAACCCTTGTCTAATAAATCAAACAACAAGTGCGTATGAGTTAGATTCGAAAATGCTATAGGAGAATGGGGAGCAAGGTGCAAGACGGAAAATGTTGATTTTTTTTTAGACAAAGAGGGAGGAGAAAATGGAATGAGGTTTTTTCATTGGAAATGAGAAGATAAGTGAAAGGGGTAATCCCGAAATTCAAATTTTTAGCTTAACAGTTAAATTCCACTGTTAGGGCATAACGATTGTGTCATGGTTTTAATAATACATGGTGGTTAAGTGTTTTTTTGTTATAATTCATAGGGGGAGGGGGGTATGTTCAATTTACTAAAAATAAAAAATCGTTTAAGAAAGTGCACCCAAACCACCCTCTAAAGCTTTGGGATAGAAGTCACCCAAAGTCTTTTGATGGATTTGCATGGCAAAGTGTCTTCAACATGTATCTCAATATTATCTGGATGATATGGAAAACAAGAAATGAATTGATTTTTGAAGAAAATGCTATTTCTATGATAGTTGTTATTCTAGGAACGGATTGTTTGTTGGGGGATACTCGGTCTATTCGCCTAGCTGGGGCTCAGGGGACTCAAATTGTGATCAAGAAAATAAATCCAGTTGGTTGGTCTGCCCCGCCTACCAATTAGAGTAAGGTTCAGTTTGATAGTTCATCTCGTGCATTGACTCTACTATTAGAATCATTGCTTGTAACCATTGCGGGTTTTTTTAAGGAGCTATCTCACATCAACCACTTAACTTCTTTGTTGAAGCACCTCATCGCTCCGCCTCCCCGTCCTCGCGGCCACCTCATCGCCCCGTCGCGCGCGTCGTTATAGGTAATATATATTTTTAATATATGTTTGAAATATGTATGAAATTAAGTATGTTATATTTGTGTAGTATTTGATAGTGTTTCTTTATTAAAAGTTTTGTGACAAGAGATGGCGGGAGAAATGGTTCCGTTTGTCTTAATGTATGGTGGTAGAATTGATAGAGGTGAATACGAAGGCGGTGAAAGTGTCGGATTATTTATTAATAAGCCGAGTACTTACGAGGAACTAGAGATGCAAGTGGTAAACAAACTGGGATGGGACCAAAGATTGTGGAAAATTCGTATGAAGTACAAGATGCCTGTTTATGGAGGAAGGACTACCGTAATACCAATTGATGATGACAATTCTATGAGACAAATGTTCTATTTCGCGCCTCATGTGCTTAGCTTTGAGCTATGCGTAGAAAAAGAGGCGCGCATGCGTAGGTTTGGAAATGATGGTGAAGGCGAAAGTAGGAGTGCTCGCAGAGATAGGTCGAGTGGACACTGTAGAGGAAGGCATGTGGAAGATAATGAACCGACGCCTTTAACATTTCTGCAAAAGGCGTCGGATCGACCGACGCCTTTCGGGTCAGTTTAAAAAAAATGCCACGCAGGCGCCAGCGTGGCTTGTCAGATACCCTCTTTTGCAAATAAGTTCTACAGTGTGGCATTTTAAAATTTTTTTTATACCCTGTTATATAAATTTCCCTTTTTTTTTGGGGGGGGGGGGCTGCCGGCCGGCCCCGGTTCAAGTTTTAAAACCATGGTTGGGTCAAGGTATGGGTTCGGCCTATATGACCTGCTTGTAATTGAGTCGGATGGGTCTTGAGGTTTTTCCGTAATACCTACATTGAGTTTATGCTAAAATTGAGTTTCTGCTAAAATTGCATACTACCGAGAAACACCACCTCTTCTTTTCAAAATACCCTCCTGACCACCATTTACTGTTTTATACGTCCAAAGATATGCCCCACATCCAAAGGTTGAGACCTACCAGTAAAGAAATATTTGTAATGACCACACATTAATGCTCAAAATACTTGTGGCCATATTACAAAATACACTTTGCAAATTCATCATCCCCATAAATAGGTATCTAAAAAATTTGGTATATCCTTATAAGGTTAAGAGGAGAAAAAATAATGAAGATCGTAAAAATAATAGGCAAAAACGAATAAAAAATAAGCGAAATATGACATTTTGAATTTTGTCCTAAAAAGCTTATATTTATATACACGATTTCATCGTGCACTCGATTTGTAGTGAAATTGTGTATTTAAGTACATGCTTTTAGGGGAAGATTTAAAATATTGTATATTACTTATTTTTTATATGTTTTTAGCACTCAAGAAATTTAGGGTATATTTAGCACTCACTTTGGTTTTACTTTATGGTTACTATTTAAGCAAAAATGACATATCCACACTTTATTTCTTTTAAGGACCAAACAAGCCCTTAGGATATCCTCATAAAGATAAAGATGAGAAAAAATAAAGAGGCGGGCAAAAAAAAATAGTAAACAATAGATAAAATATAAGAGATATGATATTTTAAATTTTTTGATAAAAGCATATACTTAAATATAGGATTTTACTACAAAATTGTGTCATCATGCACATGATACCACTGCCTATAGGTAGTGCTATCGTGTACATGATGACACGATTTTGCAATGAAATCGTGTATATAAATACACACTTCTAAAACAAAATTCTCAAAATTATATCTTACTTATTTTTAATCTATTTTGTCTCATTATTTTTATATTCTTCGTTATTTTTTCTCCTCTTTAACCTTATGAAGGTATATTAAATTTTTTGAGACACCTACTGGCGGGGATGATGAATTTGCAAAGAGTACTTTGCATCTCGGCATGAATACTTCTCGGCTCTGCTACTCTATCTCCTCTCCTCCGACAGCCCCAATCGGTTTGAGCATTAATGGGTGGTTGTTATAAATATTTATTCTCTCGGAGGTCCCCATGTTTTAGTGTGCAACACATGACCGGTGTGTAAAACCATAAAATGTAGCGAGGAGGGTATTTTAGAAAGAAAATGTGGCATTTTTGGGTGATATGGTATTTCACCAGAAACTCCAGGTAGTATGAAATTCCTAACTGATTGACCATGTAATATGATGAAAACTTGAAACCTCATCATTTGGGAATGGCTATTTACACTTTTTTTTTCTAACGATAACCCAAAGAGGCTACTTTTCATATCTTTAGCAATATTTTAGTAACTTTTAACAATAGTCTTCGGGTTATGTTAAAAACATAAAGGGTATGAATTGATATTCCAATTAATGTTCCTTATGAAAGAAAATAATAGTATTCTCTCTTTCCTGCATTAATTGTTTGCACTAATTTCAATTCATTTTGGATTTCCAATTCAAATAATTAATGGGAAAAAATAAATTAAGTAATAAAGTACACAACAACCAATATGGTTTTTACCAACCCATTCACATCGCAGGGGTACTTGTCTATCAATATGTTGGTAATTAAGAATGCTCCTCCATAATAATAATTTAGCTATCCTGCTCTAAATTGAGGATATCATATCATGATCATAAAAAAGCTAAAAATGAAGTAAACTGGAAAATGTACAACTTCAAGAGTCTCATATTCGTCAACATCCTCCATCTAAAAGGCAATGGTAGTTGCTACAAGAAAACTGGCAACCATTCTAAGAAAGGAATGCTGGAGCCCAACAGAAGAACCATGGCCATGCCTAGTGGCTTTGGGACATAACTATATACACAATAGTAACAAATGCAATTGACTTGGATTGAAGAGCTAGCCACATGAGCTTCATGCATAGCACAAGGGTCCGAATTTTAATACCCCTATGTATTATTTATAAATTGCACTTAACCCTTGTTTAATAAATCAAACGACAAGTGCGCATGAGTTAGATTCGAAAATGCTCTAGGAGAATGGGGAGCAAGGTGCAAGACGGAAAATGTTGATTTTTTTTAGACAAGGAGGGAGGAGAAAATGGAATGAGGTTTTTTTATTGGAAATGAGAAGATAAGTGAAAGGGGTAATCCCAAAATTCAAATTTTTAGCTTCACAATTAAATTCCACTGCTAGGGCACAACGATTATGTCATGGTTTTAATAATACATGGTGGTTAAGTGTTTTTTTGTTATAATTCATGGGGATTATGTCATGTTCAATTTGCGAAAAATAAAAAATCGTTTAAGAAAGTGCTCCCAAACCACCCTCTAAAGCTTTGGGATAGAAGTCACCCAAAGTCTTTTGATGGATTTGCATGGCAAAGTGCTTTCAACATGTATCTCAATATTATCTGGATGTTATGGAAAACAAGAAATGAATTGATTTTTGAAGAAAAGGCTATTTCTATGATAGTTGTTATTCTAGGAACGGAATGTTTGTTGGGGGATACTCGGTCTATTCGCCTAGCTGAGGCCCGGGGGACTCAAATTGTGATCAAGAAAATAAATCCAGTTGGTTGGTTTGCCCCACCTACCAATTAGAGTAAGGTTCAGTTTGATAGTTCATCTCGTGCATTGACTCTACTATTAGAATCATTGCTTGTAACCATTGCGGGGTTTTTTTTAGGAGCTATCTCACATCAACCACTCAACTTCTTTGTTGAAGTTTGAGTTTGTTTTCTAAGTGTGACTCATTTGGGATTATCTCATTTACAGTTTGTCGTGGATTCCAAAACTGACATCTAATAGGTGAACAAACCATACTACCACTCCCCACGGTGAATTGCACCTATAATAAAAAATATCGAATTTAGTTTGTGTAACACCCAAAAATCAGTAAGATTACCAAAACTGCTATTTTAGGAAACATGTCTAAAATAGGAAAGTTTTGCTGCCAGTTTTGATTTTTGGTGATATCTTATAATATGGTGTATAGAATTATTATTTTGATGATTATGAATGTGTAGAATTGGTAAACCAGATTAAGCAGTTTACCAGGGCGCGAAGACTAGCCCTGGCGTTGAGGCTAGCCTGGCACCAGGGTGTGTGCGCACTTGACGCCAGGGGTGAGGGCCAGTGCCAGGGTGCGTGTACGATGTTTTGGGACTTGTTCAAATTATTCTAATACTGTAAGTTGGACCTTCGTAGATTGGGAATTTATTTTTGGTAAGTTTTGCGCGCGCACCAGAAGTCGGAGAAGCTTTGATCGCCGGATGTGTTGGGTGCCAGGGACCACTGATAAGCATAAAATATACATATTTATATGCCTTATTTACCTATATGCTAGTGTAGTTTTTGTGATAAAACATGAATAAAATGGGTTATTTGTGATTAGGGTAGTAATTAGGGGATTAATAATTAAATTACTCTAATTAATTATTTTAGATGCATTATTGAATTTAAGGAATCATATTTTTATTATGTGTCTAATTTTAGTTTGGTTTTGATTTTACAGGTTTGAAATTGCGAATCACCGTTCACTAGCAGACGTGCGCATTAGACGTGTTTTGAAATGCCAAAGTGACCCATGAGCTGATATCACGCGTATTGAAGAATCTGAACCATTGATGAGCTACTTAAAGGAAGACAGGCGCGAAATTAATATACGGACGTTCGGATGAGATTTGGCGGTTAAGATCGTTAAGACGGGTTTTATTTGATTAAAAGAAAAAAAAAAAAAAGGAATTAAAACGACCGGTCCGGTTCGGTTCAGAGAAAAAAAAAAGTAAAACAACCCGAGCCATCGGCTCGGGTGTTCCAGATGATCGGGGTGTTGAGCGGAAACAGAACGGCAGCGAAGCTCGAAACGGTGAAACGGCTGGGCGGACCTGAGGACGGCTGGGGTTCTGGATTCCGGCGGCTTCGACAAGAGACGACAACGGCGACAGCAGTGGCCATTGGATGGCGGAGCTCGAGCTGAAGTGACCGGAGCATAACAGAGAGGACGGCTGGGCGGTTCTGGGTTCCGGCAAGGGGCAGCAGCGGCAGGCGATGGCGGAGGAAGGGCAAGACGGCGAACGGCTGATCGGAAAGAGCTTAGGCGGCAATCGTGCTGTGGCCGGAAACTGAAAAGGAGAAGAAAACAGAGAAACCGAGCTCAATCGGGACTCTGTTAAAAACAGAGTCGTGCTCGACTAAAGCGGCGGATTTGGGTTTATCCAAGTAAGAAATTGACGCGAAGAGGACACTATCTTGAAGCCTATAAATAGAAGAAGAATCGAAGAAGAAGAGAAGACGGGATTTTGGGGGGATTTTGGGACTGTTCTGGACGTTTTTTTTAGAGGAAGAACAGAGCTCGTTTCTTCGTGTTCGTCGCCGTGTTCTTGGCCGGAATTGAAGACGGAAAGCGAAGAGGAGGAAGAGGAATCGAAGGGAGAGAGAAGGAGAAGAAAAAATCGGGTTTTTGATCCGGTGAACAGTGATTTCGAAATTTGCTACAGTGCACAAGAAATTTGCTACAGCATTGTCAATTCGGAGAAGATGATGAATAGTAAATTGTGAATAGTGATTTGCTACTGTGATCCTGCAACAGTGATTTTTTTTCGATGCAATTAAATCTAAATCTGATTTTTCTCTTGAATATGAATAGCTAAATCTTTTGTCAAAGCTAAAGGTGATGTTATTTAGTTAGTATTTTTACGTCTATAAAGAAGTTTTTAATGCTTATTTGATTGAATGCGATGTTTTGGAAAAAGTCATAATCTATACAATTATTTGATTTGTCGTTAATGTAAGGTACGGCGAATGTTTATAATTCCCTGTGATTAGTAGACTATGCTTGTTAATGATAAATTTTCGATCGATATTTTTATGTTAATGGTTATGATGAACGTGAATGAAATATCTTCCGATTAGGTCAAATCATTATTTGAATCTAATTACGTAATTAAATAGACGTAAAATATTAATTAAACAATTGATCCTTGAAGCTTTGATATCTCTCATCGATTATCTTTCCTATCTCTAATTAATTTTAATTGAATTTTTAATCATAATTTTAGTAGTTAGTTAAATTACAATCTCTCTATAAAATTTTCAGAAAAGAATTTTAATTTGTTAAGCTAAGTAGTTTTAAATTAGTTTGAAGTAGAATAATCCTACATCATTCGCTGTGGTTCGACCTCGGACTTACCGAGTATATATTACAATTTATAAACCTTCGCTTGGGTTAGATCAACCACTGAGCGCCAGTGCAGGGTCCAGAGCCATGTGTGCACATGCCTGGGGGCATGTGCACATGTGTGATGAGACGTGATTTGGTTGGTTATGGCAAATGACCGAATCAAGGAGAAAAGGGAATTTTGAAATTCATCACAAATCCGGTTTTAATGAAATTATTTTGGGGAATTCCTAATTAGGGGAAACTATAGCAATATGTGGGATAGAGATTGGACATCAAAAGGAAGGCTGGAGATGGCACTTTCCATTAGTATAAATAATTACTCTAGCCAAGATGGCCCGGTTCGTATCCTATACTGGGACACAACATTGGTATCATAGGCGGTTATTCCTTATCGACCACGCGGGGATGCAACGGATCCCTACCAGCTGTGCAAGGGTGCCACCTGGTTTTCCTCCCAGTTGGAATGGGACTCACATCATCATCATTGTCCTTCCACCTGGGCACCTTTCATGGCTGCCTCCCACCCTCAACATCCAACCCTCGCTCCGTTTTAGCTGTAGTGGGGCTACCCACAGCCACCGCCACCATCACACGAAACCCATTACAGTTGCTTCTCCACTCCGCCAGCCGCGCCTTGCCCTCAGATCGCCACTATCGTTTGAGCCGAAAAATGGGTAGACTCTCCATATGTAGATCCGTTGGCCATGCCCTACTGGGGCTGCGATCCTTCCCCTCCGGTTTACTCCCAACCGCTGCCAGGAATGTCGCCCATATATTTTGCGTGGTTGGCATCACGGTCACCTCCATCAGCCCAGCCGCCACCACGACCACCGCGATCCTCCTCCCGGCAAAGTCAAACCTTCTATCACCGCCTCGAGACTGGGCCTCCCCACCCCGGAGTCCCTTCTACTTGCCATCAAGACCCAAGTTGCCACTTTTAGAGATGGTGCCACCACCCTCGACGAGAAGGAGTCTCCATTAGTCACGACGGACTCCATCCTCACTGCCGCCATAGCTTCGGGAGATTCGGCCACCCATGCCAACTGCCACCCTGGCTCCGACATTGCCGCCCCGGTTGACATCTCCGACATGCCACCTCGCCGACCACAGCCACCTCGTCGGCTTCAACGCTGTCCCTGTGTCTGTCTGCACTGCTCAAATATCGGATTTTTTCAAAGGCTACAGTCGTCACGGCGCAACCCATCTCAACCCAGACTGAATCGACACAGCCACCTCCGCCTATTGAAGGATCATCACTCTCTCCAAGCTATGTCGTAGCTTCAACAACCTCAGCATTCCTATGGCCACCCCTGGCCGTTACATGTTCGACGAAACGCCTCAACACTACAACCATTCGTCGAGAGTTTGTCTCAGTGTCCAAAATATAGCCTTCGCATTCCAATTAGATCTCCAGAGAGGTACCTTCTACTTGGAAATGTATTTGCTAAGGCTGCTAATATGCTTGCACGTCCACTAATATCAAATTTTTTCACAAGATTGATGCATAAAATTTCCCCTAAAAGAGTTATAATCCGGCTCTTGGTGAGGTTGTTGCTCTTGGTGAGGTTGTTGTCTCTTTTATTAATCTCTCTAACCATGGGCCCATATGAAGAGAAATTATTGGTTACAGTGGTAAGACAGCATCATTTCTCTGCCAAGGCATCTGGGAGCCGTCGATATCCAGGATCAATGGTACACACGCTTTTCATGTGTACTTTAGTATTCACCGTTGATCCTGCAAATGGATGGCTCCCTAGTGCTTAGTGTGTCAGGGGCACCCAATATATGTCCCCACAATCCGGTAGGCCTCATAAAAACCATCGTGGCCCTTAATGTCGTGAGCATGATGGAGAAATTATTGGCTACAAACGGCATGACAACGCCAGATTTATACTAGAGAGCCAATGAGTCGTCGATCTCAAATCGACGACGCACGCGCTACAAACATGCACTGGAACTGTTTGGCACCCAAAACATATCTGAGCGCACGCGCATAGCGTGTGCACCATCGACAGGGCCAGGGGCGTGGGACCCATAATAAGGAGCTGCCAACGCGACCAAAACGTGGATCACACGTAGCAGTTGGGCAGCAGCGCTGGCTTCCGACGCCGGAGCCTCGCCCCGTTTTGTTCACCGCTCCCCGCGCTTCTTCTCCACAGTTGCTGCCCTAATCGCTAGCTCTTCCCTCTCTGTTGGCAAATTTTTAAAACAGGTCAGTTCCCCTTCCCTCCATTCTCCTTTCCATCTCCAAAGTTTGCTCCTTTTTGGAGTTTCCTTCCTTGATTTGAATGTAATTGTGTTCTTTTGAAGATGGGCGACTGTGGGGTTAGTTCCAAGGATCGAATTTTTGTTGTTGTTTTTGTCGTTATGATTTGGTTTGCTTTGTTCCATCACTAGCTGTTTCTGGGTGTTTTTGTGACGTTGGTTGGACTAGGATTTGGTTTGTCCTCCCATTAGATGAAAGTGTGGCTGGTTGGTGCTTAAATTTGCTAAATTTTGGGCTCAATTGCTCAACACATTGTTTGAAACTTTATGTTAGCGTTATTGGATGCTCTTTCTATGATTAGGGTTTTTCTAGATTTGTGTAATTTTAAATCTGCTCTTGGATATTATGTTCATATTGACAAAGGGAGTGGTACTTCATCTTTACTGGTGTTAAGTTACTGTCCAAATTCATCTGCATGGTACTGGCAGTAGCCGTGTTTAGATTTGAATGACGTCTATTTCAGCAAGTGTTTCTAGCTGCTAATTGCGTTAAGAATTAGATTTTTCAAACTATGCAAGCGTTTGTCGCTTTCTTTTCCTAGCTTGGAGCACACTTCTCTCCCTCATTCTGTTCTTTCCAACTTATTATATACTAGTAACCGCTCATGCGAAATGCACGTGCCCATAGGACTATACAGAGTAGTACTATTAATTGCCATTATTATCTCTCCAATAATGAAAAAAACCCATGAAGTTTTGTTGGACTCTTAACATTCCATAAAATCCAACCGAAATCTCGGTTGAATTGGATTACCACTGAGACTAGTAATCCAATTGACAAATATGATTAGGAGTCTTGTGGTTGAATTAGTTATGTATTTAGTGGGATTACTGATTAAGTACATAACAGATGAAGGTTATTGTGGGGAACTCACTTGAAATTGCCCCTTCCACCCTTTTGCTTTTAATAGAAGTATAGATATAGATATACATTTACCACAACACATCTAAATACTAATTCTAATGTTCCCATAGGATCTCTGTAGCTTGACTTGTCATAGAATTCCATAAAAAAAGCAATTTGACCAAGAAAGTTTATCTGTTCGGTTCTGACATCAAACCCACTTTGATGTACTATGGAGATCGTGAAAACTGCTAATAATACCCATGAAGTAGCATTAACCAGTAATTTAAAAAATGGCATCATGGAACCTACAGTATTTTACTCTCTGTTTGCTAAGCAGATAAAATTGCTAAGGATTAGAACTGGGAGAGGTGCAGATTGAGGTGTTTTGGTCGATAAGGTTGCAATTTTGAATGATCAGTGTGAAAATTCAATTTAAGGCGCTCATTTTCTCTCTAAAATGCCCAAGTTCTCATGTTAGGGAGTAACGATTTTCTTATTCAAACTTGGCAGCAGAGAATTCTGAGCACTATCGTCTTTATGTGCTCTTGCATATATTATCAGTGACAAGAACTTATCATTTAGTATATAAAGAACCTGTATTTTGTGGACTTCTTATCAAAAGAGTCGTGTGATTTGGAGCTAAAAGTCGCTGGCATCATGGTTACAAAGTTTGAAATCTGCTTGTTTCGGAGTTAACTTTTGTTTGTGAACTCATTTAAATTGTGCTGTGAGTTTTAGTTAATTTTTTTTATTTAGGAGTTTTAGTCAATACACTTACTTTAACTTTTGATCTCTTATGTCTGGTCGTTCCTTGTAGCGTTGTCTGACTAAGCTGTATGGGATCTAAAGAAGAAAGTACACCTGTCAAGCCGAGCAAACCAGCCACGGCAACTCAAGTCTCTTTCTCTCTCTCATATATACACAAACATGCATGTGCACATAAATACACACTGAGGCACTGTATACCTGTGTTTCTTCTCAACAAATATTGAATTACAATCTTGTATATGCAGGAAGTACCAACTACGCCTTCATATCCTGAATGGCCAACACCTCTACCGGTTTGTCCTGAAGCCATCTCTTGTTGTTGGAACGTTATTATATTGGGATTGAAAATCTGTGAAGTTCAGATTATTTAATATCAGCTAACTGATGTATTTTAGTAGTATTTACGGCTCCACCACATTTGAGGCTTGCCATATGAAAAGGACGGAATATCTATCATAAGTAGAACTATATTTCTGATGCAAGTATACAGGATGATTCGGGAAACTAGAGCCATTATATAGCACTGATACGCTGTCCAGGGTTATGGTCATAAGTTGGTCTCTTCATGACCTGTTTGTCATGAATTATAGCTTTTGTAATTCTGAATTTGAAGCATCATAGAAAGCATGCTGATGACCGTCTTGAATAGGCATACTATGCTGCTGGAGCTGCTCCTTCACCTGCCTTTTACCCGCCAACTGTTTCTTCTCCAACACCTCATCCTTACATGTGGGGAGGCCAGGTATTTAGTCTTATTCTACAATGCGAATGATCACGTCTACATGAAAGCAGAGAGAATACACCGATTTTTACTTTGTTCTTTGTCATTTCAGCATTTAATGCCACCATACGGGACTCCTCTTCCATATCCTCCAATCTATCCTCATGGTGGGCTTTATGCCCACCCATCCATGGCTGCGGTGACTGAACCTATCCCTAGTATTCCCGTACATTTTCAGTTTCATGTCAGTTGAACTATGAATTCACCTTACACTTATGTGAAGACTTTTGGCTACAGGTCCAAGGCACTGCAATGACAGGTAAAGGAATGGAAGGAAAGGCATCAAATGGGAAGGAACGGGGTTCTACAAAGAAATCCGAGGGACGTTCAGGAGTATCAAGTGGTAAATCTGGGGTAGGTGGAAAAGCAGTTTCTGGATCCACAAGTGATGGCCCCTCACAAAGGTGGATTTACTCAGATATTGTGCTGCAACTTGTTTCATTTGCTAAAAAGATCATTCTTTTTGGTTTTTCTGTGTATTAATTTTTTTCGAATATGGACTTTGTATTTGTAAGCAGTGGTGACAGTGGAAGCGAGGATTCATCCGTTGCAAGTGACGAGAATGCTAACCAACAAGTATTTAGCTGATCTGTTTCTGTGTATATACTTTGTGTTAATTCTTGAATGAACTCTCAAGCTAAAACTCAGTAGATCTATGATTTGGATGTAGATATCCTCTTTGGTATGCATGCTCTGGCAGTTTATTAATTTTGTTTGTATTGATTGACATTTTTTTCCTCGTTCCCTCTCTTTCTTTATGCTCAGGAATCAGCAAACAGAAAGAAAAGTTTTGATCAAATGCTTGCAGATGGTATTCTTCGTACTTGAAATGCTTAATTTTCCATATTTATATTATACCTGCTTAATTTGTAGTATTGTTCTTGTAATTTGGTGTATTAATGCCTTTCAAATTGAGTCTGAGAATGATTAAATTTGCATCAGGAGCAACTGCACAACAAAACACTACTCAATACTCCAATGCAGGTGTTGATTCATCTTTTAGTACACGGCCTGCTAAGCTTCCGGTTTCAGCACCAGGCAAAGTGGCTGCACCTGCTACGAATTTGAACATTGGGATGGATCTGTGGAGTGCATCACCCACTGCAGGATTACCAATGAAGGGGAGGCCTGCTGCATCTGGAATGGTTGGAAGGGAAGGTGTCCCGCCAGAGCAAATGTGGATTAACGTGAGTAGTAGAATTTCCTTAATATGTAGTATGTCCAGTGGCTCTCCCCTAAACAAACCCCACTGGAAAAATATCTTAGTGTCTATCAGGTGAGAAACAGAAAACAAACTTATTGTTGTTAAAAAAATCCTTGAAAGAAGTTGACATGCATGAACTCATGGTACTGTGCCACTTAATTTGCTGAAACAAGTAAGCAGACACAATCAACTTCATTGAGACTGAGATCACCTCTTAATTTGAGTGTCTAAATTTGCCATAGAAAACCAACCTTATTACACATTGAGAAGTGTTCACCATGAAGAACATGTCAATATCCTACTAAACAGTACAATAGTTAGACAGAAAGGCAGTCTAGGCCCATTTTTAAGCATCTTAACTTTAAAATGCTCTTTCAAAGATTTAAATTCATGAACGCTTTCTTTAAGGTAAGGTCGCTTGCTGCAGACAAGAAATTTAACAATGAATGTTTAAATCCAGATTTTTTATGGGAGGAGTACTACTGACCCATTGATATCCACAGGATGAGCGTGAACTGAAGAGACAAAGGAGGAAGCAGTCTAATCGTGAATCTGCTAGAAGGTCAAGGTTACGCAAACAGGTATTATGTTTTAATGGATAAATACTTATTCCCGTGTTTTTTTTAGTTACTTCTATCTCAGGTGCTTTAGATTTGCTTTAGCTTCTTCTCAATGGGGATGTTTCAGTTACTGAATACTTGTAGATTTTTTTTTTTGCATTTCAATACATCTTTCTCATAGTTCAATTTTTCAGTTTTCTCTTCTGTACATGTGCCATAATGAACATTTGCAACTTGGTACTGTATTTTCTGATGTTGCCCTGATCACACAATGTAGTCAATGAGCAATTTCTGAAAGAAATTTTGCACCTGAACTATGTGCCTATTTTTTTTAACTATACCACATGATCTAATCTTATTATCAAGTACAAACTTCTCAAAAGTGTATTACAATGCATGCCGCTATTGTAAGTTTTACTTCAATTTTGGGCTCGGTCAAAGTCTGAGGTCTATCTTGAACTTAATGGTTTTTTTTTTGTTTTGTGACCGAATTCTTTTTTGAAGTTTTATAAAATGATACTTTGCATATATGCTTACTCTTGCCCAAATAACTAATTTTTCTCTAAAACTGAGAGGGTATTTTGGTCAAACAAAGATTTGACTTCCAGTAGGATATAAATTGATTAGAAATTATACCAAGGTATTATTGAAGAAAAACTTTGAGTTCAAGATTAATATTTTCCATTATTACTTTTTTAGCTATATGTCCTGGTTAAGTTGCTTTCTCATTTTTCTTAGGCTGAATATGAAGAGTTAGAAACCAAGGCAGAAGCATTGAGCAATGAAAATCAAACTTTGAGGACTGAGATACAACGTCTTGCTGAAAAATGCGAGAAGCTTGCATCTGAAAACAATTCCATAATGGTTAGTGTACAGATTTTTCTTTTCTCTGGTTATTTTGGATATTGTTCATGGTTATTTTTCATGTGCTACTTCATGGTTATTAGTGCCCAGTGTCTTGAGTTATGATCTTGTCGTGGTGATAATATTATTAAGGTTTGAAAGCTGAGGTGGACATAAAATCAAGTGGTAATTACCTACAAGAAAGTTTAAAAGGTTTTTAAGCAATTATACGTTGGAAACGTCATGAGTGTGGGCTTCAGTGGGATGTGTGGATTCTCTCCTTAACATTTTTTTTACACTGAGAAGGTCTCCGAGTCATGACAATTAATAAAATAAATCTCTTGGAAACAGGAACAACTGAAAGAGCGGGGGCTGGATTTGATATCTAAAGAATAAATGGTGCAAAGAAGTGAAGAAAACTTTGCCCTGATGAAATGGGAGCCTTGTTGCTGTTCCACTCCGAATACAACAAAGCTTCTTCTCTTTTAGGTTCTAACTAGAGTCTTGCCCTTTTTTCACCGCGGCATTTCTTTCTTGGATGTGTAAAATATAACGTTTCCTTGCGGAAGCTTGGATCCGTCAGGAATCTGTGTACATTGTTGTAAAAGTATAGAGAGGAAAAATTAGGGTTTCTTAAACTGGACGGCTGCTGTCCCAGTGTTGGCTAATGCTAATCTATTTATGACAAGAAATGTGAAGATTCTGTTATGCTTTATATGCTTATTATTTGACAAAATCTTATTGTCTGGATCCTTGTTGAATGCTTCGGGTCTGCTCTTTGCACGGTAAATTGTGTCAAAGAAAAGCATTTCGGGCGCACGAAAGACAAACAACATGATTTTAAGTTATGCATTACCATATCATGAGGAAGAACGGTTCAGGTAATTATTATAGGAGTCACAGAAGGCGGTTTGCTTTCGAGGAGCATTGCCGTATGGGAACTTTTAGTTTGGATAAAATTCAGCATTTCGACGGACAAAAGTATGAATTATGATATTATAGCAGCCTAGGCATATCAAATTAAGAACGAATTTAATTCAAATGTGAATTTTGGAAAGAAAAAATTTAGAGGATATGATTTTCAAAGATCTTGAGGAAAAAAATATAAACTGTAGCTTGCTTTATGTGTTTTGTGATCCTTAAATGTGGCATCTAGATAAAGTTCCTCCTGCGAAATTTCACTTGGGCATTCTAATTTGTGGGTCTCCTGTGGGCCTTCCCGACAAGCGTCATGTCAATCACCCATTGGTGATGAGCATGACTTTTCCCTACGCCGCCGAGTACCTAATAATTTCTCGGTAGACCTGGGCCTGGCAACATTGACCCCACTGATCATAATTCAGCCTGAGGCGTTAAAGTTCCTGCGCTTCGTCCCTTGGACTGTTTAGAATTTGCCCATCAATCGTCGTGGCCATCCTGAAGACTCAAGTTTAGGAAGAATTATTAGACACTCAGTCCGCCTATTCTTGAACTTCACAGTGATTTTTTTTTTCATTATCAAATTGCACCTATTACAATTTACGACTAGCTCAGTTCTGACCGTCGAACACATCACTGGTATACTCGTAGTTTATTTGCCAAATAAGGCACCGGCAAGGTCTAGTTCATCACCATAACTATGATAAATTTACGAGTAGCTCAATTGGACACTAATAGGTGTTTTTCCTCTGTGAAACTAATGGATAACTTAGTTACATGTGTATTACACTGGCATGTCACGAGTTGTACAAGGTTGCAACTCATAGAGCTATCAAATATGAACCAGTTCAGTCACCTATTTTATAGTGTAATGGTAAACGAATGTAGCTATACTGTCAATCTACCAATCCGAACCCTCCGGGAAAGGTTTCAAAGCATCTTGCTTTCCTTTCACATAAAATTTGACAATTGCCTTCATCCTTGAAAGCTTGTCAGGATCATAATTCAAATGAACAATTACAGGCTTCAATATACTCAAACTCTGGTCATTCCTCATGGTCTCGAACAAGACTTTGCTGTTCATAAACAAATAGAAATCCATAGTTTTCTTAGAAGCATGAATTCCATTATACCCAGGGTGGGAAGGAAAAAAGAGCTCCTCATTGAACACTGCTTGGTCCCATGAATTTGGATTCTGAGCAAGCCTATTCTCCACACGATCTAAAAGCTCAACTGAGGGGATATTAGGCCTGATGTAGAAGAAACCGGAGTTATAAGCCCAAATCCGCATTGTATAGGCAGATCAGGTCAAAGCCATGTGCGGATAATTAAAGGCAGTATTATATCCATATGCTGTCATGTTGTTGTAACCATCCGTCATGGACTCCACATCTGAATCCCTGTAAAGATGGTCAAATGGGCTCCGCAAGCTTTATATAATTAAGCTTAAACTGCATAGTAGTAAAGAGAGGCAAGTAGTAACCTGGAAGAAAAAGGGGAGAAGCTTTTGAAGGGACTTGAGTCTAGTGTGTGAAGGGGCCGAGAGCCATTTCTTTGGGCCTCTCGCTTGCTTCCTCCGCTCACTCTTTCTACTTCTTCTCCTCCCTTCCCTCGTTGTTGTGTTTTCTTATTAAGTACCATCTCAAACCCCCTGATAGTATTCTGGTCTGAAGTTATAAGTGAGAGAGTTGAGAGATCTGAGGTGCTTGTGTGGGGGGATCAAGGGAGTGAAAGTAGGGGTTCGGGTATGGCTAGTTACTAAGTTGAGGGTTGCTAGAGAAGTGCTTTTAGATCCTTGTTGTCTAGGTTTTGGTTTCCTGCAAGGGAGGGATGGAGGGTATCACTTCAGACATGAATATGTTGTCCTTACCCATTAAGAGGGATACCGAGTTTGTTCCGTTTGGGGAGGTACTAAGAGAATTAAACGAGGGTTGGGGTTATCTGGTGATCATAGATATACCTCTCAACCTAGTTGTAGCAGGTATCAGAAGTTTTGTTTGGACGATGTGGAAGCAGTTCTCACTGCTCAAAGTGGAAGAAGTACACTCTCAAAGACTTGTGGTGGGGTTTGCATGTGCGAAAGATCGCAAAACAGTAATGGCTAACAGGCCTTGGCCAACTACACCTATATTGTGTTGGCAGAAAAAGTCAAGATTGAACCCCAAATATTCTGGGTGTAGTTGTATGGTCTTCCTAAATACCTTACTACTAAAGACTTCGTAAAAAGTGTTGTGCAAAAGTTTGGCCAGACAGAGGATGTGGAGATTTCTGGTCATGAGAGCTCCTTCCAAAAGGTATGCGCAAAAATGAATTTTTCTGTGCATGAGTCTATCCCACTTGGAGTTATTATCAACATGAATGGGGATGAAAGGCAATGGGTGGATTTTAGATATGAGTTGTTGTCTCAACTGTGGTTACACTGATCATTCTATAGAAAGCTGTTTTTTTGCAATTGATATTGCTAACTTCATGGAAGGAGGGGGTGAAGTAGAAAGCTACTATGACAGGATGAAGGTTGTTGTTTTGAAGCGTAAGGTCAAGTATGGAGTAGTGGATGATTACTTGATGGAAGGTGAAACAAGGGAGGATTGGGAAAAGGAGGAGTTGGATAAAGAAAAAGTGATAGAAAAATGGTTGAAAAGAAAAGATGATGAAGAAAAAAATAAAAATTTAGAAAAATGGAAGGAAAAAGGAAAAGAAATCGAAGCAAATGACCGAGATAGTTTGGCGCATCATGACAATGGTGAAGCTGCTAAAATCCAAGAGTGGGTTTGTATGGAGGAAGATGAACAATGGTGCAACCAGGTTGGCGGTGAGGGCTCTGAAGTTGGTATGGGGAAGTTAAATGCTGGCGGTGGATTGGATGTGGCCTTGGGCCACCTCTCTGGTCCTGCTCTGGGATGTGATGGGTTGCTTGTCCAGTCACTGCCATTGAATTTAATATTTAATGCAGAGTGGGCTAGGGTGGGGCTATGGTAATCATGATTTGGACTTTGGTGAAGGAGGGCCACAAGACAATATGTTGTTAGGAGCTGGGCTAAATTTGGGGATGGGCCACAAGTTATTTTCAAGGTCGTATACCAATAGTATAGGGAAGGAAAATGTTGGTGGGTTTAGTGGCTAGTGGAATAAAGATGGGCTTGGGTCTACCATCTTTTGGACCCAGGAGTTGAAGGAGGGCTGGCTTAGAAATGAAATGTGAGAGGCAATTGTCCTAAAGAAGTTTGGCCATCGAGTTAATCCTACGGTGAAGATCGCTCAAACTTTTGCTCCTCTGACAGCGTGGGTCATCAGTGAGGGCCTACTCAATCCCCTTATGGAAGGAATTAACGAGACAAGAGAGATAGAGGGAGAAGGTGAAGAGGGAAATCTGACTTGTGACATGACGAAAGAAGATGCCACTACAGGAGTGGTGGGGGTTATCATGTACCCTTGGCAAGCCTGCACCTGTCTTGGAAAGCGCCCTTCTTTCTTCTCCATTGTCTATAACCTCTGAATATGGATCCTCTTTTGCTACTAATAGGAGGACCGAGAAGGAAGGAATAACTAGGGTTTGTCAGTGAATGCTCAAAGCAAGAGCAATTTCAAGAAGATGAAGCATCCGGTGAAGCATTTTTTAGTGCCTAATCTGGTCCAGTCCCCCCCTTTCATGGGAGAACTTTCAGAAGTGGAGGTCGGAGCGTATCATGCTCTCTCAGCCCGTGGTTATTATCAGTAGCACTCAGGCGGGGGTGGAAGAGGAACCTATGGTGGTTACTCCACTCCAAGCTAAGTTGCCAGAAACTGAGGCAGAGATAGTTCTAGAAACACCTCAGGAGGAATGAGAGCATATACTTCAAGGTATCAAGAAGCCACTTCTCTTAATAACTCCTAACAACAGTGAATCTCATACACCCTTTTCTGGTGAGAGTAGTTACTCGGTTTCGGCAGACACATCCAAGTCTGCGGACAAGCGAGTTAAGAGAGAGTCAAACCAGAATACCAAGGAGGCAGAGAAAGGCAAGGAGGTGAGGGAAGGAAGGAGTGCTAGAGGTAAGAAGGGTGCAAGCGAACATCAAGCATTTGGAGGCCCTGCTAAAGCTAAAAGCCCCAACATCACTATATCTAGGAGGGGCATTATTAGGAGGAAATGGGTGTCCAACCGGACCCCTTGTTCGAAGGGAAAATGAAGATCTTATGCTGAAATTATCGATGAGGTGGTCAAGCCTCGACAACGGGTCTACTCAAGACCCAAAGTTTGCAACTTGACCCTCAGATTTTGCTCCTTTCTGAGACTATGATGAAATTGGATAATTCGATCAGGTATGTGTCCAAACTCCCTTTTGATCATTATCATGTGGTTCTTTCAGAAGGTCGATCTGATGGTATTTGGATATGTTGGAATTAGTCTGTAAGAATTAAAGTTGAAAAAGAATTAAAATGGTTAGTATATCTTAAAGAGTTGATAATAAAAAAAATCTCATCTAGAATTACTTTTGTGCATGCTAGCTTTATTTTGGAATCACAGTTGGAACAATGGTTATTGTCATGCCCCGAATTTCAAAACCTCGAAAAATGCGCAGAAGCACTAACTCAATTAAGGTCTTGAGGCTGAAACCCGGGCCATGACCGAATACTCAATCACAACATCCTCTCTGTCCAGAATGCTTAAACAATATCAGTTGTACAAAAATCTTAAATGATAGAATTACTTTTGTCCACTACTCTGATACAATAACCAAGATAAATAACTGCCAAACATCCAATTAAAAGACAGCACGCAGGCTGCTAAAAACTGATAAAGAAAATCCACTTCTAGGAACTTCCATCATCGAGCTTCCAACACGAACCTTGTCAATTCTTCTCCACTTTCAATCCTGCATCGAGAGATGCATGAGTATTTCGAAAGAAATACCCAGTAGATGCCAAGAAAAAAACCCACAACAGATAATAATAATAGGAATTTGACGAGATGGTATAAATATCAAGACACATTTACCAATGACAGAATGAGTAAATACAGAGTTTACCTTCCTGAAACAATCATTATTATCAAGGATCATCAACGATAAAGAATAGATAATTGATAACTCAAACTCCAAGAACCATCAACGGTCAAGAATCGATAAACAATAACTCAACTCCACACGTACAGAGTGTCGGAGGAAAATAATCAAGAATTCTGACTCCAATCATACAGAGTGTCGGAGATAACAATTTCTGCTCTCTGTTCAGTCCATTTCTTCTATGGACATCAATTACCAGATCATCCTAGAGGTTCTACAGAGGAACCCGGCCATGCGTCTGGGGATGCTGACCCCATCGGTGCTTATGGGCACAATGGGCGGAGATTGCAGATCTTCCGTAATGTCATACAATCTAAAGCGCACGCGTTGCCGTCATCGGCTGAACTACAGAGGTTTATATATCATCGGAGATCTCGCAAGATCTAGCAATGGCTCGTGAGCATACTATGATTTCACACAAAGAGCATTCGTCAAAACTCTTGGTGGAGAAGCAGTTTACATAGAACTGAATCATTCTGAAATAATAAGGGTTCTCCCATTCTAGGGACCCACTCAAACATCTTTCAACATCTGACTTATAAAGGAGTATTCAACATCTGACTCACAAAGGAGTAATATTCAACATCAGACTCACATAAGAGTAATATTCAACATCTGACTCACATAAGAGTGATCAAGGAATTTCTGAATTCAATCATCGGAAGACTCATAATTGAGATTCAACAGAATGACACCTTCACCATGCATAGCTCCATTCAAGACATCTAGTTTTCTAACAATGTTGAGGGTTATATGTCATGAATACTGGATGGTAGGGTTTAAGAGAATAAACCCTAACCGAGAACTTAAGATTCCAAGTTTGGTTCCAAAGAGTAGCAGATTTGTAGTGCGATGCACCACAAAAGAATGACTCGGTCTGACATAAACTCACTTTCTAAATTTGATCAATCTAGAAACACCACTGACTCCTTTCATCAGAGTTTTATGAGATTATTTCAATTTGTTAATAGGTATATCATATAGTTTTAGAGATTAAATCTTCCCAAATTTATACTGTTATCAGCACATTAACACAATTCTCTGGTTCACCACAGTTTACAAATAATATATTTTGATCCGAAATTTTTATGCCAGATAGTCTTTTGTCTCTAGTTTCTAAACCATTTTACGGCATAATTTTCTGAAATTTCTACATTTAGTTACAATTTTTCGAATACAGTCTGATGGCGCAGGACTATGTTTGGCCGAGAGTATTACTTTTAAACTTACTTAATCAATACAGTATATTAATTAATTAATCACTTATTAATGCATTCTATACTTATTACATTACTCTCCTGGCTTTTGATAACTCCCAATAGTTCTGTAATTACTTAGTTTCTTACCCAAGTTGTTAATCTCAAAGCCGGTTGTACATATACATACGGTTTAAACTAATAACTACAAGTTGAACAATTAAATAGGGACACAACCCACTCTGACCCATGAGAGACTAAGTACAGCAATCTTCTAACTCCGGTAACTCATTTCCCTAATTATTACTTTATTAATCTTAAGATATGTGTTAGTATACAAAACAGTTTTGTACAACACATTCATTTTTAACTCGAAATCTGTAAGTGGAACAATTAATTCGGGACACAGTCAACACTGACGCATGAGACAACTAGGGTACATTAGCCTTTGAGTTCCAGTGACTATTTTTCATTAAAGTTATTACTTTACACTTAGTGTCATAAGGTATATATCTCATTATGTCAAAACAGTTTTGTACTCATAACTCCTTCTCGGCTAACATAACCCAAAATAGACGATTATCTTGAGACAGGAAAATCTGACGACCCAAAGCTAATCTGGAAGATTGAAACATCTGATCAACAGCAAGTATTAACATCAAAGATTCAAACTTTAGGGATTGAACACAACACATTTGGAATCCGGGATGACACCATATCATCATCGACTAGATTTAATATAGAAACAAGGAAAAAGGACAGCTTTAGATGGACAACAAATTGTACCATACAGAACAAAGTGAGATCAACTCGATTCAATCAGTGAGAATACCATATGGTCTAGTTGGAGCCATGCATGATTATGGTTTACAACATTGAGGATCGATTCAAAAATTGGATATACCGAATATCAAAAGTGATTCATAATCTAGAACATCACCCAAAATTCACAGATCAGCATAAACACATGCACATATATATCAATTGCAGCATGATCAAAGGACACCTTCGATCTGAGGTATCAAACATTGCATCAAGGATAAGTGGGAAAAAGAAAAGCACCTACCTTGTAGACGAAAAATCCGATCTCTTCCTACGCGGGTGACTCTTCTTGCACCACCTCTTTCGCTCACCACTCTACACGAACTGAGGCTCCACCACCACTCCAATTTCTACTGGTTGAACAAAGAAGGAGCACTCTTACTGCTGGCACGACCCCAATAGCTCCAAAAAGGGATGCCGGTCTCTTGTTGAGTGAGTTTAAATAGGAAAACCTAATTCTATGCCATAGCATCTCCACCCTTGATTCTTAATTCATCTAAGGGTTACAATTTGACCCATAAAGAGATAGACCAAGAAGTTGAACGTGGTCAATCACCACTATCAATTAATTACATTCCCAATAAGGTTGGAAATTGGTTAATTTAAATCAATTCCCATAATTAACCTTGCAACCACCCAATACAATTCCCAATTGCCAAGTCACCTCCTTCATTCAAAATCTAAATCTTAGCACAATCTCACACTCCCCAAGCTAAACCATTAACTATCCAATTCCACCTTAATTGGCGTCCAATCAACTTCTCATTAATTGCCAATCAAAATCTCCATGATTATTCTCAATTAGCCATATTTAAACCCAATTTAAATAGATTGCTAATTAGAATTTCAAATTTGAATTTACCTTCCAAGATTTATTCTCCTTGCCATAACTAACCAAATCTCATCACATCACACATGTTCACATGCCAACCACGTGGCAAGTGCCCAGGGCACTGTGTCCATGTGGCTCTGGCCCTCAGGTGCTCATGCGTCTAGTGCGTGGCACACAGATGGGCGGCTCCGATGCCCCGCGAATGTAATGCGCAAAACTTACCAAATATAACATCTTGCATTACGATAATCCAATCAAAATATTCAAAGGAGTCTCTACACACTGGTCTCATACCCTGGCGCCTGGCCCCCACTCTTGGCGTCAGGTGCACTCCGCCCCTAGTGCCAGGCCAGCTTTAGCACCAGGTTGACCCCAGCGCCAGGGCTAGTCCTCGCGCCCTGGTAGGTTGCCTAATTTGGTTTATCAATTCCATTCTTCTATAAGCATCACAAAACCAAATCGACATACGAGATTAAAAGATTTCAAAATAGGCAGTAAAACTTTCCTATTTTAGAACAGTTTCCTAAAATAGCAGTTTTTGTAAACTTGTAAAATTTTCGGGTGTTACAGTTATATATTAGTTCCTTAGCTAAGTGATGCAACAACCAACAAGAAAGAGTAGAACAGGAAGAACTTGTATTGAATTGAGAAAGAGAAAGGATTACAATGCATGAATCCATAGGCCTCTTCGAATCCACGAAGGATTTACAATAGGAAAACAGACTGAATCCACAGTCTGGAGCTTGAATCCACAAGCTAACAGTCTCTGTTACAGAGAGCTAAAAGAAATTCTGAAAATACAATGAACTGCCCATCCTAACAAACTCATGAGCCTATTTATATACTCATTAAAAAGTAAAAAATCCTAACTACCCTTATTCTCTAAACAGTTATAACTAAATGTTAGTTATATGACATTTCTACCCTTCTGTAATGTATTATCTATGTTGCTGATTACTAGCAGCCTGCATCAGACCCTCCTGCTGAAGAAAAGCTCGACCTTGAGCTAAAGAAATGGAAACTCCTTAGGATCCATAATAAGGTGAGAGATCAGAGACATTGAAGGTCTTGGAGATAGACATGTGTGCAGGCAAATCCACTACATAGGCATTGTTGCTGATACATTTGAGAATCTGATAAGGCCGCACCTTCTTCGAAGTTAACTTGCTATAATGGCCAACTGGAAACCTTTCCTTCATGATGTAAACCATGACAAAATCTCCTGGCTTAAAAATTTGTTCCCTTCTTTTAAGATCAACTTTAGCTTTGTAGGCTGAATTAGACTTTTGTAAAGCCTCTCGGACTTGTTGATGAATAGAAACCAACTGGGAAACTGTATCCATAGCTTGAGTATTATCCCCAACCTGCTTAGGCAATGAAGACAGATCTACTGGATGCTTAGGAAGGAATCCATAAACAATGAAAAAGGGAGCAAAACCAGTAGATCTATTAAGTGTAGAGTTGTAAGCAAATTCAGCTTGGGATAAAAACACATCCTATTGTTTAGGTGTAGCACTGGAATAAATTCGTAGAAGATTTCCTAAGGTTCAATTCACCACCTATGTCTGCCCATCAGTTTGTAGATGACAAGTGCTGCTGAATTGCAATGTAGTGTCCAATCTTCTCCAAATTGTTCTCCAAAAATGGCCCAAGAACCTGCTATCCCTATCAGAGGTGATTGATCTAGGTAATCCATGGAGCCTTACAATAAAATTGAAGAATAGAAGAGCCACATGAGAAGCATCAAAAGTTCTTTTGCAGGGTAAGAAATGTGCCATCTTCGAGAATCTATCAACTACCACAAAAATAGAGTCCATTCCCCTTTTAGTTTTTGGTAGCCCTAAGACAAAATCCATAGAAAGGTCTTCCCAAGGCTGATGAGGAACAGGTAAAGGAGAGTAAAGGCCTGTATTTTGAACGTGGCCCTTAGACCTTTGACAAATCCCACAATGCTTGATGAATTTGCTCACATCTCTTTTAATGTAGGGCCAATAATATCGTTCTTTGACTAATGCTTCAGTTTTATCTCTACCAAAATGTCCTGCTAAACCTCCTGAATGTAGTTCATGTATCAACTGTTGTCGAATAGAATAGGAAGGTATGCATAACTGATTTTCTTTATATAAAAACCCATATGTTAGGTGAAAATCAGAAGAAAAAGTAGTACCATTTTGGCATGTTAACCAGATATCCTTGAAATCTTTATCTTCAGCATATAATTCTTTCAAGCATTTAAACCCAAACAAGTCAGTACGTAGTGTAGTTAGTAAAATAGCCTTTCTACTCAAAGCATCTGCTACCTTATTTAACTGTCAAGATCTGTGTTTAATAACAAAAGAGTAGTCTTGTAACTCAGACATCCATCGGGCATGTAATCTGTCCAGCTTAGATTGACTTTGTAGATGTCTTAAGGAGTCATGATCAGTATGAAGGATGAACTCCTTAAAAACCAAGTAATGTCTCCAATGCTTTAGAGCTTGTACCAAAGCAAACAACTCTAATTTGTAAGCTGACCATTTCCTCCTGGCTTCATTCAGTTTGGCACTGAAATATGCTACAAGTTTTCCTTCTTGAGTCAAGACATCACCAATACCCACCCCTGAGGCATCACACTCAACCTCAAAGACTTTAGAAAAGTCAGGTAGAGTTAATATAGGGGCATGAGTGAGTTTGTACTTCAAATGATCAAAACTATTTTGAGCTTCAAGAGTCCATTCGAATCTGTCCTTATTTAAACACTCAGTCAGAGGACTTGCAATTGTACTAAAACCATGAATGAATCTCTGATGTAAATTTTAATATGATACTCGCAAGCGCACGAATCTAATGCAGAATAGTGGCTACGAGGTCGATCCCTCAGAGACTTAGTAAGATATTCAACCTAATTCTAGAGAATGTAGCAATTAGTAATGAAATGTAAAGTTCTAATTTTTATTTTCTTTTTAAGCAATCAATTGTTCAACTAAGCTAAAAAAACACAGAAATTAACTAAACAAAAGATAAATTAATAAAGAAAAGTCCTGATTTGCTTTCAGTCTGTCTTTAATCCCGTCCTGCTTTGCTCTTTCCTCCACCTTCAGCAACAGTCTCTCAACTGCACGCCTCAACCGTTCTGATCTTTCTCTCGAATAGAACAGAATAGTCCCCAATTCCAGCCAAAGCAAAGCTTCTTTCCCGTGTTGACTCAGCACCTCTTCTCTCTCTCGAGCAGAAACAGTAAATGATTCTGTTTTGCTCTCTCGAGCCAAAGCAATTACTCTGTTATGATTCAACGAGCCAACCAGAACCACTTCTCTGTCTCTCGACTAAAACAGCAGTCCTCCTTTATTACACGGCACAGAGCAGCCGGAAACCACTCTCTGCCTCTTTGACCCTCTACTCCAACCACAGCACGGATCCAACCTCCAGGACAGACAGAGCGCCACAGGCCGCCCTTTTCCTCAGCCGTCACCTCTGCCAAAAGCCACCACGGCCGGAACAGCCCGTGTCTCTCCCTTCTTCCACAGCCCAACCGGCGGTCCTCTCTCAAGCACAGCCGAACAGCCCAAAAACCACCCAAAACAGAGCAGTACAGTCGGCCGCCTCCCTCCTTTTCACACAGCAGAACCGCCCTCCTTCGATTCACCCTAGACGGCGACCCTCTTCCACAGACAGAGCCGGTGACTCCCTCCAGCAGAGCCCGAACCTTCCCTTTCAGCAATCACGAATCCCTTTTCAAAACAGTCGAAATCCCCCTTCAGCACGAAGCCGCCTCCCAGAACAACCAAAACCACCCAGCCGGCCGTCCTGAACAGAGCAGCCGCCACCAAAACCCTGCTCTCCTAAGCACAGCAGCGCCGCCCTTCTTATAGACGATCCCCACCCTCGAATCAGCAGCTTTCCAATTTAAGGCCGGCCCAAAAAAACAATCTTTCCTTACTCTGTTCCTCCTCTTTCCGCCGTCTCAATCCGCCGCCACCATAGCCTCGTCGCCGTCGTAGCTTCGCCGCCACGTCGCCGGCGCAGGACCCACCGCCTCTGGCCGCCGCTATTCCACCCCCCCTGCTCGAACAGAGCCTCGCAGCGAGGCTCTGCTTTCCTCCGTTCTTTTCCAGGCGCCCGAGCCATCGGGCTCGGGTCGCTTTCTTTTTTTTTTTTTTTTTTTTACTTGAACCGGACCAGAACCAGACCGGCCGCCTCCGGTTCTTTTCTCTTTTCTTTTTTTTTTCTTTTTCTTCCTTAAAACCCGTCGTATCGATCTCGCGCGTCCAATCTCCGATCTCAGCACAGAACCCATTTGATGTGCATTCTCTTTGGCGATTTAGGACTTTTGCAACCTGCATAAATATAGTTAAATATAATTTAGACGCATCATAAATTATAAATCCATTAAACCCAATTAACGCATCTAAATTAATCAATTAAGCGCATTTATTCATTAAACTCCTAATTACTCACTTAACACAGATAAACATTAATTATCCTTATTTTAACTAAAAATACGACTAACAAATAGGTAGAAAGGCATATAAAAATGTGTATATTTTGCATATATCAAATACCCCCAAACCTACATTTTGCTAGTCCTCGAGCAAAACAAAACAAAACAAAACAAAGAAACCTAACTAATCCACTTTCGCAGGAAATCACGATTGCATTTAGCGCATGCAACAAGCCTTTTAAACCCCCAGGTGTCCCTGGCTGGACGAGTGAAGTCTCGTGAGGGTTTGCAGCCATGCTACCCACAAACATGTATTTATGAAATCAACCTATTTAATCTAAGTGTAAAAAAAAAAAAAATAGAAAATCACTACAAAACAAACAATCCTAATATCCCTTCGAATGCAAACTGCAATGTTTAAGAAAATCAACCACATGTACTTGGATTTATAATCAACTGGAATATAGAAGCCCTCAAGTAAGTGGTTTTATTCTACACCTTCATCTTGGAAATTTCTGCTCAATAGGATATAGCATGATACTTTATATAGTAAAAGTGTAGAACATTGTAGCAATACATTCTAAATCTCTGTTTATACAGATCCAGTGTGACCCATTAACCAAAGAACATCAGAATCAACACAGTCGTCGTAATCTTTAGGTTCATGATAGCACAAATCTGCGCGCCTCCTTCGGGTCCAACATTCTAGATTTGAGAGGATAATACACCACAGACTTTTTTTTTTTTTTCGCTAGGACTGTGTAAGGCCTGACTTCAAGATGCTTAGGTTTAGCAATGACTCAGGCCAATGACTCCCAGCCAGTTTGGCTTAGGGCATTAGGTTTTAAGTAGACCGCTTCGGGCCCGAGCATCAGCCTAAGTTAATCCTATAAAGTCAAGCAGCCCCTTTCTTTCATTCATTTTGTTTTCATTTTTCGCATTTTTTCATTTTCAGCAATCATATTTTTCAGCACATCTTTATTCCGTCCAGGCTGTATTATACTCTCAACCTATTTCCGGTTCCAATCCCTTGCCATAGCCAAGTAAATGGTCTATCATGATCTTTTAAGCTCAACAGACAACCACATATCATCCAATGACTCTGACTAAAGATATCCCACTGTAAATTAGCATTCAACAAATCTCTAGACGGTATTACTTTATGTAACTAGTGTGTGTGAGTGAGTTTTATTAGCTCAAGCACATGTTCCAAGAGGACTGTAACAGAAAGATACTGCTCAGTGAAGTTCTCTATCCTCCAGTATACTTACTCACACTTCCAATGCAAATTAATCTCTTAAAAATTGAAGTATGCATCATAAAGGGATAAACTATCAAAACCTAAGAAAAATACTAACAAACAACCTAAAACTAAGTAAATTTTATGCTTTTTTTTTTCAAATTTTTATGGTTTTTCTTTTCTACACCCCCAAACCTAAACGAAACATTGCCCTCAATGTTTACCAAAATAAATATCACAATGACGAATAAAAGAAAAGGAGTGTAAGGAAAGAAGTCACCTGAATGGAGATGCCTCATGGTAGATGTAGAGCATTGAAACACACAAACTAAGAATGAGGAGTAAGTACAAAATATGGAAAAATAAAATACACCCCCAAACCTAGATTGTAGCATCCCCACACATGAATCAACAACCTAAATATTAAACAAATAAAAGCTATCAAAAACCAAAAATTTGGGTTGCCTCCCAAGAGCGCTAAGTTTTACGTCTTCAGCCAGACGTAACCAAAAATCATGTAGGAGCATTAGGTTCATCCAAATCTAGAACAGTCTCCTCGCTCTCAGTAAAACCCTCTAAATATGGTTTCAATCTTTGCCCATTAACTTTGAAAATAGTTCCATCTTTAGGGTTTTGAATGTCCACCGCTCCATGGGAAAATACTTTGTGCACAATGAAAGGTCCAGACCATCGGGAACGGAGTTTTCCTGGGAAGAGATGTAACCTGGAGTTATAGAGCAAAACTTTTTGACCGGGCTCAAATGACTTTCTCAGGATTGTCTGATCATGAAAAACTTTGGTCCTCGCTTTGTAAATCTTCGCATTCTCATAAGCCTCATTACGAATTTCGTCTAATTCATTGAGTTGCAATTTACGAAGTGTTCCAGCCTTGTCCATATCAAAATTAAAAGTTTTGATGGCCCAATAAGCACGATGTTCTAATTCCACAGGTAAATGACAAGGTTTTCCAAATACAAGTCTATAGGGAGACATTCCAATTGGTGTCTTAAAAGCAGTACGGTAAGCCCACAATGCATCATTTAATCTGTCAGACCAATCCTTTCGGTCGGGACGAACCGTTTTCTCAAGAATGCGTTTAATTTCCCTATTTGAAACTTCTACTTGTCCACAAGTCTGCGGATGATATGGAGTTGCAATTTTATGAGTAATGGAGTACTTTTTCAGAAGTGATTCAAAAGCTCTATTGCAAAAATGTGTACCACCATCACTTATAATTGCTCGAGGGGTTCCAAAACAAGAAAATATGTTTTCTTTCAAGAACCGAACCACCACTTTGTGATTATTTGTTTTGCAAGGAATTGCCTCTACCCATTTGGAAACATAATCTACAGCAACAAGGATGTAGAGATAACCAAACGATGGAGGAAATGGGCCTATGAAGTCAATACCCCAAACATAAAAAAGTTCAACAATCAGAATGTTGGTAAGGGGCATCATGGACCTACGTGATAGTGTACCCATACGTTGGCATCTGTCACATTTTGTGCAAAATTCATGAGTATCTTTGAATAAAGTAGGCCAATAGAAACCACTCTGCAAAATTTTCGCAGCAGTCTTTTTCGCACCGAAATGGCCACCACATGCATGAGCATGGCAAAAAGAAATGATACTATCAACCTCATGCTCCGGCACACATCTCCTAATGATTTGATCTGGGCAATACTTGAACAGGTATGGATCATCCCAGAAAAAATGCTTAACCTCGGCGAAGAATTTGGATTTATCTTGTTTTGTCCAATGTTCAGGAAGTTGAGTTGTGACAAGATAATTAACAATATCAGCATACCAAGGCAATTGAGAGACAACAAAAAGTTGTTCATCAGGGAATGACTCATTCAAAGGTAAGGGTTCCTCAGTAGACTCATCAATAAGTCTAGACAAGTGATTGATCTATACATGAAATATGCATTTTATTATCTCCTAAACTTATATTTATGCTAGTGTTTGATTAGAATAACTACTACTTTAATATAGTTTTTGGTTTTGTAGGAAATGAGAGCAAAGATGCAAAAATATGGCGAAAACGGACTTCAATGGTCAAATTATCATAACTCCGTGTACAAATATCGGATTGGACTGATTCAAGTCTCATGTGAAAGTTCAAGGAGTCAGCTTTCCAACGCCACCAACCACGCGCAATTCGGAGTTCGGAGCAAAAAGTTATAGCTATTTGAAAGTTTCCGGACAGTAGAAACGATCGATCGCAACCTTTACGCGATCGATCCCGTCTACGATCGATCGGACACAAAAACGATCGACCGTATCTACTGGAATTTTTGGATTTGCGCAAAGTTTTGAAGACAGTAAAAACGATCGATCGGCTTCGTCCGGCATCGTTCGCAATACGATCGATCGGGAGCAATTAACAAAGGAAAACGGCTTCGTTCGGCAGCGTTCGCAAGGCGATCGATCGTGCTATACGGGCGATCGATCGGTGCATACGGAAAACGCAATTTAACCCTATTTTGACTCGGATTTGGAAGGGGATTTGAGGGTTTTCCTCCACCCCTATATATATGCCTTAAGGGAGAACGTATGGGGTATGCAAGAATAGAGTTTTGAGTTCTTTTGGAGACCTTGGAGGCTAGAGCAAAGGAAGAAGAAGAAGAAGAAGATGAAGAACTTGTTGATGGATTCTCTTCCCATGCTTGGCTAGACTCTCTTCCAAGGCGTAGATGAAACCCAACTGATTGGTTGTATTGTTTCTTTCTCTCATATTATGTTTTTATTCTAGTTGGTGTATGAATCTTTGTTATGCAATAAAAGTTAATTCATTAGAGTTTATTCTTTGTACTCGAGAGAGACAAGAGTGGATCTTTGTGGATTTCAATCTGAAAGAGCACTTGCGTGTCCGAGAGGAACGTAAGGGCTCTGAAGTGTTACATATTAATAAAGTCTCATTGGTTTATACTCGAGAGAGATAGATCACAGTTCCATGTTTTAATAGATTTATGTGTTACATCCGAGAGGAGGGCACTATAATTTGAATTGACAAGTGTATGTCCGAGAGGAATACACTAGCCAACTGGAAATCTGAATTCAAAAGAGAGAGAGAGAGACGATACACTAGTCTATTGTGGTGGATTCAAAGCCTTGGTACTTCTCCTATTGATTAATCTCAGCTTAGTTTAATTAAAGTTCATTGCTTTTCTCTAGATTAATTAAAAACTACTGCTTTTCTCTTGAATTTGGTAGAATATTAATCCGTCCCTGAGGTTCGACAACCCTTTCCATACTCACCGTAGTACAATTGCCTTGTGCACTTGCAAGGGTTTAATTTTAAACGATCAAGTTTTTGGCGCCGTTGCCGGGGACGGCACAATAGTTTACTAAATTCTTAGCATAGTTAGTTTTAGAGTAGTTTCATTAAATTTAGATTTACTCTCAGTAGCGTAATTTCTTTCTTCTTCTTTTTGCAGGATTAAGAGAGGACGCTGATTTTCGTCATCGTTGGAAGGGCCATCCCTTCCCACTGTTTGCACTCTCTTAACCCTCTTTTAGAATAAATTTGGGTGCTTGGTGTTTTCCTTTTCTTTGTGGGATTGCATGACGTGCTAGTTGTCGCTATTAGGTTGCTAGTTGTCGCTATCTAGGGTTGATGTTTGCTAGTTGTCGCTATTAGGACTGCACAGGTTTTGTTTGATTTTATTTGTGCATGCATGGTCGTCGTTCCCTGAACCCCGACTTAGCCTTTGACCCTGATCCTGAGCGACTCTACAGAATTTTGAGAACTCCTAGACAATCAATTCCTGAAATCCAACATATGGCGAACAACATGAACCTCGGGGATGGTACTGGTCTAAACCAGGATCCATTAATCCCCCATGCCCGAACCCTGCAAGATTACTACCGTCCAACAGCCTACACCTCCCCTTCCTGTATCCTACTACCTGCTACCGTAGCCAATTTTGAAATCAAGCCAAACATCATCCAAATGCTGCCCACTTATCACGGCCAACTTAATGAGAATCCTTATAGGCATCTCCAAAATTTCTTGGAGGTTAACACCACATTCAAACTTACATTATCGGATGACCAGGTGCGCCTTAGGTTGTTCCCCTTCACCTTAAAAGATAGGGCCAAGGAATGGCTGTACTCCCTTGAGCACAACTCTATTTCCACTTGGGAGGAACTTCAAGCCGAATTCCTCAAGAAATACTTTCCTGTGGGGCGGACCAATAAGATCCGCCATGAAATCATCACTTTCACCCAGATACCTAATGAACAATTCCATGAAAGCTGGGAGAGGATGAAAGCCCTACTCCGGTCCTGTCCCCACCATGATGTGCCCAAGTGGCAATTAGTACAGAGATTTCATGAGGGTGTGTGCGATCAGCATAAAACCTTAATAGACGCCTCCTGTGGAGGCACATTTATGAAAAAGACTCCGGATGATGCTTGGGATCTACTAGAGGACCTGAGCGAAAACTCTCTACACAGTGCCACCCTCTATAGATCTGAAGGCCATATGCCTGGCAGGAGTGCCTCAAGGGGAGGCATGTATGATGTTAAAGCAACCACAAACCTAGAACACCAAGTGGCATCCCTAACTGAGAGATTTGACAGGTTGTTCTCACAGACCCCACCTTATACCCCAACCTCTCATGATGCCTGCACCATCTGTGCCAGCCCTATGCACACTATTGTTGACTGCCCTGCAGCCTTCCAGTATCCAGACTTAGTACAAGAGCATGTCAACAGTGCACAAACTTTTCCCAGAGCCAACAATCCTTACTCCAACACTTACAATCCTGGGTGGCATGATCACCCTAATTTTTCTTGGAGGCAACCAAATCCAGGGCCTACTTTTAATCAGGCCCGAAGACAGGAATTTCAAAACCAACCTCAACTATACCAACCATCCTCAGCCCCGCAATTTGGCCAATCTAATAAGAAACCAACCATTGAAGACCAGCTGAGCCAAATAATGGCCACCCAATCCACCATGCTCACGGTTTTAACTGAGCTGACGACTGAACAAAAGTCCCAGGCCCAGCTTGTCCATTCTCATACACAATCTATTGCCAAGATCGAGACCCAATTGGGACAGCTAGCTCAAGTATTGAACCGTAGAGAAGCAGGAACCCTGCCGAGCCAACCCCAGCAAAACCCTCGAGGCCAATTTGTAGCTGAGACCTCCCATTACCCTCCTGAACAAGTGCAAGCCATAACCACCTTGAGGAGCGGTAAACAAGTTGACAACAGGGTTCAGGATCTCATTGTTGGCCCTTCGAGTGAGACACCTTCCCATGAGGAAGACAAAGAACCAACTTCCATCGAAGCCATACCTATTAGTTCTGAAACCCCATCGGATAATCAACCCGAGGCCCAGAAAGAGAGATCTTATATTCCCAGGGTACCATTCCCACAATGCCTAGACAAACCCTCCCCGTTTAATAAATCTCATCATAAGATGGAGGAGATGTTCGAGGTGTTTAAACAGGTGAAGGTCAATCTCCCTTTGCTAGATGCAATAAAACAGGTCCCTGCCTATGCCAAATTCCTGAAAGACCTTTGTACCCAAAAGCGAAAAGCTAAATCTAATTTGACTAAAAAGGTCTTCCTTACCGAGCAGGTGAGTTCCCTCTTAACACATAACCTTCCACCGAAATATAAGGACCCAGGATGTCCAACAATTTCATGTGTTATAGGGAACCATACTGTTGACAGGGCATTATTAGATTTGGGGGCGAGTGTAAATTTGTTGCCTTACTCTGTGTATGAGCAACTTGGGTTGGGGGAATTGAAATCGACTACAATAACACTACAACTTGCAGACCGATCCATTAAAACTCCACGTGGTGTTATTGAAGATGTTTTGGTACAGGTTGACAAATTTTTCTTTCCTGTGGACTTTATTGTCTTAGATACACAACCTGTACCGAACATTGGTAGTCAAATTCCAGTAATTTTGGGACGTCCATTCCTGGCGACATCCAATGCTATTATAAACTGTCGGGATGGGGTGCTGAAATTGTCTTTTGGAAATTTAAATGTCAAACTGAATGTTTTTAATGCTCAACAACAACATCCACCACCAGATGATTATTACGCAGTTCATTTGATTGATACTCTGGTGGATGGTGCACCCCCATGGTTTTGTCCCACTGATTCATTTGCTCCTTCTTTCATTAATTTTAATGTGTGTAGTAGGACCACTGAGGGACTGAACGTAGGATTGAAAGACCCTGGATAAGTTGAACTAAAGGAGTTTCGTCTGGCTGAAGACGTTAAACTTAGCGCTTGGTGGGAGGCAACCCACGTATTCAGGTGTATTCTCTCCTTTATTTGATTTTCTTTGTTATATGCTCATTGTCATGCTATATTTTGTTCACATTGAGGACAATGTTCATAATAGGTTTGGGGGAGGGAATATTACTTGTATATAAAAAAAAATTAAAAATTGAAAATCATAAAAATTTGATTAGTTTTTAGGTTGTTTGTTAGTACTTTTTCTTAGGTTCATAAAAATTTGATTAGTTTTTAGGTTGTTTGTTAGTACTTTTTCTTAGGTTTTGATAGTTTATCCCGTAATGATGCATGTTACAATTCTTAGGAGATTAATTTGCATTGGAAGTGTGAGTAAGTATGCTGGAGGATAGATACACTTAACTGAGCATATCTTTCTGTTACAGTCCTCTTGGAACAAGTGCTTGAACTAAGAAAACTCACTCACACACACTAGTACATAAAGTAATACCATCTAGAGATTTGTTGAATGCTAATTTACAGTGGGATGTCTTTAGTCATAGTCATTGGATGATGTGTAGTTGTCTGTTGAGCTTAAAAGATCATGATAGACCATTTACTTGGCTATGGTAAGGGATTGGAACCGGAAATAGGTTGAGAGTATAATACAGCCTGGACAAAATAAAGATGTGCTTGAAAATATGAATAATGAAAATGAAAATGTGAAAAAAAAATGAAAACAAAATGAAAGAAAAAGGGGCTGCTTGACTTTATAGGATTAACTTAGGCTGATGCTCGGGCCCGAAGCGGTCTCTTAAAACCTAATGCCCTAAGCCAAATTGGCTGGGAGTCATTGGCCTGAGTCATTGCTAAACCTAAGCATCTTGAAGTCAGGCCTTACACAGTCCTAGCGAAAAAAGAAAAAAAAAAAAAAAAAAAGTCTGTGGTGTATTATCCTCTCAAATCTAGAATGTTGGACCCGAAGGAGGCGCGCAGATTTGTGCTATCATGAACCTAAAGATTACGATGACTATATAGATTCTGATGTTCTTTGGTTAATGGGTAACACTGGATCTGTATAAACAGAAATTTAGAATGTATTGCTACAATGTTCTACACTTCTACTATTTATGTTATCATGCTATATAATATTTGAGCAGAAATTTCCAAGATGAAAGTGTGGAATAAAACCACTTACTTGAGGGCTTCTATATTCCTGTTGATTATGAACCAAGTACATGTGGTTGATTTTCTTAAGCATTGTAGTTTGCATTTGTCGGGATAATAGGTTTGCTTGTTTTGTAATGTTTTAATTTTTGCTTTGTTTCTTCACTTAGGTTAATTAGTTTAATAAATACATGTTTGTGGGTAGCATGGCTGCAAACCCTCACGAGACAACACTCGTCCTACTAGGGACACCTAGAGGTTTAACGGCTTGTTGCATACGCTCAATGCAATCGTGTTCCCTACGAAAGTGGTGTTTACTTTTATGCATTAGTTCTTTAGTTTGTTTGATTTGATTTGATTTTGTTTTGTTTTGCTAGGGACTAGCAAAATCTAGGTTTGGGGGTGTGATCTATACATGAAATATGCATTTTATTATCTCCTAAACTTATATTTATGCTAGTGTTTGATTAGAATAACTACTACTTTAATATAGTTTTTGGTTTTGTAGGAAATGAGAGCAAAGATGCAAAAATATGGCGAAAACGGACTTCAATGGTCAAATTATCATAACTCCGTGTACAAATATCGGATTGGACTGATTCAAGTCTCATGTGAAAGTTCAAGGAGTCAGCTTTCCAACGCCACCAACCACGCGCAATTCGGAGTTCGGAGCAAAAAGTTATAGCTATTTGAAAGTTTCCGGACAGTAGAAACGATCGATCGCAACCTTTACGCGATCGATCCCGTCTACGATCGATCGGACACAAAAACGATCGACCGTATCTACTGGAATTTTTGGATTTGCGCAAAGTTTTGAAGACAGTAAAAACGATCGATCGGCTTCGTCCGGCATCGTTCGCAATACGATCGATCGGGAGCAATTAACAAAGGAAAACGGCTTCGTTCGGCAGCGTTCGCAAGGCGATCGATCGTGCTATACGGGCGATCGATCGGTGCATACGGAAAACGCAATTTAACCCTATTTTGACTCGGATTTGGAAGGGGATTTGAGGGTTTTCCTCCACCCCTATATATATGCCTTAAGGGAGAACGTATGGGGTATGCAAGAATAGAGTTTTGAGTTCTTTTGGAGACCTTGGAGGCTAGAGCAAAGGAAGAAGAAGAAGAAGAAGATGAAGAACTTGTTGATGGATTCTCTTCCCATGCTTGGCTAGACTCTCTTCCAAGGCGTAGATGAAACCCAACTGATTGGTTGTATTGTTTCTTTCTCTCATATTATGTTTTTATTCTAGTTGGTGTATGAATCTTTGTTATGCAATAAAAGTTAATTCATTAGAGTTTATTCTTTGTACTCGAGAGAGACAAGAGTGGATCTTTGTGGATTTCAATCTGAAAGAGCACTTGCGTGTCCGAGAGGAACGTAAGGGCTCTGAAGTGTTACATATTAATAAAGTCTCATTGGTTTATACTCGAGAGAGATAGATCACAGTTCCATGTTTTAATAGATTTATGTGTTACATCCGAGAGGAGGGCACTATAATTTGAATTGACAAGTGTATGTCCGAGAGGAATACACTAGCCAACTGGAAATCTGAATTCAAAAGAGAGAGAGAGAGACGATACACTAGTCTATTGTGGTGGATTCAAAGCCTTGGTACTTCTCCTATTGATTAATCTCAGCTTAGTTTAATTAAAGTTCATTGCTTTTCTCTAGATTAATTAAAAACTACTGCTTTTCTCTTGAATTTGGTAAAATATTAATCCGTCCCTGAGGTTCGACAACCCTTTCCATACTCACCGTAGTACAATTGCCTTGTGCACTTGCAAGGGTTTAATTTTAAACGATCAGTGATCAGCAACAACATTTTCAGAACCTTTCTTGTCTCTTATCTCAATATCAAATTCTTGAAGTAATAGGACCCAACGAATTAAACGAGGTTTAGTGTCTTTCTTTGAAAGAAGATATTTCAAAGCTGCATGATCTGAAAACACTATGACCTTGGATCCTAAGAGATATGATCGGAACTTGTCTAGAGTAAAAACTACAGCCAACAACTCTTTTTCTGTAGTAGAATAATTGAGCTGAGCATCATTGAGAGTTCTACTGGCATAGTAGATGACATGGGGTATCTTATTCACCCGCTGCCCCAAGACAGCTCCAACCGCATAATCGGATGCATCACACATAAGCTCAAAAGGTAAATTCCAGTCCGGTGGTTGGATGATGGGTGCAGATGTGAGAAATTGCTTGAGTTGATCAAACGCTTTAGAGCAATCATCATCAAAGACAAAAGGAGTTTCTTTAGCAAGCAAATTACACAAAGGTCTTGAAATTTTGCTTAAGTCTTTGATGAATCTTCTATAAAACCCAGCATGGCCAAGAAAAGATCGAACCTCCTTTACTGATTTTGGTGGAGGCAAACTTGAAATTAAGTCAACTTTGGCCTTATCAACTGCAATTCCTTTATTAGAAATGACATGCCCCAAAACTATCCCTTGACGAACCATAAAGTGACATTTCTCCCAATTTAGCACAAGATTTGTTTCTTTACACCTTGCCAAGACAAGAGACAAGTGGTGTAAACATTCATCAAAAGAGGATCCAAACACCGAGAAATCATCCATGAAAATTTCAAGAAATCGTTCAACCATATCTGAAAATATGCTCATCATGCACCGCTGGAATGTGGCGGGTGCATTACATAACCCAAATGGTATGCGGCGATATGCATATGTTCCAAAAGGACAAGTGAATGTGGTCTTTTCTTGATCCTCTGGGGCGATGGGAATTTGATTGTAGCCTGAATAGCCATCTAAAAAGCAATAGTAGCTATGCCCAGCAAGTCTCTCAAGCATCTGATCAATGAATGGCAAAGGAAAGTGATCTTTCCTTGTGACCGAGTTCAATTTTCTGTAGTCAATACAAACCCGCCACCCAGTGGTCATTCGGGTGGGGACTAATTCATTATTATCATTTTTGACTACTGTGATTCCCGACTTCTTAGGAACAACCTGAACGGGACTGACCCAAGTGCTATCTGATATGGGGTAAATGATGCCAACATCTAACAATTTTAGCACCTCGGTTCTGACAACCTCCTTCATATTAGGGTTAAGTCTGCGTTGCATTTCACGGGAAGATTTTGCATGCTCCTCAAGGTAAATGTGATGCATACACAGAGCAGGACTTATACCCTTAGGGGCTGTTTGGATAGTGAAAGAGCAGTGAATGTGAAATCAAATTCAGGTGAAAAAATTTATTGGCTTTCATGATGGATGTGAAATTCGTTTGGATAGTGAAATTTTTAAGATGAATATAATTGGTCATGTGTTTGGATAGTGAATGTGAAACAGTAAGTAATTTTTTACATTTTGACCATTTTACCCCTACATGACCTCTTTTCTACACTCCGTCTGACATTAATTATACCATATAATTTTCCAAAATGGATTAATTTTAGTTTAATTTGGAAAATTAAATCTTGGTACAAATTTGGGATGGAGGGAATACTGTTCATGAATCATGATGAGGGCAGATTTGTATTTTTGCAGGTGAATTGAATTCACTTTCAGGTGAAAGTCCTCATGAGGACTTTCACCTGAAAGTGCTCTTTCACCCTGAATTTGTTCTTTCAGGTGAATTTTCTAATTCACCTGAAATTCACCAAACAAACCAGTTTCACTCTCTTTCATGTGAAAGAGGGCTGAATTGACAGTGAATTCAGCCCTCTTTCACTATCCAAACAGCCCCTTAATGTCTGCTATTGTCCACCCCAAAGCTGTCTTATGTTCGCGAAGAACATCAAGTAACTTGCCTTCCTGTTCTGAATCAAGGTCTGAAGAGATGATAACAGGCAAGGTATCAGAAGAACCTAAAAACGCATATTTAAGTGTATCTGGCAATGGTTTTAGGTCAAGTTGGGGTGGTTTTTCAATAGATGGGACAAGTTTAGACTCGGGAACTGGAAGAGGTTCCACCCTGGCTGTCCATTTGGTTGGGTCCAATATAGGGGTAGAGTCAAGCAATGCATTGACGTCTCTAATGGACCCTTCGATGTCAAAGTCTAAGCCAAAATGAGTTAAACATGTCTGGAGGGGATCATCATTTAAAACAGTTTGCAGGGATTCCTCTACTAAACTCTCAATCATATTCACTGCAAAAGAATCATCCGTCTCCGGGGGTTGTTGTCTAACATTAAAGACATTGAGTTTGACTTTTAAATTGCCAAAAGACAACTTCATAACCCCATTTCTACAATTTATTATGGCATTGGATGTGGCTAAAAATGGCCTTCCCAAAATCACAGGAATCTGACTACCAGGATTCTGCACAGGTTGGGTATCTAAGACAATAAAGTCTACGGGGAAGTAAAATTTATCCACCTGAACCAGAACATCCTCAATAACACCGCGTGGGACTTTAACTGATCTGTCTGCAAGTTGCAGTGTTATGGTAGTCGGTTTCAACTCTCCTAATCCAAGTTGCTCATAAACAGAGAATGGTAGCAAATTGACACTAGCTCCTAAGTCCAACAATGCCCTCTCCACAGTATGGTCTCCTATAACGCATGAAATTGTGGGGCATCCTGGATCTTTAAACTTAGGAGGAGTGTTATACTTAAGAATTGAGCTAACTTGTTCAGTGAGAAACACTTTCTTGTGTGCATTCAATTTTCTTTTCTGGGTGCACATGTCTTTTAAGAATCTTGCATAAGCGGGAACTTGCTTAATAGCATCGAGCAATGGAATATTGATTTGCACTTTCTTAAAAATTTCCATTGTCTCATCAAGTTTGTTCCCTTGAGATGTTTTTGCAAGTCTTTGAGGAAAAGGTGCCTTGGGTATATAGGGTGGCATATGGCTGGACTCAGGACACGAAGAAGCTTCTAGGCTCTTCTTCGATGTATTAGGACTCACGTCTGGTCTAGTGGTGCTCTCTTGGTCCTCACCCTTTCTAGCAGTTGTGTCTATGGCAGTCTTAGGTAGTTCAACATTATTGTCAATTTGTTTTCCACTCCTAAGTGTAGTTATGGCTTTAACTTGCGCTGGAGGTTGGTCTTAACAAGAATTAGATCCCACTTCAAATTGTCCTTTGGGATTAGCTACAGGTTGACTAGGGAACCTACCTTTTTCTCTCTCATTTAATGCAGAAGCCAATTGACCCATTTGAAGTTCCAGCTTCGCAATTGCTTGCGAGTTGGCATGTAAAGAATGTTGGGTATCTTTTTGAAATTGTAGAGAGCTTTGCATGAATAAATTCAAAGTATCCTCAAGAGATGGTTTCTTGGGTTGTGTAGGGAATGTTTGAACTTGTTGAGGGTAAGATTGATTGGGAGGGTACCCTGGAGGTCCTCCTTGATGCGGTCCTTTGGACCATGAAAAATTGGGATGCCTTGCCCAACCTGGGTTATAAGTTTCCGAATATGGGTTGTTGCCAGGTCGAGGAAAGGCATTTATAGCATTAGCCTGATCACTATTGTATTCTACTCCAGAGGTGTTAGAAGGACAGTTTTGTGTGACATGGGAGGGGTTAGAGCAAATAGCACACACATTGACATGTGATGGCATTTGGGGCCCACCAGCAGACATCAACGCGTCAAAACGTTGTGTCAGGCTGTCGATCTTGGAGATCAAATGTGCATTATTGTCTACCTCATATACGCCTCCTTTCTTTTGAAAAGGAAACGTTCTGTCAACTCTACTTGAGCAATCCCATTGTTGAGAATTCTCGCATAGAGTCTCAATAAAGTCCCATGCTTCTTCTGCACTCTTCATCATCACTGACCCACCACTAGCGGCATCAACCATTTGACGGTTCTGAGGTGTTAAACCGTCATAGAAGAATTGAACTTGTTGCCACTTTAAAAATCCATGGTGTGGACACTTAAGGAGCAAATTCTTCCATCTTTCCCAACACACATAAAAGTGTTCACCCTCCTTCTGCATGAAATTTGTAATTTCTCTACGAAGGGCATGAGTTTTATGAACACGGAAGAATTTGTTCAAGAATTTTTCAGCTAATTGATCCCAACTCCTAATTGTTCCAACTTCTAAAGAGTTCAACCATGCTTTCGCTTTTTCTTTCAAAGAAAAGGGAAAGAGGCGCAACCTAACAGATTCATCAGAGAAATTTTGGAATTTAAATGTAGCACAAATGTCAAGGAACTCTTTAACATGATTATAGGGATCTTCTTTATTGGAACCATAGAATGTGGGCAAGAGTTGCATCACCCCTGGTTTCAACTCAAAGTGGTGTGCCGTGGTGAGCGGCAACACTATGCAGGAAGGTGAGTTGAATTGAATGGGGGATGAATAATCTTTTAGTGTCTTCCTCACATTCTCATTTTCCATGTTACCTAATTGATTTGCAATATCCATTGTATGTTTAAGTCTTGCTTTGAAAGTTCTTTCAATTTCTAGGTCAAGAGGTGCAAGCTTTTCACCCAGTGACCGACGACCAAGCATACACTAATTAACGACACTAAAAATTAAATACTTAGAACAAACCTAAAATTGCAACTAACATAAGCAAGCAATCACAGAAAGAAATATAAAAATACTAAGCACCTAGAAAAATTAAAAGAGAAGGTAAAAGAATGCAAACGAGGGGAAGGGGTGGCCCTTCCAACGTTGGCGAGAATTTCGCGTTTTCTCTTACTCCTACAAAAAGACAAAACACTAATAAGCAATAAAAAAAAATTAAATTAAATTAAACTGAAACTAAACTACACTAAGAATTTGGTAAATTATCCTACGTAGTCCCCGGCAACGGCGCCAAAAACTTGATGTAAATTTTAATATGATACTCGCAAGCGCACGAATCTAATGCAGAATAGTGGCTACGAGGTCGATCCCTCAGAGACTTAGTAAGATATTCAACCTAATTCTAGAGAATGTAGCAATTAGTAATGAAATGTAAAGTTCTAATTTTTATTTTCTTTTTAAGCAATCAATTGTTCAACTAAGCTAAAAAAACACAGAAATTAACTAAACAAAAGATAAATTAATAAAGAAAAGTCCTTATTTGCTTTCAGTCTGTCTTTAATCCCGTCCTGCTTTGCTCTTTCCTCCACCTTCAGCAACAGTCTCTCAACTGCACGCCTCAACCGTTCTGATCTTTCTCTCGAATAGAACAGAATAGTCCCCAATTCCAGCCAAAGCAAAGCTTCTTTCCCGTGTTGACTCAGCACCTCTTCTCTCTCTCGAGCAGAAACGGTAAATGATTCTGCTTTGCTCTCTCGAGCCAAAGCAATTACTCTGTTATGATTCAACGAGCCAACCAGAACCACTTCTCTGTCTCTCGACTAAAACAGCAGTCCTCCTTTATTACACGGCACAGAGCAGCCGGAAACCACTCTCTGCCTCTTTGACCCTCTACTCCAACCACAGCACGGATCCAACCTCCAGGACAGACAGAGCGCCACAGGCCGCCCTTTTCCTCAGCCGTCACCTCTGCCAAAAGCCACCACGGCCGGAACAGCCCGTGTCTCTCCCTTCTTCCACAGCCCAACCGGCGGTCCTCTCTCAAGCACAGCCGAACAGCCCAAAAACCACCCAAAACAGAGCAGTACAGTCGGCCGCCTCCCTCCTTTTCACACAGCAGAACCGCCCTCCTTCGATTCACCCCAGACGGCGACCCTCTTCCACAGACAGAGCCGGCGACTCCCTCCAGCAGAGCCCGAACCTTCCCTTTCAGCAATCACGAATCCCTTTTCAAAACAGTCGAAATCCCCCTTCAGCACGAAGCCGCCTCCCAGAACAACCAAAACCACCCAGCCGGCCGTCCTGAACAGAGCAGCCGCCACCAAAACCCTGCTCTCCTAAGCACAGCAGCGCCGCCCTTCTTATAGACGATCCCCACCCTCGAATCAGCAGCTTTCCAATTTAAGGCCGGCCCAAAAAAACAATCTTTCCTTACTCTGTTCCTCCTCTTTCCGCCGTCTCAATCCGCCGCCACCATAGCCTCGTCGCCGTCGTAGCTTCGCCGCCACGTCGCCGGCGCAGGACCCACCGCCTCTGGCCGCCGCTATTCCACCCCCCCTGCTCGAACAGAGCCTCGCAGCGAGGCTCTGCTTTCCTCCGTTCTTTTCCAGGCGCCCGAGCCATCGGGCTCGGGTCGCTTTCTTTTTTTTTTATTTTTACTTGAACCGGACCAGAACCAGACCGGCCGCCTCCGGTTCTTTTCTCTTTTCTTTTTTTTTTCTTTTTCTTCCTTAAAACCCATCGTATCGATCTCGCGCGTCTAATCTCCGATCTCAGCACAGAACCCATTTGACGTGCATTCTCTTTGGCGATTTAGGACTTTTGCAACCTGCATAAATATAGTTAAATATAATTTAGACGCATCATAAATTATAAATCCATTAAACCCAATTAACGCAACTAAATTAATCAATTAAGCGCATTTATTCATTAAACTCCTAATTACTCACTTAACACAGATAAACATTAATTATCCTTATTTTAACTAAAAATACGACTAACAAATAGGTAGAAAGGCATATAAAAATGTGTATATTTTGCATATATCAATCTCTTATAGAAGGTAGCTAACCCATGAAAACTTCTAACTTCACTAGTATTCTTAGGTATTGGCCAATCTTGAATAGCTTTGGTTTAAGAAGGATCCACCTGTAACCCTTGAACACTAACAATATATCCCAAAAATATAAGTTTGCTGGTTAGAAAGGTACACTTCTTGAGATTAATGTATAAAGAATGTTGTTGTAGCACCTCAAATACTTCTGCTAGCTGCCATAAATGAGTACTTTCATCCTTACAAAAATAAGGATATCATCAAAATATACTACCACAAATCTGTCCAAAAATGGTTTAAGCACTTGTGTCATAAGTCGCATAAAGGTGCTAGGTGCATTTGATAACCCAAAGGGCATCACCAACCACTCATACAGCCCTTCTTTTGTCTTAAAAGCAGTTTTCCATTCATCCACATGTTTGATCCTAATCTGATGATAACCACTCCTTAAATCCAGCTTAGAGAAGTCTTTAGAACCGGCTAACATATCCAACATGTCATCCAACCTAGGAATGGGAAATCTATATTTAATGGTGATCTTATTAATGGCCCTACTGTCCACACATTCTCCAGCTTCCATCTTTCTTTGGCACTAACAAAGTAGGAACTGCACAAGGGCTGAGACTTTCTTGAATCAATCTTCTAGCCAACAAGTCTTCAACTTGTCTTTGAAGCTCTTGATGCTCTGCTGGGCTCATTCGGTAATGTGCCAAATGAGGAAGGTTCGACCCAGGAATAAGATCTATTTGGTGCTGAATATCACGCAGAGGCAACTGTAAAGGTAACTCATCAGTAGTTATATCATCATATTAATGAAACAAAGCCTGAATTGATGGAGGATATATGTTAACCTTTGCTGTAGAAACCTCTTTCAATCCTTTATCCACTAATAGAAACATTGCTTGTGCTTTTGCAATTTCTCTATGAATGTTTGTAACCAATAACACTTTGTTTGAGCCACTGTTGATGAAGTATCTAGGGCATAACTCAGTCAGTTGCTTCTTTTCTTTGATGGTCTGCATGGATTTATCTTTGTTTTCCTGCCGGGTGATTGATCTGGTAGTGGACTGTGGCATCAATTTAATCAACTTTCCTTTATGTTCTAATTTATAAGTATTAGATTTTCCCTCATGAATTATTTGGGCATCAAACTGCCAAGGTCTACCAAGAAGAATATGACAAGCATCCATATCTATAACATCACATATCACCTCATATGAATACACTCCTCCTATAGTAAAAGGTATTGTGCACTGCTCAGTTACTTTAAAGTCTCCAATATTAGCAATCCACCCCAAGGCATAGGGTTTAGGATGCTTTTGTGTAGGTAGATTAAGTGTGTTTACCACTGATTTGGAGATAATGTTCTCTGTACCTCCTCCATCAATGATAACCTTACACACTTTATCATGAACTATGGTTGAAGTCATAAATAGTTGGTGTCTTTGAGTGTCATCAAACTGTTTAGAAGATAATAGAATTCTTCTCACCAAAAATTTGCTGGTTGATCTCTTTCAAACTGTTCATCTCCATATACCTCCAAATAAGCTTCCTCTTCTTCTTGGTTGACATCTACAATTTGTATCTCCTAACTAGTAGCAACAGCAGTGGTGCTTCCCCTTCTAACCTGCTCCCCTTTTCTTAAAGGACAGTCACTTGAAATATGACCTTCTTGTTGACACTTGTAACAGATTTTGGGATTTCCTTGCACATAGTTATTACCCTTGTTAGGAACTGTATTAGTCTTAGGCTGAGCCTTTGAGGTTTCTCCCTTTTCAAATTTAGAAGCAGGTGGTTCCACATTATTTTTCTTAGGTACACCACTATTAGAACTTGTACTATACACCCTTGAATAACCAGCTCTTCCATTTCCATTGTTCATCAAAGCTTCATGTTGGAAAGCAGCTAGTGTAGCTTCTAATAAAGTAGCTAAAGGCTGGGAAGCCAACTTTTCTTGCAAACTAAACTTAAGATCTTCTTTGAATCTGATAATCTTATGTGATTCTTTCTTAATAAGGTTGTTCCTGGATGACAACCTTTGAAAGTCCTCCAAATACTCTGAAACTGTCCTGTTGCCCTGCTCGCAGTTTTGATACTGCTGGAACAGCATTTGCTCATAGTGAAGAGGCAAAAACTGGCCTCTAAGCAGTTGTTTCATACGTGGCCAGGACCTGATTGGATGCTTTTCTCTCTGAACTCCGCTTACTTGGACCTGGTTCCACCAAGCTGCAACCCCTTTCTTCAGTTTACATGATACTAACCTCACCTTCATTTCATCAGGAACCCCCGTAACATCAAAATAATTCTCAACCTCATAAATCCAATCCAGGAATTCATCAATTATTATTTGTTCATTAAAAGATGGTAATTCCAGTTTTGGTTTGAATTGATGAATAGGTTGATAACTCATACCTCTTTGACCTCTTGGCAGATCTCTCTCTGAAATATTCTGGAAATTTTGCTTCTTGTGAAATCGATCTGCTACTTCTTCTTCCTCACTAGAGCTGTCAATTTCAGCTATTTCTGAGACATTAGCTGCCATAGATCTTCCCAATTCTCCCTCATGTATACCTCTCCTAGAATAGACTTGTCCAAACCTCCCATATCTTCTTTCACCAGGAGGTTGATTTTTGTGATGAAATGTGGGATTTGAAACCTGATTTTCTTCATCGAAGGCTAGGGTTTGTCTCTGGAATTGATCCTCCAAATCAGAACTCAAATTGACCTTTTCCTAAAATTTTGGATCTAACTCCTGATTTCGTGGCATGGCCAAATTTGAAGTCAATTTCTGCATTTGTTGAGCCAGTTGTTGAAGCTGAGCATTGGTCTGTTGTTGAACTTCTTGTTACTGCTGAATCACCCTCACTAAAGACTGCAAATTGACTGGATCATTGGCAGCCATTGAAGACTGCTCAGCCATGCTCTGATACCAAAATTAATGCAACAACCAACAAGAAAGAGTAGAACAGGAAGAACTTGTATTGAATTGAGAGAGAGAAAGGATTACAATGCCTGAATCTAGAGGCCTCTTCGAATACACGAAGGATTTACAATAGGAAAACAGACTGAATCCACAGTCTGGAGTTTGAATCCACAAGCTAACAATCTCTGTTACAGAGAGCTAAAAGAAATTCTAAAAATACAATGAACTGCCCTTTATAGACATTAAAAAGTAAAAGTCCTAACTATCCTTATTCTCTAAACAGTTATAACTAACTGTTAGTTGTATGACATTTCTACCCTTCTGTAATGTATTATCTATGTTGCTGATTACTAGCAGCCTGCATCACCAAGTGAGCTAAATTTCCTTGGCTTTTGATTGGCGATTATAATGTTGTAACTTGTATAGAAGATAAAAAAGGTGGTTGTGGAATAAATAGTAGAGTAAAATCGGAATTTTTAGATTTTATTAAAAAATGTCAAGTTCAAGAGTTACCTTTTCGTGGTCCTAGATTTACTTGGACTAATGGTCATCTAGGAAAATCTAGAATTTTTGAGAGGATAGATAAGCCTTATATTAATGTTCATTGGAGTAAAAAATATCCTTCTGCCTTGCTGTATCATCAGGCCATTGCTGGTTCAGATCATGCACCTATACTGGTTCACACTAACTCTATGTAGTTTAAGCAACTAAACAAGCCTTTTTGGTTTTAACAAATGTGATTGGAAGAAGAAGAATGTAAAGCTGTTGTAGAGTTCGTGTAAAATAACGAGTTTATGGTGAGGACTCATTTGGCCTTCTCACAAAGTTGGAAGTCATAGCTAAGTATCTCAAAAAATGGAATAAATCCAACTTTGGTAATATCAATGAAAAACCTAAACTCCTACTAAATGAATTGAAACATGCACAAGAAGATGTCCACGTGTCAAATGATGCCATCAATCAGAATAGGAAATTTGAAATTCGACAGCTATTCTTGAAAGCTTTAAAACAAAAAGGAATGCATTGGTATCAGAAGTCGAGAATTAATTGGATTTGTCATGGGGACCTTAATACAAAATTTTCCCACCAAACGACCTTAGCTAGGAGAAGGAGAAATGTAATTACTGAAATTCTAGATGTCAATGAGCAATTGGTGTCTGGTATTGGTGAATTGACTAAAGTCTTTGTCCAACATTTTAATCAAGTGTTTACCCCAAACAATGTAGAACAAGATTTTCGAGGTTACTTGTTGGAGTTAGTCCAACCTATTGTCTCTGACCTAGATAATCAAAAGTTAATAAGAAGTGTAACTCAGGAGGAAATTCAAATGACTGTAAGTCAATTGGGGGCTCTGAAAGTCCGGATGGTTACCAAGGTATTTTTTATAATAAGTATTGGAATATTGTGAGAGAACAGGTAAGTCTTATTGTCCAAAAGTTCTTTGATGACGGAAGTTTCTATTTGGAAATGAATAGAACCTTCATTTGTCTTATCCCAAAAATTCCCAACCCGACAACTGCTAACGACTTTATGCCTATTAGCTTGTGTAACTTTGTTTATAAAATAATCTCTAAAATCATTGTTAACATGCTCATATGCATGATGGAAAACATAATCTCTCCAAATCAGTCAGCTTTCCTACCTAATAGGTCAATCCATGATAATATCTTGTTGGCCCATGAAGTAGCTCATACTATAAAAGGTAAAAATAAAGGTCGAAAAGGAGTGTTTGCATTTAAAATTGATCTTCAAAAAGCCTATGATAAAGTTAAATGATCCTTTCTAGATGATATATTGAGAAAAATGGGTTTTGAAAAATGGATACAACTTGTTATGTTATGTATGACCACTGTTAAGTTTCAAGTGTTAGTAAATGGTGCCCCATATGAGTCTATTGATCTTCAAGCTGGGATAAGGCAAGTTGATCCATTCTCTCCCTATTTGTTTTTACTAACTCAACAAGTTTTGACAATTGCTCTAAATGCTCCAGAAGTAGAACACCATATTAATGGGATTAAGGTTTGTAAAAATGTTGACCTTATCACTCATCTTATGTATGCAGATGATCTTTTATTGTTTGGGAGAGCTAGTATTAGGGAATTTAAGAATATATTGCATATTGTTCAAGCCTTTTGTAAGCTTGCTGATCATACCATCAATTTATCTAAATCCTTTCTCACCCTTAGTAAGAATGTTCCTAAGAAATTTAGAAAAATCTTATATAGATTATGCGGAGTTGAGGAGCGACTTACTTTGGGAAAATACTTAGGGGCTTCCAGAAAAGCTTACTACCATGATTTATTGGAAGGAATCTATCAGAAGTTAGCTTCTTGGAAAACTAAGTTGTTAACTCAAGCTGGAAGACTTGTTTTAATCAATGCCACTCTTATTGCTAAACCTTTGCATGTAATGTCGGTGGCAAAGTTGCCTAAGTTGGTTACCAATGAACTTGATAAAATAGCTAGGAACTTTTTCTTGAAAAAAGGAAGGTTAAAAAGGGGTTACATATAGTTAAATGAGACAATATATGTAAAAATAGAAGGTCGGGGGGGGGGGGGGGGGGGGGGTTAAATGTTAGGAAAGCTCATGAATTCAATTTGGCTCTCCTGTGTAAAAAATATTGGCAAATAGTGACTAATCATGATTCTCGATGGTGTAATACTATGAAACAAAAATATTATAAAGAAAATAAATGGTTGGAAACTAAATGTCTGGCAATTGCGTCAACAGGTTGGAAAGCTCTTGAGTGTACAAGGGAAATTATAAGTAGGGGAGTAGGTTGGCATTTTGGCAAAAGATCGACATTAGAGGTGTTTGAGCATAATTGGTTCCCAAAGTCTATCTCGAGACAGGATATTAGTGAAGGGTTAAGGAGCAATCACAATATTCTGGTTAAGGAATTATACTGTCCTCTAACTCTAAAATGGAATGTGGAAAAGCTAAGTTAAATCTGGCAAGCTGAAGTGGTAAATAAAATTAAATGTATTCCTATTGTGGACTGGCTCAATGATCAACCTTAATGGCAATGGACGACCAACGGTTTGTTTACCACCTCCTCAGCCTACAGGTTAAATCCATGAGGGGTACTATGATGCATCTCCTGGGGGGGGGGGGGATTTTGGTTATTACTTTGGAGAATACTAGTGTTTCAAATAATTAGACTTTTTCTGTGGAAAATTATGCTAAAGGGGGTGACTACTAATAAGTTATTACATCAAAGACTTGGGGTGCCACTAGAGTTATGTAGTCTCTGCTCACTTGGTTCTGATTCTGTTGATAATCTATTCTTAGAGTGTTATTATGCTCGAGCCATATGGTTTAATGTCTTCAGAGGTTATCTGAATGAGTTTGGCAGTCAAGTGTGTGAATGGATCCAAAATGCACTCTTTATCAAAGAAAAAATTTCTAATAGTATGGAATCATTGATTGCGGCTATTGCCAATTTCATTTGGGTGATCTGGAATGCTAGGAATAACCGTATTTTTTGTAATTCATCTCCCAATCTATTCTCTGCCTCAATTTGGTTGTGATCCCTGCAAGTGGAGTCTAAGGTTCTGGGAGACTGTCGGACTGGGATTACAGCGTCCTTCTATCGGATGTGGATATAATATACTTTTTTTTGCTAAGATGTACAAACCTCCCTCAACACAACATGCTCTATAAAAAGTAAAGGAATGGATAATCTTTGCATCTAATCAAGGTAAGCTAAAATGGGTCAATAGTAGAAGGTTATAGGCCCTTTTCACAAAAGAAAGTTGAGTCGAGCTCGAGCTGATTCTCGAGTCGAACTTCGAGTTAATTCGAGTCAAGTTAAAGGGTGGCTCCAGCTCGAACTCGAAAAAAGTCGAGCTGAGTCGAGTCGGAAAAACTCGCGAGTTGACTCGGCTTATGAACACCCTTATGAAAGAGGCCTACCAAATATTGGGTCATTCAAGTATATGGAGCCATCCATTTAACCTAATCAAATTCCAGCCACTAATTTGTGATCAAAGTTTTGACTGGCTTTGACGAGTGGCAAAATGGACCAAAACTTCAAAGGGCCCTTTTGATGGTGATCCCATAGAAGACAACCTCATGTAAGGTTGACCTTTATGTTAGCTCACCTCGATAATGAGTTTCTGTTGCAGGATCAAAGTGTTGTGGTTGCCTGATAAAAAAAAATTTGTGCTACCCGGGCACTATTTGTAAATGATGGACCAAGGAGAATGGAAAGAGCACCCTAAAAAGTAGGGTTTGCCTGAGCTCACTTCCAAAGTAAGTTCCTTGGAGCGATTTTTTCAAGTGTAGTCCCTGCCAATATTTGTGAAGGGTGGGACTAAGAAGAACCAAAAGAGCATAATCAAAAGTAGGGATTCATGCCTCATATTATGAAGATCACAGTAAAAGGAATTTTAGAAGACAGGATGTAAACGACGACACTAGGTCCAGTTCCCAATTTCCGACATAACTGCTTCTCCCCACGTAGCAACAGGCTTTCTTGTTTACAAGGCCTCTGCTACTGCAATTTGTACGTAATTAACTTTACACAATGCCACAGTGTGATGTTCACCTTATCTATGCGCAAATTCTTAACTAAAAGTTTTTTAAATTGACAACAAGAGCATATAGAAAGAAAGTTGCTTAACCGTAGAGATTGAAAAATGCAGTAAATGCGATTCTTCATTGGCTACAGACTACGAGCAAGCAATGGAAGTTAATCTGACAAGTGTCAACACAATCTCTATACAAACCACACATGGTCAATTAACCGTAAAATAAAAAGTCGGATTTTTTTGGAGAAGAACTCTCCTGTGATCTTACTCATCAACCATATGAGCATTTACAAAAGCGACAAACAATAACAAATAAGAGAACTGAAACGCAGAGAGGATTTAGTACCTCACTTTTTCAGACGCTTGACTCCTCTTCTACCGGTGGCAGGTTCAAGAAAAAGAACTCGTCTGGGAAGAAAAATGCAGAGTCATCCCATTGCGACGCTAATCGCAACCGCAGTGGCGATTCAGGACCCATTCGAATTGCCGCCATCAGCAATCCTCACAAGAAGGCCGTGCCTGCGAGCCGCCATGGCTACTAATTTGAAGAAGAGAGAAGAAGAAGAAGAAGAGGCCCGGGGGCGATGTCCTTGTTACGGAAGTGCATGCATTTGGCAAAACCCTGGAAAAAGATGTCAGCTTAATTTGGTGAATGAAAGGGACAAATGAGGGCCGCCTGAGCTCAACCCAGAGCGGGAAAAGCATGACGGAACAGAAAATGGGAATAAGAACGGGAAGCTGGCGATGGACTCAGACATTACTAGCTCTATTTTCAGTTTTTGATAGCAGAAGACTCAGACTTTAATGCACTCTTTTCCTTATTGAGAAAGACTTCATTAGAACTTTGTGGGTAAAAATGGTTAAATATAAAAAAAATTATGGGAGTTAGGTTTAGAAGAGAAATTTGGAGCATTGCATTGATTATCATCCCTTCAAGGAAGTTTTGTTTTTTTTGATAGATATAGTTCCATTAAACACTCAGAAAGGTCCCCAAAAATAGGGGGAACAGAAGTAAAATCTGGCCCTCCATCAATCCATTCCATTGGACCTTCCAGGAACGTCGCCCTCCTCGCTCGCGAGTGGGCAACACCATTCCTTGATCTCCTCACATGGGAGAAGGAGGCTACAGAGAAATGCTTCAAAAGATCTTTCCCTTGATGCACGAAGCATTAATCAAAAGGGCATAGCATCGGTTCTCCCTATTGGAACTGCCTGACTACATTTACACAGTCCCCTTCGAATATTACTTCCGAGCTCCCCAGGTGGAGGGCAAAGCGAATTGCATGCCAAGCTGCAAGCAACTCCACTTCCTCTGCTGATTAGACTTTCTGCTTTTTCCCACAAAAGCAACCCACCACTTCACCTACCACTAAAGCGAGTGGAGCTCGCCAGAACATCCAATATCATTGAAGAGGGCATGCACCATCAAAATTTACCTTGATCTGGTTCCCCTCCAGTGGTTGCCACCGATAATGAAAGGTGCATGTTCTCGATTCCCTAACCTTCCCATTCAGCACCTTAAGCCTATCCAAGACCATATTCACAAATTCAGGAGTTGGAGCCGGGTTCTTGATGATACCTGCAAACAGGAATTCATTATGCTGATTCCACAGCCCCCACAACATTGCTACCGCTCGTTCCGGAATGGCCCCATTCAATTTTCTAAACCAGAATTCCATGAGGTCCTGGACTGAATTCCAGTCACCCCTCATAATAGAGTTCATTCCTTCCATCAACCCCCGCATAAATCGGATATTTGGACATATCATTATCGCATGAATTGCATTTTCTCCTTCTTGGCCATGGAATGTCGTATGGATATCGGTAAAATATTGGTCGACTAAAGAGACAAAACATCGGAGATATTTATAAAAAAATATCGGTTGTCTAAAATTAGTTTTTATCATGTATTTTTACACCAACTTAGATGTATGCTGTTGGATTATTTTAAAAATGTGTATATAATTCAAAATAAGTGTTTGCGTTTTAAACATGTATCCTTCCACTGGCATAGGATGGTAAACAAACGAAAAAGTTGATTTTTTTAAATAAATATTTTTATTTTTAAATACACCGATATATTCGACCGAAAATGATATATCGGTGATTCGATGATATTTTAAAAAAGGGTAAAAAATGATATTACCGGGTCTCGTTTTATCGGGTGAGGCCCGATATCGATATGTTGGCGATATATCGGCAAGACGACATTCTATGTTCTTGGCACCATCTCGGGCACCGCACCCTGAATATGGGACCACCTTCTTCTTGACTAGATTTCCTCCAATCCACTGCGAATGATTTCCTCCATCTCTTCCACTCCATCTCTGATTAGGCTCTGTTCGCCAAAATTGTCCTGACAAGATCTCTTTCACCTCCCTCGATTAGGCTCTGATTTGGTGCAAATTTTGACTTTGGAATGTGTTTTATATATGAAGAATGAAGCTTTAGGTGATTGGGATGGTTTGAGATGTCAAAGAAAGAAATTTTTGTAAATTATGTAATAGTAGTTAGTCAATTATTTGATTTGCACCATGGTTTTCAAAACCGGACCGGACCGAACAGTCTTATCGCGGATGACTGGAGCCAGTAAAAATTGTAGCAGTTTGCCCCGGTTGCAGGAACCGGCCGGGTTATATGTGGTCCGGCCGGTTGAACCGCTGACTCGAACAGCAGCGGTTCAACCGGCCATAAAGGAAAAAAATATATTCCCTAAACTCATTCTTTGTTCCCACTTCCCCCTCGATCCAACCCTCACCTAAGGGAGAGAGGAGAGTTAGGCGCCGACTCCACCTCCTCACACCGTCCTCCTCCCTCCCGACCTCCGTCGCATCCCTCCGCTTTGCCTTCGCTGCAGTGCTCCCCCGTAGCGCTCCATTGCATCCCTCCACTTTGCCTCCACCTCCCGGCCTACTCACTCCTTAGCTCCCAGCTCTCCAACTCCGATTCTGAATCCGTTGTCACCTTTTGACCTCCCACCTCCTCACTGTAAACCTCTCATCTCAAATCTCTCAAGTCTCATCTCATTTTCATTTGTAGATTTTGGTCTTGTATTGAAAATATTTGTGTTATGTAAAATTCATCTTATTTGTGTTTTGTATTGAAAATGTTAAATCTTTCTTTCGGTATTATTGTGGAAATTTTCATTTGTGGGTATTTGCCTATTTGATCTTGAAAATGGCAAGTTTTGATAGACTGATTGTGTGTTGTATCATGTATTTATGGAAGATTTGTAGCTGAAATTTATACTTGGCTGATTTTTTTATTGCAATTGTGGCATGAATATGTTGAGTTTTTTTTTATGAATTGAATATATGGACTGTTAGATTTATGTTGTATGTATTTGAGTATGCATTTCATTGAACTCATTAAGTTGGTGGATCATGTTTGTTGTATTTCATTCATTATAGATCTCTATATGGCATCGGGGACAAGTTTGATGCTTGGGTCTTCTTGTGCAAGTGCGTCTATGGAAACATCCCCTAGTGCATTTACAGGGGTGATGCCTAGTTGTAGTGCATCAATTGGGGCTGAAAGTGCCAATCCATCCACAGTTAGAGGGAAATTGGACCCTGGATGGGCACATGCTTAGCTAGTAGATGGAAAGAGATCCATGAAGTACATATATTGTTCAAGAATTTTTAATGGTGGAGGGATATATAAAACGAAGCTGCATTTGAGTAAGAAGAGAGGGGATGTTGCTCCTTGTAAGCATGTTCCAATTCATATACAACATGAAATAAAATCCTCCTTGAATGCTAGTAATTTGGAGGACAAAAAGGTTGAGAAGAGAAAAAACATGAGTGTAGAGACTTCTATAGATAAATGTGAAGATTCTGAAGATCTCACTGAGCACACTCATGTTACACAACCAAATCAGCCAATAGGAAGTAAGTCAAAGGGGAAAAACACCCTAGGAAGTTACTTTCTTGCACGAACTAGTGCAGGAGCAGAACTTGGTATACAAAGTGCAATAGTAGGGAAATTGGCTATGGAAAAGGCACATAAGGCAGTTGGTAGGTTCTTTTTTCATGCATGCATTCCCTTTTATGCTATTAAATTTGTGTTTTTTCAAGAGATGTTTGATGCTACTTCCTCGATTGGCTCTGGGTATGGGGCACCTTCTTACCATGAATTGAGAGGGAAGGTTTTGAATTACATAGTGTCAGAGGTTTCAAGTGAAGTAGAAGCAAAAAAAAAACATTGGAAAGAAAGTGGTTGCACAATTATGACTAAAGGTTAGACGGATAATAGAAATAGGACTTTGATTAACTTTCTGGTCTATTGCCGTGAGGAAACAACTTTTATAAAGTCCATTGATGCATCAGATCAGTCCAAAATGGCTAATATATTATGTCATGAAATTTTGGAGGTTATAGAGTTTATTGGGCCTTCCAATGTGGTCCAGATTGTTACTTATAATGCAACTAACTATGTTGCTGCTGGGAGAGAAATAGTTAAGAAGTACCTAAAGATGTTTTGGACTCCATGTGCTACACACTGCATAGATTTAATGTTGGAAGATTTTAGTATGTGGAAGATGTGAAAGAAATTGTTAGTGAAGCTAGACTAATTACCAAGTTTGTGTACAACCATCTTGCCATTTTGCAACTCTTAAAGAAGTTCAATAAAATTAGACCAGGTGCTACTAGATTTGTTACCAATTTTTTGACATTACAAAGTCTTTATGATAACAAGGATCTGTTGAGACAAATGGTAGTTGTTGAAGAGTAGATGTATAGTAACAAGGTAACAAAGTTAGCAAAATCTATTAAAGGGGAACAGTTTGAACGTGTGGTTTTGAGTGCGGTATTTTGGGCAAAATGTGCTCATGTCATTGCCATAAGTGAGCCACTTGTGCAATTATTGAGATCGGTTCATGGGGATAATGGTCCATACATGGGTTTTTTGTATGAGGAAATGAGACAGACAATGCACAAGGTGAAAGTGGTATGCAATAGGAATTTTAATGCATATAACCCTTATTTAAGTATTATTGAGAAACGTTGGAAGGAACAACTTCGTCAACCTATTCACTCAGTGGCTTATTGGTTGAACCCCTTGTATCAATATGATCCAAACACAGAGGTATCATCTAATATTGTGACAAAGGATTTTCATGATGTGGTTGAGAACACGAAGGTATCATCATAGCTTTACTATGATGATGTTGAATTTCAAACTACCATTGCAAGGGAGAAGAAGTTTCAAAAAGTAGAAGGAGACTTCAAAGTTAAAGTGGCAACACCTTCATGTGGTAAAATGACACCAGGTAATTTTTTATTATTTATTGTTTGACAAGTTTGTAGTTAATTCCTTAATTGATTATTATAAATTCTTTTCTTTGTAGCTGATTGGTGGCATGAATTTGGAGGATCCACTCCGGTGTTGAGGACTATGGCGATAAGGATCTTAAGGCAAACATGTGCATCTTCGGATAGCTAGAGGAATTGAAATGCATTTGAAAGAATTCATACAAAGGGGCGAATTAAATAGATTAGCACACAAAATACTTAATGACATTGTTTTTGTGCAACACAATCTACATATGAAGTAAGAAAAGTTATTTGGTAGTTATAAGTTATTTTTTTCACTTCTTGTTATCTTATGTCTTCTTAATTCGTATACTTCAACTTTAATTTCTTTTGTGAATGAAGGCATATGATTAAGAAGGGTAAGAAGGGAGATGGGGTAGATGAGATGTTTGACCCTACTTCTTTAGATAAATTCACTTGGTTGAAGAATGGATAGTAGATAGAAGTCTCAATGCGGATGAGATTGATGATGAAGAGTTAAGGGGTGAGATGAATAAATTGGGTGGTAGAGTCGGAGAAGCTTATTAAGAAATTTTATTAGTTCTTAATTTTATTTCATTTCATTACTTAGTTTGTTTCTTGTGTTAGTAAAAATTTTGTTTTTGTAGGAAATAGGGAAGAGCCACCTATAGCTAATGATGGAGTTTGGTTAGATGGTTGAAATACTAGTCTTATGTTTGGGATATTTGAAGTTTGAAGTTTAGATTTACTTTGGTTGTATTTTTGGATAGGGACTTTGAACATTAAAATTTGAACTTTGAAATATGAATTGGGAATAGTTACTTGTTTATGACAAATTGACAATGGATGAATGACACTTTGAGAGTGTTGAAATTTAATTTCTTTATGGTTTTAAGTTTGTAAATTTTATTAATTTATATGTTCACTTATTTTGTTGGTAAGTGTTTGAAACTTTGAATAGTTATTAAATTAGCAAATTACAAATATGGGAAAGCAATTGATCCAGAGTAAAGCTTTGTAGATTTTTTTTACAGGAGAAAGTATTTTTTTATGTAGGGAAGGATTTTTTTAAATTGTGTATCAAACTGGGTCAAATCGGTTCAAACTGATTGAACCGGATTGGACTGGACCGGCCAGATTTCTGGGTCGTCCAATTTTGAAAATCTTTTCAGTGCTTTTGCTTTGAGTGTTGGAAAAATAATTTTATATATAATAAGTGAATGGTAATGCTTTTGAGTTTATTCTCGACTACACTGTACTGAAAACTGATGAATACAAGTGCCACTTTGAACGAGATAAGGAAGAATAGCTCAGGAAACACTACAACAAGTAGATCCATTGCGCCACGTTTGGCGGAGTCTAAGAACGTGGCGCATCATGCCCACTCAACCTGCCCACGTACCACTCTCTTCCAAAATCTGTACTTTCTTCATAAGCCCCGCCATTCCCAGCCCAGATTGCATGCTCAGTTTTCAAAAGACAGACAAAAAATACTGCCATAGAAGAGCTCTCTCAATCAGATTGATCAAGCATTGCAAGAAAGAACTTGTGCACGCAAGTGCAAGGCATAGAGATGTTGCCATCTCCATTCCGGCTTCTACCTTTCGTCCTCTTGGTCTTGGTCGTATGTTTCTCGGTTGATGGCAAAGTATTAGTGAAGCATGCAAATAGGCGGCTGGCCTTGAATCCTCTGCAGGTCTCCAAGGAGGACAGGAGAACTGTGGTCTCCACCGATGCAGGACGGGTGACGGCTGTTGACGTGAATGATGGGTATAATAGCACCTACCACCTTCAGTTCATCACTATGGAGCCCAGTTCTATCTTCCTCCCTGTTATCCTTCAGTCTGATATGATCATCTATGTGCACACAGGTAATAAATCTCAAGTGCATTTTCATTAAGGAAATGACTATGCATGTGTTTGTCCTGAATACTACTATGATGTATACATTCCTGACTAATATGATGCCACATTTGAGCTCTTTATGTTAATGATATATTGTGCCATTCAAAGGAACGGTGCATGCACATTTGTAGCTGTTTAGACTGTTAGACAGACATGGAGGCGAGATTAATTGATATCGAAAATGAAAGTTGTCGCTTTTTTATTGTTCATGATCATAGGCAGAGGAAAACTGTCTTGGGCTGATGAAGATGAAGTGCAGCATGTGAATCTAGAAAGAGGTGACATTTACAGGCTTGAATCGGGTTCAGTCTTTTACATGCAGAGCAACCCGGATCCAATTAGAATCAAGCTTAGAGTCTATGCCTTCTTCAGCACATTTACTGATGAAAACGCACCTGTATGTGCTCTTTCCCCTTGCATGGAGTATTGTGTTTCTTCATTGTACTAAAATATCTAACTTGCCTTGTGATTGAGTGTTAAAAGAATTGTAATTCACTAAGTAGTAACCCTGTCAGTGCTGTCTCTGAGAGATTACTTGGCTGTCTTCCCTTAGATATAAGTGAGTGTGCCTCGTGCAAGGCTTTACTAGAACAGGTTCCTTTTGTAGGAGAGCTTTGTGGGTGCCTATTCAACACTAAGTGACTTGGTCTTTGGATTTGATAGAGATGTTCTCCAAATGGCTTTCAAGGTACATTGAATTGCATCTTTTGGAATTTGTTGTTGAATGCAATGCTACTCTACTTCATCATGTACGCATCTTCAATTGAGCTTGGTGTGTGTTTATTATAAGGTACCCGAGGTGATCGTTGACGAGATTTTGAAGGCAAGGAAGCCTCCCATGATTGTACCTTCTGAATCAAGCAGTGAGACCGAGGAACCTGATTGGAAGGAACAAATGATTCAAGAGCTTTTAAGGGGGAGTACTGAGTCCTTACAGGACCTCACCAACAAGAAGAAGGATAAGGATAAGAAAAAGAAGTCCTCAACTTTCAATGTCTTCTCATCAAAGCCAGACTTCCAGAATTGCAATGGGTGGAGCCTTGCTGTCACCAACAAAGACTTCAAAGCATTGAGGGATTCAAATATTGGTGTCATAGCTGTCAACTTGAATAAGGTCAGCAACCACAATTTAGTTAATGTTACTAATCAGTACTTGACATATATGCGAACCAACATCTAACATTTATACTGTTTTTGCCAAAAAAAGAGCGAGCACTTAGATTGTGTGGATGAATAAAAAAATGCAGGGATCAATGATGGGGCCCCACTGGAACCCAAGGGCCACCGAGGTTGCAATAGTGACACAAGGGCAGGGGATGGTGCGGGTGATTTGCCCAAGTGAGGCTGCTAAATGCAAAAGCTCGAGGTTCATGGTGGGAGAGGGTGATGTATTTGTAGTGCCGAGGTACCATCCAATGGCGCAGATGTCCTTCAACAATGACTCGTTTGCGTTTGTGGGGTTCAGCACAAGGGCAATGTACAACCGGCCACAGTTTTTAGCTGGAAAGAGCTCTGTTCTTCGCGCATTGGATGTGAGCATCTTGGCCAAGACTTTCAATGTTTCCAACACTACCATGAACCAGTTGTTGGGTCAACGCACTGATTCCATTATACTGGACTGCACCTCTTGCGCTGAGGAAGAGCTGAGGAAAATGGAGGAAGGAGAAGAGAGAGGGCCTGAAGAAGAAGGAGAAGAAGAGGAAAGGAGGCCAGAGGAAGAAGAGGAGAGGAGGAGAAAGAAGGAAGAAGAGGAAAGGAGGAGAGAGGAAGAGGAAGAAGGAAGAGGGGGACGAGAGAAAGAGGAGGAAGAAAGGAGGAGGAGAGAGGAAGAAGGAGGAGGAAGAGGGGGACGGGAGGAAAAGGAGGAAGAAAGGAGGCGGAGAGAGGAAGAGGAAGAAGAAGAAGAAGAAGAACGAAGAGGAGGACGAGAAGAAGAGGAGGGAGAAGAAAAGGGAGGAGAGGAAGAGGGCAGGGGTGAAGAGGAAGAAGAGAGAGGTGGTGGTGGAGGGGAACGGAGGAGGAAGTGGAAGAAGGTTTGGAGGGTGTGAGGGTGAAAAACCTGTTAGTTTATAGTTTATAGTACTACATGATGGCCGGAAATAAGTGGTCGTGAATCACAGTGTCTCCTTCTTCTGTAAGTTATACTTTAATGTGATCTGGGTGCCATGTAGATGCTAGTTTCTATGTCTATATATGAAACCTTTTTATTTGCTTATCAGCATCTGTCCATGGAGGAAAAGAAGCTTGTTTCAACCTTTTTATTTGCTTTTCAACATCTTATCCATGGAGGAAAAGAAGCTTGTTTCAAATATCAAGACTTTCAGCAGACTCCTCTTTCTGCATGCATTTACAAAATTTAGACAGTAGATGAGTAGACGACCTGAACTTAATGAACTATCCACTAATACATAAGTGACTTGCCAGATAAACGTTAGATGCTAATGTCGTTTGGTTGGAGAGGAGGCGAATGATGTTGCCGAAGGGGCAAAAATACACTATGTTACGGTAGAGCCCATTTGTTACAGCCACAATGACATCCCCTAGCATCACAGGGATTACGAATACCGGCCAGTGACGGATTTCAAACGTAAGAGATGATATTTAAGCTACTTTTTCGAAGGTTTTCTCTCCTATTGGACTAGAATCACCTGGATCTGTCCTACATCAGGAGCAGAGTCAGCAGACAGCTTTGGTCCTATTCAATAGAACTTCAATCCTTTGACCTCTCTATTATTTACCTTAGCTAGTCGGAGTAATTGCCTTAACGCACATTTACATGACATTAGCGAACCAAATAATTACTCTTGCAAGAGAATCAAATCTTTTGAAAGAGAATAGGAGCCCCATACTGTGGCTGTAAGGTGATGAACTGAATTGGCGCATGTACATAAGTTGGCGACACACTGAGGACAAACCGCCGGAGGATCATGGCCAGCACGATCTTCGCCTCCGCCACGGCAAGGTTCTGCCCCACACAGATCCTCGCCCCCTTCCCAAACGGGAAGAAGGCGGCCAAATTCTTTCTTCCTCCAGCAATATGAAACCTCATTGGATTGAACTCCTCAGCGTCCTCTCCCCGCAGCTCAGTGTCATGGTGGACAGCCAACATAGCCAGATAAAGCTGCGTGCCCGTCGGAAGGTGGAGCTCTCCCAGCTTCACGTCCTTGCTCGTCTCCCGCATCAGCATCACCGCTGGAGCATAGAGACGCAGTGTCTCGTCCATTATCATTCCCATCTTTTGAGTAATACGTACACAGACCAAATTGATTAGAGTTCAACAATTATATGAAACTTGATAACTAGGTGATAAATAATTAGGTATGATAGTGTTGGGATATTAAATTAATGTAATGATAATCCGTTTCCTAATAGTTTGAGCTTTAGTGAAACGAAGGTTATAGTCATGCTGGATGCAGGTGTGCCGTGTGCCTACACCATGTGTTGCAGTCTTGCTGAACGCGAGTGTCTGTGTTCATGTGCAAAGCTTGATAGATGCTTGTACGTGAGGGGTAATGTTTGAAATATAAGCTAAATGCAATGCTAATCTATTTCCTAACAGCTCGGGAGCTTTTGGGGACAATGGTTATCTAACATTTAACATTTTGAAGTTAATTTAGCATACCAGCTTAAGGTGGCTGAGCTTCTCCTGGGTGAGGATCTCGCCGGGGTCAACGACTTGGAGGACTTCTTGGCGTGCTTTGATCTGCCAGTCCTCGTGCAGAGCTAGGAGGAGGAGTGCCCATGTCAAGAGATTGGCAGTCGTCTCCTTCCCTGCAAAGTAGAAGGTCTTGCACTCGTCAACGATCTCTTGGACTCCGATCCGGTCTTCTTCTCTCTGATTCTTGTTTGCAGAGATCATCTGCCCCAGCAAGTTACTCGAACTCTCACCGGCTTCCACATTGATCTCGATCAGCTTCAGGAGCAACTCGTTGATCTCCTTCTCTAGTCTTCTCCTCTTTCTGTTCTTTTCTGTAGGCAAGAACCTGCAAGAATGAGTATGTATGTGCCTTTTTATTAATGAGAAAGCACACTTTGTTGTTTATAATGTGAAATGGACTGAAAATGATTAGGTGGGGCTGACCTGAAGCCAGGTATGTAGACGCTACGCAGGGCCTGAGAGACAAGGCCCATCTGCTGCTCCTGGAGATGGAAAACCCGCTTCCCCTCCTCGTAGCAGCTCCCGAAGGCCGTCCGGGATATGACATCGGCGGTGAGGACGTGAAGCTCCTTGTGGACATCAATTTCGAATGAATCGCACGCCTTCCCTCTTTCCTCCCATATTTGCAGTATCCGCTCGGTGCTCCACACTATCTCCGGTATCCAACCCTAGTGCCAATGAAAATTGTTAAAAACCCAATTACTTGTGACACTACAGTTTCTTCCTTTCGGACAGATGAGATCTCCATTAAGTAAATTACGTAGTATCTATACGGCCATAGACCATGGAATGTTGTATCCGCGATATATCGATATCAGATATCGGCCTTTAACGGGTAAAACGACACAATCTAATATCGATTTTTAGATTTTTTTTAAATATCACCAATATATAAGAGTTCTTTAAAAAAAAAACCTCTTTTAAAAAAAATTAAAAAGAAGAAAAAAATCAACTTTCCCATTTGTTTCCCATCCTATGCCAAGTGGAAGGATACGGGTTTAAAATGCAAACACATATTTTGAATTATATATGTATTTTTAATACATATTTTAAAATTGATGCTTGTCTAAATGAGTATCACTCATTTTAGAAATTATATTATGAAAATACATGGTAAAAACTAATTTTAGACAACCGATATTTTTTTATAAATATCTCCGATATTTTGTCTCTTTGGTCGATCGATACAACATTCCTTGCCGTAGACCAACTTCCTCTAGACTTTAGGTAGGCCCAATAATAAGGAATATGTAAGCCACCGGGTACACCTAACCCCCGAGCCATTTTTTTGTGTCGTTTATTATTAGTCATGTTCATGGGTCCTTTTTATATGTTTGTTTCTATTTCGTTGTAGCCTAAGCTATGTCTTGATCAATTTCGTTCGGTAGCTCAATGACATGTGGACCATCAAGACAGAATTAGGAACTGAAAGAGAAGGTCACCACAGCTTCTAGTCTAAATAGCTGAGTTTCCCATTATTTATTGTAACTTATAATTAAGAGCAAGGAACATTATCTTAAGATGAACTTTATAAAACAATTCATCCTGTATAATAATACTCCCTCCATCCTATAATAAGTGCCACATCCTAAAAAAGTGGGCAATGTTTTGTGGCACTTATTTTAGGTCGGAGGGGGTAATATTTTCTGCATATAACTTTTTAGAAAATGTTAGTATCACATAGTAAAGAAAAAGTTAATATGAACCGCATTTACATCGGATTCATAGTGAGCGATAATATGTGTTCTTTAATGGATAGGACCGGTTTATGTAATGCGCCTTACGATGATGTTCGGCCCTTCTCACGCGAGCATATATATATTTATGTATATAGAGTCCGGTTTACATGAGACTTATCTCATGCTGCTTATATGAACCAAGTCAGCTCGAGCCTTCTAATTTTGATCCGGCGATGGATGTCAAATCAATGAGTGAGTGTGAATCATCACTTCCCATTGTAGCCATCATATCTCAATCTCAAGATTACTTGTTCTCATTTAAACTTTTCACTTATATATATATATGGAAAAAATTTAAATAAGATCATTCTCATATAGCTTGCATGAGCTCGAGTAATCTTAAGTCGTCATATCAAGATTTGACGATAGTGATGATCCACACTTACCTATACAGTGATTTGATACCTGCCGTCAGATCTTGATCTGACGGATGGATATGACTTGCTCATGCAAGCTACATGAGAACAAACTCAAGTAAATTGGTCTCTCTCTCTCGCTCTCTTTATATATATTTTAATTTGGCATATATATATACTACTCCTATAACAGTTTTGATATATATTTTTCAATGATTCACAAATCAAATACATGACTAAACTAGAAGTATATGGAGCTTAGGAACCTTTAGGAGGGTTCTACTCTAGAATTTTTGTTCCCTTTTTCGCTACATCTCTCACATTTTCTCTTGGTTCTCCCTCCTCCTTCAGTCCCCCTTTCGGCTCTGTGTGGCTATATCGAGCTGCCTCCGCCTAGATTTGGCAATTGGGGTTGTTGAGGAGGCATGGGCTGAGGGAGGAAGAGCATGGTGAGGGTGTTGGGTGGTTGATGTGGGACGGATCGAGGGCCTTGTGTTCATATTTTGCTCCCCGCTGCTATCCTCCACCACCCTCTGCACCTTCCTGCCCACTTTTATCTTCCATCAGCCTTTGTTTTTGCTAACCTAGGTGGAGTCACTTGTCGCCGGTCTCGTGTGGTTCCAGTAAGGAGGTGCTCCCCATCCCCCCCCCCCCCCTTCTTTATCTTTATCTCTTTTTTGGTTCCTACCTAGACTCTCTTTTAACTTTGGGCGTGCAACTTTTGTTTCACACATGATGTGGGGGGGGGGGAGGGGACATCTTTATACTCAGTCTGATGAACACGAGGATGTCTACTGTCCCAAAGAGTGATGATTTTGAACTCTCAAAATTTTTAGAGAGATCAACATTCACATTGTCAGGTTCAGATTCTTCTGTCTCTTTGCGTAGTAGCCTTATAGCTATAGATCGCAGTAGTTGTTTGACTACCAACGGCAATCTTACCGTTAGGCACGTTACTCCTCTTTTGCCTCTTGTAGGCAGTGTCCTAATCTTGCACCTCATGGATCATCAAGTAAATAAAAAAGAATGCATATGCAAAAGTTGTGGAGGATGGTTACTTTCAATCGATTTTTTGCCGACTTTTGGAGTGTGACAGAGACGACAGAGCTCGAAGTCTTATACTTTGGTAGATGATGCTCCATGTTTATGCTCTTGGTTGTGGATATGGTTTTCCCAATGGGTTAGTTGTCTATGAGGACTTAAATATATTTATCAAATTATTCATAATTTGTGTTTCTCCGTCCAACTATGTGTATTCTTACTCATGTTATGAGAGCTTGTGAAGTTATTGTTTGTGTTTTTATTTATTTGTATAAAAAATATTTCCTCTGTCGCCATTGGCATTAAGGATGATCCCTCCTGTGTATTTTCTGTTTCAGCAATATAAAAAGTTTTCTAGCAAAATAAAAAATACATGCCTGAAGTAAGTATTTATCTAAGACTCTAAGTCATTTCCGCACGTCAATTAATTTTGACGAGGACAAGATAGAACTCTTGAGTCTTCAACTACCGGAAAAGAAAAGAGGACAACTACGAAAGTTGACTAATAGAGTAGAATAAATCATAAATATTTTGGTGTAGTGTAGGTGACGATGAAGACCAAAAGTCTCGCTAACAACAGACTCACCTTGTAGCAAAAAAACAAACCCAGAGACTCACCTTGACTCGCTCCGAGCTGAAAGCCGAGTTGGCGATCCTCCGGTGGCGAGCCCACTTGTCTCCGCTCAAGGACACCAGACCTCCTCCGCCGAACAGCTGGCCGGACAAGGGGTTGTTGCTCTTCCTGCCATAGGCGTCGCTGGGATTGAGAAGCACCTCCTTGATCTGGTTCGGGCCTGAAATGGCCACCCTCGGGGTGGAGCCAAACCAGTAAACGAAGGTCCTGCCGTACTGGGCCGACCAGTGGTGATAGTGGGGGATCACCCTCGGGAGGATCCTGTGGTTGAAGGGCATGGGCTTGCCCTGCGCTCCGGCGATCAGATTCCGAATATCGCCGGAGTTGCCTACGACGGGGCGACGAGGCGGGCCTCTGAGGCCTTGTCTTCGGAAATGGACATGGAGCCTCCATGGGACCCAAATGCATGAGTGAAGCGACTTGAGTAGTACAAAGATGAGAAGAAGAAAGAAGAGGAAAGTAAGGAAGTAGGAAAGAAGCATGGTTCGGTTCTGGACTGTGTGTAGAGTATGGAGGATTGGGCAGGAGAAAATGGTCAGTGGTGGCGTTGTCTAAAAAAACTTAGGTATATGTTGTTTAGTTTCCCACTTTGAGGAGAAGATTTAATATACTCCCTCATGTCATTTTAATAGATATTAATGATATTTCTTTTTTGATACGAAGATATCATTGATTTTCAAATGAATTAAAAGTAGAAAGAATAGGGAATGAAGGTGACTCTAATGACATAATTGTGGGCTAATTTCAACTGGTTGTTGATTAATCTAGGCGTATGAAGGACTTTTTTAACAATTTATCATCTGTGTGACTTGTGATTAATAGTATGACAAATAATTAATGTGTTATATAAAGAGATCGGTATATATGAGATCGTTCTTATATAAGGAACATCAAGTCAATTTTTTGAGTAATTGAATTTCGATATGTATCATGTCCGATATGTATCGGATACAAATAGGGGCAAAAACTCCTAGCAAACTAGTATCTTTGCCAAACTTTTTTGTAGGTTCGATTTGTCATGGTCCCACAGTCACCATCGCACGGTCCATACGAAACCTGAAATTGAAATACTCCTCCAGAGTCCAGACTTGGAAGTTTGGGCCTTAACGAGAACTAGGTGAATGTGAATGGTCAGAAAAGTATGTGTGGGTGGGTGGAGGGAGGTCTCAATTTCGGCCTGCAGCAGTAAGGGAGGCGTGTAGGGTATCTCACCAGAAACTCACGCTGCCGCTGGCGAAGTATGATTATAGGCTTTGGCCTTGTAGAAGACGACGGAAAGGCATAGTAGAAGTACGATTGTAGGCACAGATAGGGGGGTTTGGCCTTGTAGAAGACGACATAAACCATGAATGTGAAGCTTTAGACGTTAGTCCACCCTTTTGTAAGATGGCCTGGAGCCTTCCCCCCAGAAAAGAGAGGAAGCCTGGAGGGCGGCGCCCTTTGTGGAATGTGATGGACTTCCGACTTCAAGGTTCTTCGGTCCTGCATTTGAATAGCTAACTTCGGTAAGCCAACATCTATACATGCCACCAGTTTAGTCGCGCATGCATAGTCTTCCCCCGTTGACAAAAGGATAAATCCCATAATGATGCCAATCATTATGATTTTTTCACTATCCAGCTTGAAACACAACTTTAAGTGATTCAGCTAAAAGTGAAAAAATATAAATACTACAGTATAGCAAAACATCCACCGTAGATGCTTTGTTTTTACATTTGGGGCATAAAAAAACCAAAATATCCATAGTGGATTTTGGATATCCACTATAGCATTCATGTTTTTTCTATATCTAGCGTAAAATACAACCTGAGGTGTTTCAGCTGGATATGAAAAAAATATGAATGCTACAGTGTAGCAAAACATCTACTTTTAATCATTTCCTGTTTTTTTCACTTTCGACTGAAATACCTCACTTTTACTATTCATTTCCTATCTTTTTTTTACTTTCAGCTGTTTCAGCACATGATTTCAAACATCCACAGTAAAAAAATCCGAAAATGAATAGCTGTGAATGTTTTGGATTAATCACGAACCAAACTGCCCTTAAATTGGATGCACTAAAAGGTCCACAGAATATTAACGAACGATTAGAAAAGGCATTGAAGTTCAGACACGAAAGTTTAGTTCATTTAAAAAGGGGACAAAAGTCCGGTTTCAATTTAAACCGTAAACATAATAGAAGTAAAAATTTTGCCTAAAACTTCCACGTTTCACATTTCTAGCTAGGGAGAGGCTTAAATACACTACCTAAACCAAAGAATACAAATCTGAACCTGATCACAGGTTCTTGCAGGGTCCTGGAATGAGCAATTCCCTATGATCTAATGCTCTCTCTTGCCACTATAAAAATGGAACCAAGGGCAAGTGATAATGGGGCCATGAGCATTAAAATCTCCCCAAGTACCCAACTATAAGGCCAGCCAGCAAAACAGAGACAGAACAACTTTAGGAGTTGGGGCACAAGTACCCAATGGCCCAAAAAATCCCAATCCCTTTCAATCTTCATCATAACATTTGCTCGCTCACAAAGCTTCAAACCCACCATTAATCCTGCACAAACTACCATACTTTAACTACCCCAAGTGCCAATAAACATGAATGTACATCACTGGAAGGTTAACATACTGAAGCATCCAAACGACTGAAAAACCTGAGCTTCCCCCACCCTAAAAAAAAGAGAGCGGCTGCTGATGTTTACTTCTTCATTAACACCATAAACTTTTTAATATAGTTGTCACTACTTCGCCGGAGAATTGCCACCACCAAAGGAGGCTGCGGCCACATCCAGGCTGCCCCCCATAGACGTAATCAGCGCCGAGAACCCACCATCTGGCCCAGCCGCACCGCCCATTCCTAGTCCCAAAAAGTCGAGAGTCGCCGGTTTCCGTCCATAGAGAGATGAATGCCCCGCCATGAAATCGTGTGGCAGCCCCCCATCATCGTCACAGTGAAGACCCAGTCCCAGAGCACTGGCTCCTAATGGTTCTAGAGGTTGCCAGAGAGCACCTGGATTCACTTGCTGGGCAGAGGAACAGGACGAAGGTGTCGATAACCCAAAGCCGCGGAGGAAGGAGCCACTGCTGGCGGCAGCAGCCCCCATCTGTGCAGCTTTCTGGAGGAGGGCCGTGGCCGACATATGAGGTGGAGTGGGTGAAGAGTATTGCCCCCTATTATCTTGTGAAGTAGGGGAGAAGAGATTCGACCCACTGGAGGCGAGGCAGAGAGATGTCGTCTCAGGCGGTGTGGGACGATCCGTGCGTGTCATGGCGCCCAGCAAGTCCGAGAATGCAGAGCTCTGAGTATGTAAACTGCCAGCTGCGGAGGAGAAAAGACTTGCAAACATGGTGCTATTACTACTTCCAGTGCTGCTTATGGTGTTGGGGCTGCTCCCGATTAAGCTGATCGGAGCTGGAACTTGAGATGTGACCTGATCATCTGCTTCTGCAATCAAAGAAAAGGGGCATAATGAATAGACCTTAAAGAGAGAGAAAAGAGAGGAAGAGCTCAGTTTGGACATGCTTTGTATAAACTAGTATAGAGTACAATTGCTCTTTTGGATTAATCAACTGAACGGAAAGTAAAAAAGCTCAATCATCAAACCCCTTTTAATCACTTTTCTTTATGGATTGTAGCAGTAGAGGATGATCCTCCCTCTGATACTGAGACAATCTCCACACCCTCGTCCCACTTTACAAAACAAAAAAAACTCCAAAGCAAAGCACTTGGAAAAGTCCGGCGAAGCTTTCAAGTGTTTCTTTTTTGGAAAAACAACAAAATAATATCACTCCTACTGATACACACCATGTTTCCCCTTTCTTCTCCAAACAGACAAAAATACCTAAATGGACAAGACCAGAGATCTCCTTCCCATTTACTTCCCCATATCAAAGCTATTATAATCAATATTTGGTAGCTACAGGTGGTCGATTCGGACGATAGACCCTAAAAAACCCAGAAAGGCTCAACCTTTGCAAAACCAGGAACAATATTGAAGTTCGAGATGTTATGGGGCTTGTTTGCATGTGGGTATTGTACTCAGGGTGAAGAAGACAAATCTGACTGAACAGAAATCCTCATCCGTACCTTTTTGATGAAGAGCTGGAACCCCACCAACACCAAGAGGCGCAGAAGAAGACGAATCGGCTGCAGCAGCAGGAACCACATTCAGCTTTGGATCTTCCTGATCAGAAGCAGTTGCGGAGCTCCCCACCGCCTTAGCACTCTCCTCCGCCAACGCATCACAAAAAGCTCTGTGCGTAATGAAGCTATCCCTCCTGCTCACACCCCCAACAGTCAGATGATCAGCTTAAGAGACCTGCAGAGAGAGAAAAAAAGGGGTGGGGGAGAAGCTAAGGGGAAGGAGGAAGGAACCTGGAGAACATGGTGCCACAGTCGCATCGGTACTCGCGGGTGCCGCAGGTCTTGGAGTGAGCCTTCCAGTCGGACTGGACGGCGTATTTCTTTGAGCACTTGTCGCACTTCCACTTCTTCTCACCGTGCTTCCGGCAGAAGTGCTTCTTGATCCCGGTGAGGTCGCCGAGGGCACGGGAAGGGTCGTGATGTACGCAGGTAGGCTCAGGGCAGACGTAGACTCGCTTCCGCGGCTCCTTCCCGGACCTCTGCCGGAGCTTCCATGGCAAGTTGTGTCCCCGCCGGTGGAGCTGCAAGTTCTGATCCCGCTGGAACCCCTTGCTGCAGATCTCACACACAAACCGGTTCGTCGCCATCAGCGTCTTCGGCGACAAGGCTATCACCTCCGCGTCGGGATCTTCCCAAAAACCAAATTTCGCAAATCAGAAAAACAAACAAACAAACAATAAAAATTTGAATAAGAACTCAACTTTTGACTTCTGAGTAGTACCTGGCATTCCGGGGAGGCTGCGCTTCTTCTTGGCGGGAGGAGGGGCGGGAATCGGTGGCTGCTGGCCGGAAGAGGAAGCGCTGGCTTCGCCGGAGTTGGCCATGGGGGAAGAGGAGGAGTTGTCAAGGACAGCCAATTCGGCCGTCATAGTCGACCCAGCCAGCTGCAAATATCTCAGGGAAGGGATTCAATCAGGCACGAAGGGAAGGGGAATTGGTGGAGGCTTTCTGAGACTTTTCAGCTACCAGTCGCATTCACCCTCCAAAAAAGCGCCACCACTTCCCCAAACTGTTTCCGCTTTGATAAATCACCCTACTTTCTCTCAAGACCGAGCCTTTTCAGCTACCAGTCCAATCCAACTGGCCGGAGGAGCTGCTCCAACATGGTGACCGGAGGAGGAAGGCGGCGAGGAACAGAGAGGGAGGGAGCGGCGTTTTGAAGCAGGTGAAGACAAAGGATTTAACCAGGGTTGGGTTTGCAGCTATGAAGGGAGGGAACCGGGGTTGGGTCAAGCGGGGTCGGTCAGTCGTCTTGGCGACTTGGGAGCGATCTGAACCGTTCACGTGGCGAGATCGGGAGTGGTTCAGCATCTGTCGGGAGCAGGTCGGCATCTGTCGTGTAGCGCCGAATTGTTTGAATTTTTTTTCTCCCCGAGTCAGAAATTTCAGCTTTTTCCTTACTTTCGTGACCTCCGTGGAACTGAGTAATGACATAATTGCCACCAATTGGGATAGAGAATCGAAATGACGAAATTGTCATTGACTTTTTGGCGCCGGCTCAGCGTAAAAGCTGCGTTTCCGTAAGGTAAAGCTGCTTTTGGCAACAGCTTTTCTTTGCTTTACTTTTTGGGGGGGGGGGGGGGGGGGGGAATGACTTATGACGTGTTTTTATTGGCTGCCTGAGAGAGTCACTGTTTTTGCAGAGAAGAAAGGCCACTGCTGGGCCTGCGATTGTGTGATCAGCTCCATGCGATTGACGAAATTAAAGTAAAAAAAATACACCAAGTTATTTCCTGTTCTCCATTTTGCATCTTTGAAATGTGCTGATTTCAATGTGCATACCGCGGATAGCCTTATTTTTTTCTCATGTTGTAATTCACGTAGTTAGTTAATGTTTTACTGAAATACTGGTGATGATTGCAAAGTTTGATAATCTGCATTAGGAAAAAATTATTTAATGCTGAGGTGCGTCATGAGCCATCGGATCGCTCAAGTATTTTAGGCGGCCTACGCTTTGCATGATTAAAATTGGAGTGAGTTCAAAAAAATAAAATCAGAGTGCGCTGTACGCTGAGCATATGTAAACGGCCTGCCTAAATTCCTTTTTCAGAGATTATTTCGTCTTACTAGTCATCGTAGGCATTCTTTCCTAGGTATATTTAAGTTCGTGTTTGGTTTGTACACAAAGAAAAAGAGTTCAGGTTTGGTTTGTAAGCTCGTCCATGTCACACTGACGATGCCGGGTCTCTTTTAGAAGTAATTTAGTGACGACGAAGGTAAAAAAATATGAGCTAGTTGTAACCATAATACTGATGATGAAAGGAGTTCTTGATAGATCAATATCTAAGATAAAGCTCGAGGGACTATCCAGGGGCAACCAAATATTTTCCTAATGTCAACATTTCCAGTTGTGGGGATCATTGCAGCAAAGTGGGGATACTAGTAGCTGGATCAATGTAATTGATTACATTACTTCTAACTGAAAAGTGAATACGATAGTTTCCCAGCAGGAACTAAAATGGGTAGAGACTATCCTTTTGTGTACTTAATTAGACAGATGGGGATAAGTGCTACCTTACGGAGTTCTTGCTTTATGCTTCACGACAAACATAGTGAAATTGAGAAAGAGAATTTATTTTTCGTTTTTCAAGAGGTTGGGCTGACTTTCTTGTTTTTCTTTTTGCATCTTTGAGGCTAACCCACATTTTAAAGCTATGCAATTCCTCGATTATTTACTTTCAAAGTCAGACCTCATTTCATGGCATACTTTCTCCACTTTGAGCCTTTTTATTGTTTTCCCTTCATGTTGTGATTATGATACCCTGCTGGGTCCAGCCTGACATCCCCTATCAAAGCTTTGCAAAAGTATGTCAGATTCAATGAATACCAATCCCTCTGATCCTGTCTCCGGCCTCTCCTCCAACTAACAATGTGCTTAAGAATTACAAGGATGAGATTTAAACAAGTACATCAAAGACTTCTCCCATGTTATATTGGATTGGTATCTACTAATGATTGGGACTTGCATTGCAAGCTTGGAATGGATCGTCAAACTGAAATGGAGAGGTGAAGGGGTGAAACCAGTCATACTCATTAGAGATGGACGCGTTTCCACCTCTTTCCGGGCCACACTTTGTCTAGACTCTAGATCGAGCATGTTTGATGTGTCATTTCATAATTTCAATATCCTAAGCAGCCGACAGCTCAAGACAAAACTGCATAGACTCAGATCTGTCTATAAATTTATGCCTGTCTCTGTAGTGTTAAAAATTGCCTTGAACTTTCAAGATCTTGAAAGAGAATACTATATGAACCTTTCAATTAATTCCTGATGATTTGCAAGAACAACTACCATTTTTATGGAATGTTTACTATTTAACTGGCTAGTTATGAATTGATTAGTAATATATGCTCAAATTGAAATTGCAACATTAATGCGAAATAGAGCACCTTAGCCGGCCAAGTTGATCTTCTAATCCAGTAGCTTAGTTGTTGTGCATTATGCTATTGGTTTACCAGATACGGATCCCACTATCATGATCCACAGCCTTAGACACTTTAAGCTTTACTAATCTCCATTATCCAAAATTTCCAGTCTTGACCCGAATTGGAAATAGATCCTGGCATAGCCACACTGTGGCTTCTAAGTTCTGTTTTAGGTAAGGATGGACATTTAACAAGTCATAACTCATCTACTCCAATAAACAATACACAACCACGAACGAAGCATATGCATGGCAATTTGTTTGCACAAAATATTGGTAGAGCATTACAGGTGATACAAACGCTTTTGATCTCACTCAGACGGCTAATTTACTGTGGTACACCATAATGAAAGGAAAATATTTCAGCGCCACAACTTTTTGGAAAGCCAAACCTAGACATGAATCTTCACCTGATTGGAGGATGCTCATTTCTGTGCAAAAATATGTGATTGGGAGTATGACATGGACTATATCTGTTAATTCTAATCTATCTATGCTTAATGATAACTAGCATAATTCAGTTTTCACCACTGCGGATATTGATACTTTTCATGGTGATGTTTCTGACATTAATATTAGTGAGTGTATTGATGGTGCCTTTGCTGAGTGGGATTTAGACAAACTGTTGTTGTTTTGGCCACTTGATGTTGTCCAAAAAATTAAGAATATTCAAATTAGTGAGGATGAAGATACAATTTTCTGGATACATACTCAAAATGATAAGTTCTCAATGGCTTCTTCATGAGGAGTACTCTGATATGTACGGTAATCCATATTTTCCTTGGCTTAAACTGTAGAAATTGAAATACTTTGAAAAAATCAAGATATTTATGTGGAAACTTCTTAATAATGGCATCACTACTAGTGAATTATTTCATGCTTGTTTGCATTCCCCAATTCAAATCTGTTGCCTTTGTGGTGAGGAACTAGAAACAAATGAACATCTATTCATGAAATGTCACTATGCTAGAGCCCTTTGGTTTGCACCTTTTTAGGGAAAATTGGATTCTATTAATTCCCTTCTTATTGAATGGTTGAAATTGGCTTTTAAGTCCACTCTTATTTCTTCCTCTTTCTCTCTAACTACTGCAATTTCACAATTATATTGGACCATTTGGCTAGCTAAAAATTAGGCCATTTTTAGAGGAAAGGCTCCTGATGTTATTCGGGACTCATTGTGACTATGTCATTTGTAAGCTGATTCTCTCTTGAGGAGTAGCTCGCGTACTACTAAAGGGAAACTAAATCTTAGAGAGCAGGTGAATTGGTGTGCTCCACCTAGGGGGAATTCAAAATAAATTTTGATGGTGCATCGAAAGACAACATTGGTTTGGCATCTGCTGTTACTGTGTTACGTGATTATAATGTAATGTGGATTGCGGGTTTTGTGTTTGAAATTGGTCATGCTACTTCAGTTCTGGCGAAGGCCCTGGTTTGCCTTGAAGAACTTCGTCTTGCAACTTGGGCTAGATGTTTAGACGTTATTATTGAAGGAGACTTTCTCCTCATCATTAACTCTCTTTCAGATTCTAAGTAGAATGTGCTAATTTCTATTAAAGTTGTAATAGATAAGATCAAGACTCTAGTAGGTTCATTTAATTTTGTTTCCTTTAAGCATATGTACATAGAAGGAAACAAATGATTTGATGCTTTTACTAATTCTGTGTTGGGCGAGTTGGGTGGCAAGGAATGTCATATCGGATATTAGTAAAATACCGGTTGACCAACGAGACAAAATATCAGAGATATTGTGTAAAAAAATATCGATAGTCTAAAACTAGTTTTTACTAGGGAAAAGTTTAAATGAGATCGCTCTCATATTGCTTATATGAGGCCACTTTGAATCGTAGCCGTTGGATCTTGATCTGACGGTTATAAATATCCATAATGATCTCACTCACTCCTTGATGTGACACACTCACCTACCCACTGATTTGATATCCACCCTCCGATCGGAATCTAACGGCTATAAAAATTGGCCTCATGCTCCTTATATGAGAACGATCTCATGTAAACTCATCCCTTTTTACTATGTGTTTTCACAATATAACTTATAAAATGAGTGATACTAATTTAGACAAGCATAAATTTTAAAATATGTATAAAAATACATAGATAATTTAAAATATATGTTTGCATTTTAAACTTGTATCCTTCCACTTGGCATAGGATGGAAAACAAACGCGAAAGTTGATTTTTTTTCTTTTTAAAAATATTTTTTTTAAATACTGATACATTGGCGATATTTTAAAAAATGCCAAAACCGAGATTACACAGTATTGTTTTACCGGTTGAAGGCCGATATCGATATATCGCCGATACAACATTCTATGTTGGGTGGAGGGGGGTTTTGGTAGAAGCCTGCACCCGTTCCTGTTGAGACCTTCATTGTAGACATGTTACATATGTGTCATTTGTTCGTTTTTAATAAAATATTTAGTTCCTAGCAAAAAATAAAAACGTTTTGATTCGTCTGCCGGCTCAGGTTTGAGGCACTCAATTAATGAAAGGCCATTCAAAGTGGTTGAGTGACGAACTTCTAGGCCTCAAGGCCCTCAACAATAATAGAGGCTTTAAAAGACTAATCTGCGTCATGCACGTGGCATTATCTTGATGGGGACAGGGTACTTGATTTTTGGATAATGACATTAATAGGTTGGACCCTGTGCAATTGAATTCAATTGACCCATCTCACTCAACAGCTTTAAGGGCCCTCAGTTTGATAAGTGTTCGGACATGGGCACACATCATTATTATCTCCTGAAGTTGGCCCGAGCTCCCAAATTAGAAAAAAAGGACTATGCCCTTTTTACCCCCAGAATAGACTATTCCTTAGTATATAATAAATGTAAATTGAGTTAACTTTCTAACTCAAAGGTTTGCAATAAAAAAACTCAGCAAGATCTTAAGAAACTACCCAGGTAAAATCTCGTAGATGTGGCCAGCACTTTCTTTTCACTTCAGTTTGTTTGTGTTCTTTTAGTAACTTTCTTTTGTTGATTTGATTCCCTTTGGGATATTGGATGAACGAGTGTCCTGAGTTTTTTTCCATATTATCTGGTGCCAATCTCTGTTTTCCCATATTACATGAAATCACTTTGTCCCCCCGCTGAAAGTATCCAAAAGCATGGTTGCACCACCAAACTCTGCATTTGATGTATACTCTCGTTTGTATTTTAGGGTTTGTGGGAGCATTCAGTCGGAGAAGAACGCATTCCGGCAAAGTTTCGTCCAGAATCACCGCCCATAAGAATGTCAGTGTTGTCCAACCCGGGAAAGGACATCTTCACGCCCAAATGTAGGAAAACGAGCGGGAAAGACCAAGAAAGAGGTCTGTACGCAAAAATAACTGCAATGGAGGCATCGTACAACAAAAAATGGTACATCAAGTTTAAATACTACGATTTTGGTAATGAAAATTGGTTTCAGAGAAGAAAGTTGAAAACTTGGCAAGTTTTTTACTTTGTAAAATAGCGTGTATGCGTGCACACGACTGTAATGAAAGTCGTGTGCCCGTAGACACGACTCATAGATGATGGTTTTCACTCATATCGGGAGTTCAATTGGAGCCCGTTGAGGCATTTGGAGGCGATCAACGTCAACAAGCTGGGATGAGGTTGAGCATGTAGCCTCCTTCTTGAAGTCCGATTCCTTCTTCTCCTCATCCTTCTTCTCCTCCTCCTCCTTCTCCCCCTCCCCGATATCCGCCTCCTTCACTCCTTCTTCTCTGTTTTCTTCTTCTCCTCCTTCTTCGGCTCCTCAATCTTCTCCTCTTTCAACTCCTCAATGTTCTCGCCCTCCAACAGCAATGACGCTATGGCAGCAGATGCCATGATTGAGTGAAGAACCTCTCACAAAGGTCCCACACTAATTCCCATCTTGTTATACGAAGAAAAGCGATATGAATTAATGACTTTATGCCTTGAAGAGAACCCTCCAATTGCCCCATTGTGTTCTACTGAGCGGGTGTCCTCGAGGAAGAGGGGCAACCATGAACGGGGGTCATCTTGATTTCCTGCCTCTCTGTCTTCTATCGTCACAGAGGAGGGGCCACAGTGGGAGACGAAATGAGGACTACCTCTTCTGGCAGTGGGCTAATGACGTCGACGACTTCTGCCCATATGTCAAGATTAGGGGTGTTCCTGGACAGACACGGACGCGGACAGAGGTCCGAGAGTTTTTTGTCCGTGTCCGTGTCTGAAAGTCTGGCGGACACGGACACGGACACGGACAATTCCTTTTTTATTAATTCCCCCCCTCCTCCCCCTCCCCCGCCCCCCCCAACCCCTCCTCTGCCTCCGCCCTCCTCCCCGCGAGCCGCGACCCCCGCCGCCCTCCTCCCCGTCGCCCTTCCTCTCCACCCCGCCGCCCTCCTCTCCACCCCCGTCCCTCCTCCCCGCGACCCCGCCGCCCTTCCTCTCCACCCCGCCGCCCTCCTCTCCGCCGCGGCGCCGTCCCTCCTCCGCGGCCGGAATCCAGGTAAAAATCGTTTTTTTTAGCCGTCGCCGCCCTCCTCCTCCAGTCATCGACGCGGTCGCCGCCCCTCCTCCTCCGCGACCGCGTCGATGACCCCGTCCTCCCCTCCACCCCGCCGCGGCGCCTCCCCTCTGCGACTGCACCCTCCTCCCCCCCACCCCGCCGCCCTCTTCCTCCACTCCGCCGGCCGCCGCCCCTCCTCTTCGGACCTCGGACAGACGGCTGTCTGAGGTCCCTTGGCCGTGTCCGTGGCCGGAATTCACGGACAATTTCTGTAACACCCGGAAAATTTGTACGTTAACTAAAGGTTTCTATTTTAGGTAATTGTTCTAAAATAGGAAAGTTCGTTGCCTGATTTGATTTTCTGGTTGTGCGATGTGCTTTGATGTGTTATTTGATGTTTATGATGTGATATAATTTGTTAATCGCATGACTATTAGTAGTAGAAAACCAGGACACGAGGGTTGGTCCTGGCGCTGAGGCCAGCCTGGCGCCAGGGTCTGAGAACACCTGCCGCCAGGAGTGGGGCCAGGCGCCAGGGCATGTGTTCAAGTGGATGAGACCTATTTGAATTTCATAATTAATCAGTTAATTTTAGTTTTATACGTAGTCCGTGGCCTACACGAGATAGTGTAACGAGTAGTACAACCGCGGGACACTAGAGTCATGTGTGCGCAGGACTCTAGCTGTAGACGCGCAGACCTGGGCGCAGGGCCATGTGGCACAGGCCCAGGGAGTCATGTGAACGTGGATAACTAGCCACAAGGAGATCTTTAGAGGATTGGAGTGAATCTTGGAGCAAAATCTACGATTTGACCTAATAACGATAAATATGGCAAGTATCGCGGAGGATCGGGAAGTATCAGTTCGGTTGAGATAATTAGGGAAGATAAATCTTAATTAAAAAGAGATAGATATTTCACTTTTAATCAACCAATAGGAAAGGGACGTCTAGTTGGTTGGCTTAGATATGGTAGTTTCTTAGTTTGGAACGAGATATGTAAAGTATGATTAAGATTGTAAGCTCGGCCAGTAATATTTCTGTGTCAACAGTCTGTAGTAAATAAATCATAACTAATTCAGGAAAAACCGAAAAAATATAAAATTAGTGTCGTTAGAAACTAGACGCATATGGATAACTCCAATAAAAATTTCAGAGTCCAAGTCCAAATGGACTGACCGTGGGAAGAGTCGGAAGTGGACTGTTATGCATAAGACAGTGTGCTGTAATTAGGATTAAGATAGTAAACGAATCTTATTAGAGATTTGAAATCCTAATTAAATAAGGAAAACACAATGGATTAACATGGCTGAACGTCCCTTACTAATGAGGGAGAGCTTTTTTGGTTAGTTGGGATTTGGGATTAGGAAGGATCTAATTAGGAGATATCCTAGTTGGAGGAGGCTTTGGCTATAAAAGCCAAGGAGGAGGACGCCCATATGCTTCACTCCAAGCTTTGGACGCCCTGTGCTAAACCCTAGCTCTTCTCCCTTTCCTTGACACTAATTCCAGCAACCTTTTACCTCTCCCCTCAACCTCTTCTCTCGTGCGATCGAAGGAGTGGAGGCGTCGTTACCAAGGAGAAAGAACGAGCTACGCGTGGAGGTGTATTTCGCATACATCTAAGTGGTAGGATGGTTTTTCCCAACCAATTCGGTTTGCACTTCTTTGGTTCTTTCATATTGTGATTAATTTATGATCCTATTCATATTATCTCAGAGATAAGAGTGCCTAATGTTTGTTTCATGAGAGATTCCTTGTTGTTTGATAAATAAGAGTGCTCATAATGTCATACCTTGTTTAATGCTTCATGTTGATGCATATATGCCTACTTTTGATGGGAATATCTATAGGTCATGTCTCTTGAACGTGGATGGTCATGAAAGTTATCTTCTTTATTCTGATATGTCCTGATTTAATAGTTCAATATAGTTAAGGGATGTATTAATAATGTTAAAAGCTTAATTAGATCAAGGTTGATGCCTTGAATCTAGTTTAAGGTATTATCATCAATTAGAATCATTATAATCATTAAGTTCCAGAACATACCAGAGTCTAGAATTAATCTAGGAGGGGAGTAATTAAGGGTATTAATGTTATATTATCATGGTTAATGGGTATTAGTACATGATTACATATTATAAGTAAGTAATATGCTCTCGGCCAGAACTGTTTCTGCGCCGACAGTGCTCAGTATAAAAATCATAATTAAATGTATAAAAATCATAAAAATATGCCGTCAGTGGGGTTATAAACTAGACTCATAGGCTTATCTTCTGTTAAACTTTCAGAGTCAGATTCCTTCTGTATTGACAGTGGCGTCAGTCGTAAGTGGGCTGTATAGTATAAGACGGTTTACTGGAATTAGGGTTTTAAAGCACTAGTAAGTATTATTACTCATAATATGATATAATCTGATTAAAATAATATTAATATAGTAAGACAAAACTACTTATGAGTCACTCTAATAAGTGAAGAAGTTTAAAAGATTAAGACTTTGGGACGAGTCAGCGTGCACAAGAGTCAATTTGGTCTTGTTTCTATGGTTCATCGTGGTGTCGGTTTGAGTATCCAATTGGAGATCAAACTTTCTTAGAAAGGTATCTTGAGATTAAAAGTAATACAATTCCATACTTAGAGATATCCCTATCAAAGGTAAGACATGATGCATGACGTGTACTCTAAGAGTGAAATTCATTATTCCTCAGATTGTGAGTCTTCATTATTCTCTTCATTATGCGAGATATGTGAATCTTCTTGTTACTCCTTGAGAGAGAGCCATCTATTGTTGAGAAACCTTGATTATCTGTTTCATACTCCATGAGGGAGTCATTGCGGTAAGAGTTACCCTATTCTCAGAAATTTGAGACCTTTGTTATTGTTGAATCATTGTCCAGTTTGACATTGACCCATTTCTCCACTTATTAAAAGGTGGAATCATAGTATGCTCACGAGCCATTGCTAGGTCATGAGTGACCTCCGATATTTATGGAACATGGGTTCCCTATTGCCCGAAAGGAGGCAAATACGTACGTTTAGGCTGTATGATATTACGGAAGGTCTGCAGTCTCCGCCCATTGTGCCCGTAAGCACCGATGGGGCCAGCATGTCTAGACGCGTGGCCGGGTTCCAAAAAGAGAACCTCTAGCATGATTCTGGTATAGTCACTTGCGGGTGATCGGTAAATTCAGCGAGCAGAAATTGTAACTCCTTGCACTTTAGATGCCTGGAGCCTTTGGTATTTTGACCATTCTCTCATTACACCGATATTTGTTTGGAGTCATATTGAGATTATTCTTTCCGATACTTTTCCATTGGAACTGTTATCATCTGACCTTGCTATTCTTGCAACATAAACCGATGAGTGGTCTTTCAGAGAGTGTTTATTCCTGTTTATCCGAGTGATCTATTCTTCATAACCTATTTTATCTTCCTGGTGGGTTTTTACATCCTACTGGGTATTTCTACGAAATACTCATGCATCCTCTGATGCAGGCCTCAAAGATCAGTAAGTCAGGATTTTGCAGTTCAGAAAGGCGTAGCAGATGCGTGGGAGATGTCTTGAAGAATTACTTTATTTACTCTATTGCATTTTGTTAGAACTTCTTTAGTGTTGGCCAGTGTGTGCCTAAATTTGATGCTTGCTTTATTTGATAGTTTTATTTAATCTGCTGTAATAATTTTAGTAGGAATCATTTGCTACATTGACAATGTTATTTCAAATTTGATGAAGAAGTTTTTAGTTCTCAATTTCTAAGTTTCGTTATGAGTTCCTGGTGATGTCGATTACACGTTCTTTTGTAACGATGTAATTGACCCGAGTGATCGAGTATTCGGTCGCGTCCCAAGGTTCCTATCTCGGCTTTTATTTAGGTTACTTAAAGGCTTCCGCACTCCGATCGAGGTCAGGAATTTCGGGTCGCCACAATTTCTACCGGCGCGGACACGGCCACGGACACCTCGGACGCGGACGCGGCCGGCCGCGAACACCCCTAGTCAAGATGATCAAACACCCTCTTCCAGTAATCTGTCATACGATGCTTCTTATGTGCGCCTTGCTTCACCTCCGTAATTAGGACGCTTAATCGTACAATCCATAGTGATTTTTCTTTGAGAAGCTCCAACTTTTCGATTTGTTAATTTGGATTAAGTCATGTATGCAAAATCACGACTTTATTGTCTTCGTGTTTTTGTGTACACGATATGATATTGAGTCGTGTCTGCGCAGACACGACTTTTCTATTTTGTGTCTTTCTGACACGCTTTTTTTCATTTTTTGAACTTTTCTCCTTGAAGATGGATACAGAAAGAGATGACTTAATAGAGCAAATATCAAGGGAAGAGGAGGAGGATCAAGAATTTCTTTTTGCACCGCGAGAGCAAAAACAAAGGGGCATGAAGAGGAAGGCTCCTATAGAGACACATATAAAGAGAACTTACAAAGTGCGATCGGTTATTCGGACGTTTTGTCGACCCGGAGTGCTGAAAAAGTATGCAGCCCTCCTACAACGTCACGAAAGATGCGCTAAACTGATTAAAGAAGCGGGTTTTGCCGTAATTTTCGAAGCTCAGGAGGTCATAACGGGCAAGGTCTTCGACATAAAGGGGAGGTCGCTAAATTTCACAGAGCAAGAAGTTGCTCTTATTAGGGGTGCAACTTTTCCAGGTCGGCCCGCAAGCCCGATCCTACCCGGCCCATAAAACTACGAGTATGGGCCAGAATTTTAAGGTATAGGGTCGGGCTAGGCTGCAAAATTTTAAGCCCGCTAAATTTAGGGCCGGGTAAGGGCCCAGATAAAAAAAACGGGCTAAGCCTGGAAGCCGTAGGCCCAGATAAAAAAACTTGTATATATACTTTGTTGCCCGGTTTGCAAACCCTAGCTCACCTCTCATGACTCGTCTTCTCCAACCTTGCGGCCACCTTCTCGCCTCTCGTGGCTTGTTGCTCCGGCCTTGCTCGTGACCTCGTCTTCTCCAGATAGACCTTAGTCCTAGGTTTCCATTATATATTCCTTATCTTTGATCTTCTTTATTGCTTTTTCAGGAAGCAAATGCTATGGTGAAATTTGGCTTACGCCATGGCACTTTGAAGGGAGAACTGTTTAATATTTTATATGAGCAGGGAAGTAAGGGGATGAAGGTGTCAGACTTAGCAAAAGCTCCTCAGGTAATAGAGCATTTTGAAATGGTTTTTGGTTATTAAGGTTGGGTGTCTGCATGACAAAATCTAATGATGGTTGTGAATGTAGGTTGTTGGATTGAATCTCCCCGATGCACCCTATGTAATATAACATTTGATACATTCAATACTTTCTGGTGATATTACTGTGTTTGAAAAGATTTCTTCATGTGCTTATCGACTTCGGCTTAATCCTCAATTCTATAAAGCTATAGGCATTGCTCCTTCATGTATTGAAGAGTCAGGAAGTGTAGATGATGATTCAGCTGATTCTAGCAGTGACAGTGAGACTGGTGATTCTCAGTTCATTGCTGAGTCAAATGACTTTAAAATGATATGAAATAAAGAACAAGAAAGTCAAAAAAGCAATGGCTTGGGTCCTTGGATTAATGGAAGGTGAATATTCATATCTCAGCATTGAAGAGAAGTTGAATGTTCTAGTAGCTCACTGCCACTGGATCAAGAAAAAGAATGGAGGTGATTCCTTTAGTGCTATGATGGCCTACATATAGCTCAAAACTTTACCTTTTCGTTGGAAAAAAAAAAGATGTATGCAACTTTATGTGGTTTTTCCTAAATTTTATTAACTCCATAGTCATTTTCTTCTTTGTTTCCTTTCCAACAAGGCTTTTTATTCACGTTTGTTTAGAGCTTTGTTGACTAAGTTAATGTCTTTTTGGTTTATAGGATCCGATGAATGCAATAACAGAAACTGGGCCTGATGTATGCCATCAGATTGTGGCCAGCTATGCTGAGTGCATGGAAGTCTGGGACTTCCTTTGTTTCGAAGACGCATACATGGATCTACAAGGCAAGCTTTCTGAGTGTGCTTTTTTAAGTTAATGCAGTTACTCCTGCATCTGTACATCTTTAGGTGCTCATTGTGATGCATGCTTGTTAGTTAATTTGAAAATTTTATCTTTTTTATCTGTTGTATGATGTGGATGCATTTCTTATAGAAAAATGATTTTGGTGTATGACAAAAAGGATAGATCCAATTGAAAGGCATGAAATCCCGCAGCCCGACCCAAAGCCCGGTTAGGGATAGGGCCAGGCTGGATTTTTTGGAATTGTCTTAGGGCTAGGGTTGGGACGGGCCGAGGTTCTAGCTGTTAGGGCTCGGGGAGGGCCAACCTCTGGACCGCAATAGCCTGACCCGCTTGCACCCCTAACTCTTATCACTGGATTGCCCGCAAAGGGCGAAAAAGTTGACATTGTTCCTGCTAAGGGCAACCGACCCCAAGGGGAATTCTTCAAGAAGTACTTCTCTGTGAGGAAACCAGATATTTCTTACATAGAGGAAATGATTGAGAAGCTTAACGTTGGAGCAATGAAGATGGCAGAGGATGACATGGCAAAAATGATTATCTGCCTCGTCTTCTACGCGGTTCTGTTTCCACACAGCATAGAGCGCTACTACCGTTTTTTTCCAATACATAGAAGACTTCTCAAGATTGAGCTCGTACAATTGGCCCCAAGCAATCCATAAGATGCTGATTTCTAATATAACCCACACCAGCAAACAAGTAGGGGCAAGATGTGTAGGAGAGTCAGGGAGCAATAGTTACCTAAACGGCGCCGCATATGTCACTCAGGTAAGCCATTCTTACAGCTTTTTAGTGGGGTATGTACGACACGACGCTCAATTGGTAATCGTGTCGTCAAAGACACGACCCAATATGGAATCTTGTACTAACATACACAACTACATATTGGGTTGTGTCTTCGTATACACGAGTTGCCTGTATCGTGTTGTGTTGTTATACACGTATTTTACTAATATTTTGTTCTACCCACTATGCATATTTGGTTTTTTTAGTAATTTTATGATATTCTCCGGGTGTATTTCACTAATGATGAGGCGTCGTTGCCCGGGAAAATCTTCACGATGATTTTTGCCTCTGCTTGTCAGCGACATAAGGACGATTTGCTTTGGCCAGCTGAAAGTCTATGTCTTTCCCACTACTCCTCGCTACTGATCTATACATGAAATATGCATTTTATTATCTCTTAAACTTATATTTATGCTAGTGTTAGATTAGAATTACTACTACTTTAATATAGTTTTTGGTTTTTGTAGAAAACAAGAGCAAGACACAGAAATGGGATGAAACGCGACTCTAATGATTGAATATTTATTACTTCGATTGCATATCTATGATGGGACTGATTTAAGCTTCATGTTAAAATAAGCGAAGTCAGCTTTCCAATGCCACTGACTGTGCGTAATTCGGAGTTCTGAGCAAAAAGTTATGATCATTTGAAATATCGCACGCGAAAGAGGCACGATTAAAGAGAAGAACCGTCAAGATGAGATTGGATGGATGAGATCAATACAACAGGTTTTTGTTTAATAAAGAAAAAAAAAGAAAAGAAATATGAACCGGTTCCGTTCCATTCTGGTTCGGTTCAGTTAAAAGAAGAAAAAAAAAGAAACCCGGCCCGAGCCAAAGCTCGGGCCTTCGTTCTAGAACAGCAGCGCTCGAGCTCTGCTCGAGCACCGGTGTGGGCTGCGCTCCGGCGGCGATGGGTCTCGGTGGCGGGGCTGGATTTCGGATGGCCATGAGAACATGACGGCGGATATCACGGCGGCTCTGAGCTCGGGGGCAGTTAGAGCTCTGTTCGAGCGAGAGAAGTCGCCGGAGACGGGGAAGATGAGCGACAGAAAGCATGGCGGCTGAGAGTTTGACGGCGAGTGGACGATTTGGAAATGAAGGAGACGATGCCGGTGATGTGTTTGATTTGGCCGGAACAAGACCGTGCTTAATTTGGAAACCAAAACAGAAACGGAATGAGGAAGAGACAGGTTCCTAATCGAATTAAAAAACTCAATTTCGTCTTTGATTGGGACGCGGTTTTGGCTCTTGTAAAAGGACTTGGACTCTATTTCGGATGTCTATAAAAACACAACAGATCGAGAGCTTTCGAGGAGACGATTTCTGGCCGGAAAAAGGACTGTTTGGAGAAGAAAAACAGAGCCTTTTTCGGAGTTGTTTCCGTCGGAGAATCGCCGGAATCCGGCGTGGTTTCACCCGGAACAGGAGAGGGAAGAAGAAAACAGTCGGCCGGAGGGGAGAAGGAGGAAGAAAGGAGCAATTTTGGGTGAATTCTGCACTGCTACAGTGCCATTTTTCATTGCTACAGTGCGTAGCTCGTTGGAAGGGACGATGAACAGTATTTTCCCGTGAATAGTGTTCTGTGAATAGTATTTTTTGGTGAATAGTGCACAATGACGCTGACAAATCAGCAGCGTTCTCCTTGTCCGATGGTCGGCTAAATTCGCATCCAAGGCATAGATGAAGCCCTAGATTTGTTTTATTACTCTTGATTGTTTTATTTAATACAGTTGATATGATTCATGCTTAATGCTATTTCAAGAGTTTCTTTTGAGTGCTTGACCATAGACTTGATTGATATGCATGAAATTAGATCTTTTTAATTCCTATGCTTAGCTAAAAGTAGGCTAGTGTTAATTCTATGCCCGACCAAGGATAGGATCATTAACCCAAATGATAATTCTATGCCCGACCAAGGATAGGATCATTAACCCAAATGATAATTCTATGCCCGACCAAGGATAGAATTACCTACAATAATTTATAGTGGATGAACTCTCGTATCCGACCAAGAACGTGAGTGAATTCATTGTGATTTGTGTGTCTGGCCATGAACACAAGTTACCATATCATGTCAATTTGAGCGTAATAATAATTGAGAGTAGTAATTGCATGTCTAGTGGTGAATTCTCTGCCTTGGTACTTCTCCATATTAGTTAAAATCCATTTTAAAGTAGTTAAATTTTATTGCTTTCTCTAGATTAATTAAAACTGCAACTTTCTTTCACTTGAATTTGGTAAATCATTCATCCATCCCTGAGGTTCGACAACCCTTTAATACTCACTGTAGTACAATTGCCTTGTGCACTTGCAAGGGTTTTATATTTAAATGATCAGCTACCAAAAAACTAGCCCGCCGGAAACCCTATCCAAAAAATGCTCCAAACGCATGTAATCGCTTGCAATCAATCACTCCGCCGGTTGCATGGAACCGCAGGGATTCGCTGGGGGACATCAATAAGGGCACCGGTCAAAATCGCTGCAGGGAGCCGCTCTAATTCGCTGCCTTTGCTTCCTAAAATTGAGTCGAGGTGATCGTGTCATCTTCAACACAACCCTTCGTACTCTAGGTGTCAATTCCAGGCTATATGGGATTTCACTGGAAAAACCAGGTAATATGGGAAAAGGGAGAGTGGCACCATGTAATATGGAAAAAGCTTGAGTGTCGTAGGACTCTCTGGATCCCTTAGTATCTATTGTAATTACCACAAGTAATAGTGCACCCAACTCATCTGGACGACTAGAGCTCACAATTGTTCCTATGCCTGGCAATCTATCCTTCAATTGCAAACCTTCATGCAGGAGAGATGTGTTGTTAATGTTGGAAATGGATGCACAATCCAGATGTGGTTGGACTCTTGGAGCGGCCCCTTAACTCTTGCCTGGAAATTTGGCTACATAACCGTTCTAGAGTTGGGAGGTAACATAAATAAATCAATTGCGGATCTTAAATCTGGCAAACTCCAAAATGAAAAATACTCTCAAGAAGAGGTGAACTTGTAATACCCGAATTTTTCCATGTAATCAAGTGGGAAACCTTATGCAAAGCAAGCATTTAATTTCCTTAATTGTATGAGCCTTGAATTGTAATTTGAAAAGATTGGGAAAAGAATCAAAATTTGAAAATATAAAAATCCGGTTTAAATTTGGATTATCTTGAGATTTACTAATTGGGGAAAATTAGAGCAATTAGTGGATGGAGTTTGGACGTCAAAGGAAGGCTTGAAAGAGCACTTTCCATTGGTTTTGGTATAGACATAGACAAGTAGCATGAATGGGATCGTGCCAATTGAGATTCTATTAGGGGGGGATTTTGGGTTAGTTATGGAAACTAACTTATTGCACTTAATTCCCTAATTAAAGGGGATTTGTAACCGATTGAAATAGTGGATTGACCACATTCAAAAAGGAGATCGTGCTTTGATTTGGGACAGATCGAGACCTTAGATTGGGTAGCAATCAAAGGTGGAAGATTGAATCTAATTTGGGAAATTACCTTAAGTATGGTGTAACCGAAATAGAGATTTGAAACTCCTTAATTGAAGGAAACCCTAACTAATGAGGAGTTGATTGTGGGAGCACGTGTTGGGCAGGAGTAAGGCCTGTTTTTGCTGGACTTTCGTGGCCATTGATGATGAAAGGATCTACGATGGAGGGATGTCCTAGGAGAATAGGACACTTGCTATTTAAACTCACTAAGTGAGAGGCCGACATCCCTTTGAGACTTTGGGAGTCGTGCAAGCCAGTAAAGGGAGTCGTCCATTCTCCTCTCAGCCAACAGCAACCTAAGTGGTGGTGGTGTGAGCCGGAGTGCGTGGATCACAAAAGCAAGGGAGTGATTCGAAGGAGACTACTAGTGTACTAGTAAAGAAAGATCGGATTTTTCTAAGTGGTAGGATGCTTTTCTTTTTTTCCACAAATCCATGATTTTTAATTGTGATATTTCATGAGAGATATGATACTTGAGCACTGTTGTAAATACCAATATTAATGATGATCCGTTTGATGTTGGTGTCGTTCAATTCGATGGATTACCGTTTGCTATTTTGAACATGATGATTATTGAACCCGATCCTCGTAAATTATATACTTCTCATGCATGGCTCTATTCAAACTATTTGGTATGCTTACTGCTTGAGTCGAGTACACCTTGTTTGATGATGTACAATTGCATGTCTCTATAAAGATGTCTTCTTTCCTTGGTTTCATTGTTAAGTATCATCGAGATCATATGATGTCACACCAGATTCCAAACTGAAATCTTATGCTGAGATTAATCCATAAAGTTTGAAACTTTGTTGTTAATACTTACTGGTATTCAGATGTTTCAGCCTTCAAGATTAGCTTTGGGTCGTCAGTTTTCTTGTCTCAAGATAATTATCCATTTTGAGTCACATTAGCCGATAAAGGGGAGTGATTGTACAAAACTGTTTTGTATAATAATACGTACCTTATGATACTAATTGCTAAAGTAACAATTTTTATGGAAAAGAGTTACATGAGTTCGAGGTTTACTGTACCTTAGTTATCTCATGAGTCAGTGCGGGGTGTGTTCCTAATTAATTGTCCTAATTGCAGTTTACAAGTTTAAACCGTATGAGTATGTACAATCGGTTTTGGGAATACCAATTTAAGTGAGAAACTATTTAATTGCAGAACAATTGGGGACTTAGTAAACACCCAGGAGAGTAATATACTAAGTCTAGAATGCATTAATAAGTGTTTAATTGAGTAATAGACTGTATTGATTAAGTAAGTTTAAAGTTAATGATCTAGGCCAGACTTAATCCTGCGTCGATAGTCTGTACTAGAAAAATTATAACTAAATGTAGAAAATTCATAAAAATATGCCATAAACTGGGTTAGAAACTAGAGACATGGGATTGGCTATTATCAAAATTTCAGACCAAAATATCTGTGCAGACCATGGTGAGCTTGAGAAGTGAGTTGTTGTGTGGATAACAGTATACCTTAGGGTTGTTAAACTATACCTTATGTTAAAACCTATATGATATACCTACTGCGAATAGTAATTATATAAAATTCAGAGAGATGGAGTCAGTGATGGCTAGTGGTTGATCCAATTCAGAAAGCGAGTCATGTCAGACCGAGTCATTCCTTTGTGTTGCATTGCGCTACAAACCTATTATTTTTTTTGGAATTAGATTTGAACTCTAAGATTTTCGGTTAGGGTTTACGCTCTTAAACCCTACCATCCTGTACTTATGACATATAAACCTCAGTATTGTTAGAATCCATAAAGTTTTGATGGGAGCTATGCATGGTGAAGTAGTTTAATGAGTCATTCCTGATAAGTCTCAGTTTTGAGTCACCCTGTGATTGAACATTGAGAATTCCTTGACTACTCCTATGTGAGTCGATTTTCACTGAGATATTGAGAAATCCAGTGTACTCCACTGAGAGTTTATTTTCTGACGATTATGGTCTGGGTCTCTAGATGGGAGAACCCCTTATTGTTCTAGATCGATTCGGTTCTATGTAAACTATTTCTCCACTAAGAGTTTGGATGAACGCTCTTAGATTGGAATCATAGTATGCTCACGAGCCATTGCTAGATCTTGCGAGATCTTAAATTATATTATGAACCTTTGTAGTTCAGCCGATAACGGCAACGCATGCACTTTAGACTGTATGATATTACGGAAGGTCTGCAGTCTCAGCCCATTGTGCCCGTAAGCACTGATGAGGCCACCATCCCTAGATGCATGGTCTGGTTCCTCTGAAGAACCTCTAGGATGTTCTGGTAATTGATGTCCATAAGGGAAGTGGACTGAACAGATAGCAGAAATTATTATCTCTGACACTCTGTATGTTTGAAGTCAGTATTCATTATTATTTCCTCCCGACGCACTGTACGTTTAGGATTTGAGTTAATGTTTATTTATTCTTGATCGTTGATGGTCCTTGATGACGATTATTGTCCAGGTAGTGAACTCTGTATTTGCTCAACCTGATCTTATTAAATGTGTCTTTAATTCTCTATACCATGTTGTCAGCATTCCTATGGTTATTATTCTGTTGTGGGTTTTCTTGGCTCCTACTGGGCATTTCTTTCGAAATACTCATGCATCTTTTGATGCAGGAATCAAAGTGAAAAAGAACTAGGAAGGTACGTGCGATGGAGCTCGACGGTGGAAAGTGATAGAAGTAGATTTATTTCATGTTCTTAATGTTATGTTCGTGGAAACTAATCAGCCTGCGTGCTGAATCAAATTTTATGTTTGTTGAATTGTTAAGTCTGAATTATTGTAATAACTTAGTTAAACTCAGAGTTTTATTATTTAAGATTTTTGTAAACGGATAGTTGTTTAGCATTCTGGAATGGGAACGAGGTGTGATCGAGTATTCGGTCGCGTCCCGGGTTTCAGCCCCATGATCATTATTGAGTCAGTGCTTCCATGCTATATTTGGGGTTTTGAAATTCGGGGCGTGACAGAACTAGCCAAGAAAGAAATTCTAGAGAAACTGCGGTGTTTACTGATTCGGAGGATTCATATGGGTGGCTTAATCAATCTGGAAAGTTTATTTTTAAGAGTGCCTGGGATGCAATTAGAGCGAAATTTGGAAATGTGCCATGGCATGACCTTATATGGTTCAAACATCGGGTGAACCGATACTCCTTTTGAGCCTGGTTGGCACTCAATGAAGGGCTACTCACTTTAAACAATCTTAGAAGAAGAGAGATCTTTTTAGTAAACATGTGTGTTCTATGCAGGAAAAATGAAGAATCAATCAGGCACTTAACGTTTGAATGCATATATGCTAAGGTGGTCTGGCGTATGTTCCTACGTAAGTGCAATATACATCATACAATTGGGGGATGCTCTTCGGAATTAGATTGGCTGACTTAGTTGATCAGAAACAACAAACATACAGGGTATATAATCTAAGCTGGTTTCACAAGCTTTATTACTATGATATGGGAGGAGAGGAATAGGCGAATCTTTCAAAGACAAAAAACTTGAGACTTATATACTAAGCCAAAACCTCATCCACAGGGTAAAGGAGATCCTTAACGCCTTCCAACTCAAGGATATTTACCTCACATATTGTCCTTTCTTGCACACCTTTTGGGATGAGCGGAACCTTTGAACAAAGAGACTAGTGGGACCTTGAGAGCTGGTGGGACTAATATCTTTTGACCCCGTTTTTGGCATTTGCAGTTTTGGCCGATCGATCGGCTCAGTAGCGATCGATCGCCAAGCTCCAAGCATAACAGGCAAATTGAAGATCGATCGATCCTCCCTCTCCCGATCGATTGTATTTATGGGAAAAATGGATCGATCGCCAAGCTTCTCCCGATAGATCCTCCCTCTCCTGATCGTCGATCGGCCCCTGTTTTTAAATTCGCCATACCTGGTTTGGGTAGGTTGTTTTTTACTTTGTATTTTATTTCCAAGGGGGTTGTTCATGCCTCTTGTCTTTAGTCGAGTTGAGGAGAGGTTGTACTCCCCTATTTTCTTTAATATAATTTTTTTATTATAAAAAAAAGTAATGCACCCAACCACGTCTGCCCATTTTCAGCAAGAAGAAATCTAACACGCCACCTTTTTTTATGATGGAAGTCATGGGGGAGCAGGAATCAGTGAAGACGAGACAGAGCGGGGCAAATTGAACCTCCATCCCATATTTTGGATGGCTTCCCCGATGCCAGGGCGGTGGCAGCAGGTAGAAGCTGCGATGAAATGGGCAGGTTAGGCAATGGTAGACCAACAATGAGAGTAGCAGCACCGCAGGGGGCGGGGGAGATGAATAAGAAGAAAGAAGAAGGGGAAGTCTTTAGCTCACTAAGACACTAACCTGTTCACATTTATGATGTCAAAAGTTAATAAAAAAGAAACATATCTGGGTCCAATTTTGATCTGCAAGAGCCCAATCCCATAGGAGCTTTGAGACTACAATGCTATACGAAAAACAAATCACCTTATTAGAAGCACTAATAATTCCTGAATTGGTACCACTATCAAAATATGGTAAAGCAATGTAAAATGATATATTTATGCTTCTCATGTTCTTCGTCCGTCATAATGTCCAAATCCAAATTTAGCTAAAACTGTGTTGCTTTTTGTCTATTCATAAGTTAGCAGTGACACGATTCAACAGTCAACATAAACATGAAGCCTATAAAGGACAGAATGAAGTAACCATCTACGATCCTAGGTCACTGGACATGAGTGCGTTAAGATGAGAAATTTATTGTTTACGAGTCTATATACACCAGTTTCCAGTTACAAGCTCCTATCGGCACAAAATACCCAATCACAATTCAGCGTAGTTAGCACAAAAAAAATCACAATTCAGCGTCACGATTCTCAGTCCTTGAAGTCGCACCTGAGTGACTTGACTAAATCACACCAAAACGAAATATGGTTCCAGAAACGATTATGTAGCAGGCAACAAACTCCACCCAGTCCCTCAAACAAAACTTAAGTACGTGATAATCATTGCAGACGGTTGTGAGAGAAGAACATTCACCAACATAATTTCCAGTTTGATAGTAATTTCCTGTTAAATGAAAATGACCTAAGATACAAAACAGATTCAACAATTGAGATAACATGAACATCACAGGCAAGAAAACTACTTTTGCTGATGTAAGGCAGTTCTCGTACAATTGCTTGTGGTATTAATAATAGGCCACCGATCTAAACTGACAAATACAAACTGTCAAAAACAATGAAGTACTTGGCAAATTAAAATCCACAAATTCCTGCTGTCAGGCTCTGAGATCTCTTCCGCCAGCAAGCTTAGTCTTTATAAGGCTGAAAAGGGAAGAGAATACAAAATAATAATGTAGCACAACTAACAACAATTTTTTGAATCGTAGCGAGGAAAAAAAAAACAGATTTTTGGTATCCAGTACAAGATTGAATCATAATTGCAAACATAGTTTCAACATTGCCACAAAACAAGAAAATAAGCAATCAAGTTTGTGAATATATTTGATTCCCCTGGATGAACCAACAATCACATTTAAGAAAAGTGGCACCAAATAATTTCATACAAGATGCTCATTATTCCCCCTTTTTATACTTCTATTTAGTTCATCATGTTATTTCTTCTCCTTATTGATGCGTTTTAGGCAAGCCAAAGATACTTTAATATGTTCACAGGAGTAAGCCAAAATGCACAGTAGTAATATTACACTCGAAGTTCTATATTGAACATAATACATCATACTCATATTACACTCTGTAGTTCATTGTTCACTGTTTTTAAATTTTCGTACAGTTCCACATGTTATTTCTTCTGCTCACTGACTAGTTTAAGTCAAGCCACAGTAGCTTTTATATGCTCACAGGAGTAATATTACTTGTAATTCTATACTGAACAAATGAGGTCTCAGCAAATGTTGTTCTGAAATAAGTAACATGTTTTTATTCAAATAGAGGTCGAACAAATCCAAAATCAATAGGCTGCCGGTTGATCAACCATCATCTTCCCACACTACACCCTTGAAAACGTGCCCAGACATTACTTTTAATTACATAAAATCTTGTTCTTTTAAGCAACATCCGTGTCCTAATTGCCTGTAAACCTGAACCTTTACAAGTAAAAATAGTGTTTAACACAAGCACAGTTCACAGTATTGGCTTTCAGGTTCTGTAAAATCAGAATACTGTGTACAAAAATCAAATTTATGGAATACAATACACATCGCCAAACCTTTGTAATTGTGTTCGAAATATCAGATGCACCAATGAAAAGCATGTATGCACTCCGCCATAAAATAGTTCACTTAAAGCAAAAACTTATCGAGAATGGAAGAAAGTTCCAACCTTTTGTAGAAGTCCGCCATAAAATGCGACCCGTTATAGCAGATGAACCACAGAAGCACAATCATTAATAAATCTACCTCCATTAAGGAATCCCAAACCCCAGCATCGGCCAAAAAACACAGACTACAATCTAACCATTTTTCTCCACAACTGAATAAATTCATCGCTAATATTAACAGATCGACAGCTGCTAAAAATTACTGAAATATTCAGAATTCAAATACCCAAACTCTAATTCAATAAAAGGGTAAAAGGAAAGAAGAGAGGTGGAGGATACTGAAAAGATATCGCTCCCACCAGTCGAGCATGTAGAGGCCGAAGGTGACATTGTAGAGGTAGATCTTGCGCTCGATCCAATTCATTCCTCCTCCGCCCAACTCTTCAAATCAAATCGAGAGAGACGAAGGAGCCAACAAAGCGATTTGGAAGTCAAGGATGATGGAGGAACTTATGTCCGAGACCGACGCGACGGCGGACAAAGGAATTGAAATCGGATGACCCCGAGCGATGTTGAGTCACACACACGATTTCATTGTGAATCGTGTTGTGTTCGTCTCGGCTCGACTCGAAGCGGGAGAAAAACTTAAACTCATAATTTGTGTCTCATTATTCTCGCATGTGCATGCATATTTTACACTTTGTGGATTTCATGTGAATGAAGTCTCAAATCATTATATGTACAGATCATTCCTCGTTTTTTATATACAACTACCTCGCTCTTTGCATTTGAAAGAGATAGATAATGTCTCACCGGAAGTAAACCATTTTTTGACATTTGTAGTCTATGGATTCAAACTAATTAGAACATATATATAATACTCTTTCCTTTCCATATTCATAGTCTGGAATGTGGACATGTAAATTAAAATCGACTAAACCAAGCTAGCTTGCAAGCTAAAATGACTTGAGTCAATTCGGCTCAAACCCAAAGTTAAAATTTCAAGTTCAAGCCAAATCAGCATAAAGCTTGGCTCGACCCAGTTCGTTAACACCCCTATTCGTGAGCATGTCTCTCCTCACTGTTTCTTTATTAGTTAAGTCTCGATCATTATGCATTCTAGGCCAATGGTGCACGATCCTTAGACCTATGCAACCAGCCCAGCGCAGGCTGAATTTGCTTCTCACTAATTCTTTAATATGCGGATTATGTTCAACAGTTATGCATGTTTCACTAATACTTGAAGATGATAAATTTATTAGACGTCAAAACCATGCCAAGCAAGCAAAAAACGTAGGAAGGTCAGGAGCACAGGCACAATGGCAGAAGTGCGATGAAGTGGATCACAACCTCCCCCACACGGGAGATTTCACCATCATGCCAAAGGTGGGTAGGCAATGAAAGTACATTCCTTCCAACTCTAGATCGTGCACCATTAAGCTTTTTTTCACTTTTGGGTCAACTATTGATGAAGCTATAGAGCAGTGCTTTACCAAGTGTAGGAGTTTTTGAAAGAACCCATGTTAGACCCAAATTGTGCATCATTCCAAAGGTGATTTGAGACAATCAAACCTGTGCAAGCAATTTAACTTCTTTTCTCCCACTTTTGCAATACAGACGAGATCATGACAGAATTATCTCATTAATCTTTCATTTGAAGAGGCCCATAGAAAGCCTCCCCTCAACCTTAAAAAAATACACAACTGTGAAGGCCCCTACTACAGATACTCAATTCAGCTACAGAACTCAAATCTAATCAACCATTGCATACAGAAACACAATCAAGTTCCTGATCCAATGCTGTAGCTACTTAAAACATTTATAAATTCAACTATATTAATGGATTCCCTCTGGGAACAAACTGCAAAAGGACAAAAAAGAAATGAAAAAAATCCTAAAAGAGCTAGCCACTATAATCGCCCTGTGAAAATTTGTTCTCTGGATAATAGACTGCTATAACTTGATTCCCTCCAAATTTCCGACCATGTAGTCCTGCACGAGCTTTTGCAGATCCATCTGTATCTGCATATTCCAAAAATACCTGCAGACAATTAAAAGTTAAAAGCAGTTACTAACCCTTTCTACAACCAAAACTATCCATATATAGGCCCCAATCAGTGAGACTCAGACCCAACTGAGCACAAAAACTTCAAAAAAGAGAAGATATTTATAATTACTAACCTTCCCAACTCCAGGATCAGACTCACCATTAGGACTTGGCCGTGGAATAACAACATTCACCAGTGCACCTACAGAAGTAACACGTCAGAAGTATTGTCCACAGAAGTATAAAAATATCTCAGAAAGCTTCTTATTGCAGCATTAAAAAAAATGCAACTTCACACTGAAATTAAAAACGAAATTTGAGAACTAGAAAAATAACTTGTGAGGAAATGAGCTTTATTAAAAAAAGATTTCCATAAAACCGGTAAATATAAGAGGATTTATGGCTAGAAACTTCCATAAACACCAAAATTCATGATGTCAGTTACACATGCCCGTTAACATTAATGAGGTTGATTTCTTTGCCAAGCATTCACACATTCATCCACAAAGCACATCTTCATCCTCAAAATATGATATTCAGACAAGACGAAACCAACAAAAAACCAAAGCAATACCACAAAACTGTAGAGCATGAGTAAGAACAAAGTAAAACATAGCTCCGCCAATTCTACAATCTAACTTGTTACTAACCATATTTTCCACCTTCATCCCTCATGTCTTCCAATATATCTTCGTATTCTTCATCATCTTTCAACTCATCCGCGCCGCCCACCACCTGTGTTAAGCATACTACCTTTGTAGGTAGAGCTCCAGCTTGTAACACAAGTCTTTGCTGCCAAGGACAAAAATAACAAGCATAAAATATTGCCCATATTTAAGAAGTCAATAAGCAAAAGTCAACAGTCTCAACAAGGTCACCAAAACTGGCAGATTTACTAAGATGCATGCACAACTAAGCAATTTGGCTTTATGTCCAGCGAGCAAATAAAAAGATTACCTGAAATGCTACTTGTTGTTGAGCCTGCAATAAAACATTCTCCTGTTCTGGTTTAGGTTGTGCAGCACCTTGGTTTGCACGACGAACAGTAAGAGTTTTATCTCCCATCTTAATACCATTAAGAGCAGCACAAGCAATGTCTGTAACTGAAAGATCCTGGTAGACACAAAAGGCATAGCCTTTGGAATTTCCTGTTTCCCTATCCTTAACCAGATCAAATCCCCTAAGTTGACCAAATGATTCAAGCAGCTCCCTGATCTGAGCCTCTGTGAAGTAATATGGCAGTCCACCCACAAATATGCGATCAGGTCCCTCAAGCCCACCAGCAGAGCCAGGTGTCAGACCAACCGCAGCCAAATTTAGGTTTGGGTTAGGTTGGCTCGGGCCAAGTGCGGCTGCAAGTGATGGATTATAGTCACTAGGTCTCCTCACCTTTACAGGTGCCCCCTGAAAACACATTCACAAGTTAAACGGCCAACAGAACAAATCAAATGGACACAATAATATATGAGAATATCTAAAATAACTAAAGACATAATGAAAGATGTAAACTATTAGTAGTAAAATGCTTCTACTAAGCAGCATATGCACTGAACACATTTTTTATAACTAAAGCACAAAGGAAGATTTAAAATATTGACTAGTAAATGCTTCTATTAAGCAGAATATGCACTCTTAACACATTTTTAATGCAACAGAATGCATTTCAGAAGTTATAGCCTTTCAGAAGCTGGATATAGTAGTCTGGGAAGAGTCTCATCATTCACGTACTGTAATTATTATCTCCCAACAAGAAATCAGATGATAGAAAAAATGTAAAAGGTTCCTCTTCCTAACAACACAATACAATAACAAATTCACGTTATATAAAAGGTATCATACAAGGATTCAAAGTTTAGCCGGAGAACCTAATCAAATCTCTCAAGTATTGGTGAACTTAAGATAGGAGAAGAATTGGCAGCCCATACCTCAAAAATGATTCCATCCAAGGCCATTGCATTACTTGCCTCTTCAACTGACCTCATCTCCACAAAAGCAAATTTCTTTTCATGATTAATGTATACATTGACAACTGCATCACCTGAGATATAAAACAGGTAACACCATTTCATTTCAGCCTCCCCATCCAAAAAGTACTAGGTCTATGTATAGAAAGCTAGTGATCATTTTGAGACTATGAAAGAAAGAAACTTGACAAACCTGGACCAGCAGTGTTTCCTCCAATAGCAGCCATAACCTGACTAAAAAAAGTAGCAACAGACTGCACCAAAATAAATAGCATGTGAAGTGTTAGTATTGTTACTTCTAAAAGGATAATGATTAATTACTCCATGAAAGTGAGACAAGAAGGAAGAACAAATGATAATAACCTGCTCGTTAGCCGTGGGAGAAAGCCCACCAACATATACTCGCCGAGCATGCCTTGTAGCCTATTGAAACAAAAAGAAACAACCGGTCCAGATCCACAAATTAGAAGATAATATAAATTCAAAAACCTGATGCAAGGCTATTTGCATAGGAAGTTTTGACATACCTGTTGGGTCATTGCTTGAACTGGCATCACAGGAAGAGCTCCAAACTGCAACAAATAAAAATAAAACATTTAAATTAACTGATAAAAAACAATTCATAAGTATCAAGACATAGTAAAAGCTGGTGATTACCTGTGCAGTTGCTAGTGGAAACATGTTGGTAAACATTCCAGGTATGGGCGGGGGTGTCCCATTAATTTGACCTGCAAAAGACACATTTGCGAAATATATTAATGTGCCAAAGGCAGTTCTGCAATGCACACATAATAAGCAATACAATGCCCATAAGTCATATCCTCGTGCGCTGGCAACATAAATCATACAATAGCGTTTTTTAACAAAAACAACTTAGCTGATGGAAAGTATATATCATTCAAGGAAATATTAGTAGACTACCAAAGAAGGTAATAGATGGCAGTTGAACACAGACGAGATCCATCAAACCAGTGCATAGATTCCTCGAACTTAAAAGCTACAGAGTTCGCTCACGCCCATTGGCAGCAGAGGGGACAAGTTGCCCAAAATAGCCTTCCCACAATAACATATAGACACAGAAACAAACAAACAAACAAACAAACAAGACAAGAAGACAACCAAAGACAGCTTTCAGTTTCAAAATTATCCACCAAAAAAACTAAAAAAACAGAAAAGAATTCATGCCATGCAGATATGATTACTTGATTAAATTATGAGGATACCTCACCATAGAACACCATGCACTCTGATTGTTCCTAGGCATTCAAAAGTAATGGAATCATATAGCAGTGGGGTATAAAAATAATAGAAAGTGGGTATACCTGCTGCAGCAGTTGTGCCAGGTATCATTGCGGCTGCTGGAGGTGCCATATCGAAACCACTTATTCTTTTGCTGCAACAGACAAAACCAGTTACTATGCATATAAAGAAGAATATCGCAGCAGAAATAATATCAAGAGGAGACTAAGAGAAAAATACACATATGAGGAATCTCTACCCGTGAGTTAGCTAATAGAAGAAACATATGCTTGAAACTGCAAGCATAGACAAAGAGAAACAGGAAACAAACATAAAACAAAATTGTAAGTACTGTAGTAAACAAGTTGTTAATATTCACTGACAAATAAAGAATGCATAGAGATTGATGAAAGCTTAAGCATCTATATTGGTATATACATATAGACATAGATATACCAATAGAAAGCTCTCTGACAGAAAAATGAAAAATCATTTCATTCAAACAACTTTATATGCTGCCTAAATTGAGATTTCGTCAATTCAAAACGGATTATCTACTGCATAAAACTGTGCAAATGGCCAGTTTAGAAGTTTCACACTCAGAAATAATGAAGGTTAGAACAAAGTGATCCAACAAATTTGCATATATGGACCATCTTCTCTGCAAAAGGAACGCCCAATCAATTATAATGTTGATTGTTGAATGCGACAATCTGCACAACAAGATTCCTAAAAAATGAAGCACAATGACGAAGCTGAACACAGTTTATTCTATAAACATTCCTGTGCGATATTTTAACTTTATTCAGTTTCCCCTCATATATAGCATTTCAGTGTTCAAGTTAAGGAACAAATATGGCTGGCCGAAGGGGATTTAAAGCCTAGTTTTTTTCACAGAAGAACAATGAACCGACGACATAAAGAACAAACATGGTAAACAGTAACTTCAGAACAAGTTGTCAAGTTCTCATATACGAAAGGCAAAAAAAACGACCTTGCAAAAGAAAATGGATGTGTATTTTCACATCCCATCTTCTAATCTTCCCACCTCATATTACTACTCCATGTTACTTAGAGGTACTATTAATAAGGTGGTTTGATAACAATGTGGGTTCAAATATTCTTATCCATTGCATCACTTGATGCTTTATATTTATCTTCCACGTTCTGCTCAATCAATTGTCTATCCGCCTTTCGGTACAATCCCGCAAGTTATTAAAATAGTGAGCAAAAATACTAAACTACGATGTACAAGATCTAATAAACAGAGCATATACACTGTAAATTTCACATAATTTCCTCTCAAACAAACATAATGACAAGAAATGGTTATCCAGAGAAAGATATAAGTTGAGATTTTGGTAATTTACCTTTTTGAACGCGAGCGGGGACGGGATCTGGATCTATGTTGTGATCTACCTCCTGATTGTGATCGTGACCTGTGCCTGTGTCGCCCTTCTCTTTCTCTATCATAATCTCTGTCCCTGTGCCTAAAAGAAGTATAAAAGCATGTTAATTTAAATGTTAAATAAAATATGAACTTAATACAAACTGAACCCATGACTCGAGCAAAATTCTCATTGCATGGAAGCATGTCAATTTAAATGTTAAATAAAAGATTAACTTAATACAAACTGAACCCATGACTCAAGCAAAATTGTCCATGACAACAATGTGACGCTAATGATTATAGGCACTCCCTATTTTCATAATTTGGGATTCCTGCTAAAACTTTAAGCTGACATAGTCTGAATCACAGGGGCATACCCTCTATAAAAAAGTAGTGGAAACCCAAAACAGTTGGTTGAAGGTAAGTATCAATATAACAATATATGTTCTAAACAGCATTACTCACCTATCACGATCCCGGCTGCGATGGCGATCATAATCATCTCTTTCTCGACTACGTTCTCCTCTGTCACCCCTATCTCTGTGGTGGCGATCACGGTCTCTTTCCCGGTCCCTAGGTCGATCTCTCTCCCTATCTCGTTCTCTGTCCTTGCCACGATCCTTTTCTCTGTCTTTCTCTCTATCTTTGTCTCTGCTTCTTGATTCCCTTTCCCGTTCACGTGAAGCATGCTGCACCAAGAAAGTGAGTTTTTTATATGACACAGTAAATTAATCATTCATATCAAATCTTGTTATTCTATTTAATTCAAACATTGAAAACAACGCTTACCTAAAAACCAGATAGCCCACCAGAAAAACCAATTTGGTAGGACTCAGACATATAATTTCTATACCTATGGATTTACATACAACACAAATACGAGACTCGAATACGCAGGATGCTAAAATTCACTAGCAAGCAGGATACAAAAGAAAGGCAGTTACTAATACTAAGGAATATGAAAGCAGTGACCATCAGCTTGACATGAAAGGAAATTGGAGGGAGGGCTATAGTTCATATGTTCCCACAAATAGAGGGATGTAAGAACATTACGGGGATGAGTTAGAATGTTATACTCATTCAAATGAAGCATTACAGTCATAACATAGCCAATACATTTAACCCAAAGTATACAAACTTTAGATCGGCCCATGCAGGATAAGTATCGCACTCATTGCACACCTTCCATACAGGGGTGACTTGCCAAACAGTTACCTGCAAGTTCCCCCCAATGCTTTTAAATTTCAAATCTCAAATGAAAGATACAGCGCATAAAGCTTGATCTGACAATCTCAAAACAATCTAAAACCCTGAGCAACATCCATGACAAACTTCAAATTGTAATTCTACAAAAAAAGGCCCAGAACTCCGTTCCTTCCACAGAAACAGAACACCAACAAACCCAAAAACGCAGCAAGTACAACGTCAAAATCCAAAAAAATGAGAACTTCAACTGAAAAACAAAAGCATAACGGATGCAAACAATACCTGAGACTTGGAATCGTAATAGTCGGCCGCGGCGTTATTGTTGGCCCTCTGCTGAGAGGAAGGGCCGTAGTCATCCTCGTGGCCGTCGCCGTTTTCCTCGTACCTCTCCGACATCCTCGCCTCCCTCCGATTTCCTTCTCCCTTTCTAGGGCTTCCTCAATTTGATGAACCCAATTACGGAAATGACTCCCGAGTGCCTCAGCTCATCCTTCCTTTATATATATGGCTCGCGGGCTACGGCTCGAGTGTGGACTGTAGAGAGCGTCGACTACGGAGTTTTCCACGTAAAGGTAGAATAGGCATTTAAAACTTGGACCATTTGAGCTCATTTAGGGGCTGTTTGGGAGGCCATACAACGATCGTAGGAAAGGAAAAAATTTTCCTTTTCATTTGATGATTGAAGTATGGGTTTTAAGGATTCAAAAGGGAAAATGAATGATGGAAGGGTAAATATGGTCATTCGTCACAAGATTCCCATTTAAAAACCCATTTGACAAGTGAATGTCCTCATGAGGACATTCACACCATGAATGAAAATGACCATTATGATCATTTACCTACTAAAGGTAAATGAAAATGAAATGTGCCTCCCAAACACTTTTTAATGGGAAATGGTGGGAAATGAAGTGGGAAATGACCTCCCAAACAGCCCCTTACTGTTGATCTCGGATCAAGAGATGAACGGTTGAGATATTCCTTTTTAGGTACCGGTTCACAACTATAATCATAATCGAGTAGTACATTTTCTCAACTATTTGGAGTTAACGACAACGATCATGCTCCTCCATTCAAGCCTATTTTGGGTTAATTCTATCAAGAACTGATTTTCTCTCTCTCTAAATGTAACACCTGAAAAATTAGTACGTTAACTAAAGGTTTCTATTTTAAGAAACTGTTCTAAAATAGGAAAGTTTGTTGCCTGATTTGATTTCTGGTTATGCGATGTATTTTGATGTGTTATTTAATATTTATGATGTGGTATGATTTGTTAATCGCATGACTATTAGTAGTAGAAAACCAGGACACTAGGGTTAGTCCTGGCGCTAGGCACAACCTGGCGCTGAGGCCAGCCTGGCACCACTGAGAACACCTGACGCCAGGAGTGGGGCCAGGCACCAGGGCATGTGTTCAGTGGATGAGATCCATTTGAATTTCATAATTAATCAGTTAATTTTGGTTTTATACGTGGTCCATGGTCTACGCGAGATAGTGTAACGAGTAGTGCAACCGCGGGACACCAGAGTCATGTGTGCGCAGGACTCAAGCCAAGATGCATAGACCTGGGCGCAGGGCCATGTGGCACAGGCCCAGGGAGTCATGTGAACGTGGGTAACTAACCACAAGGAGATCTTTAGATGATTGGAGCGAATCTTGGTGCAAATCTACAGTTTGACCTAATCGCGGTGGATAAGGTAAGTACTGCAGTAATTGGAAAGTTATCATTTCAGCGGAGATAATTATGAAGATAAATATGAATTAAAAAGGAAGTAATTAGAGTATCTTCTACCAGCCAATAGGAGGATGAGACGCCACATAAGCAAGAGAGAGAGGGCGTCCTATTGGAGGGCTCCTTTTTGGTAGTTTCCTAGTTGAGTAGGGAACTAGACTTGATAAGGTAATATCCTAACTATAAAGATTGCAACCTATCTAATGATGGAGTTAAATTACTGGGCGCCCTAATCATAATTAAGGGAAGGATTCTAATTGGTTAGTTGGGATTTGGGATTTGGAAGGATCTAATTAAGAGATATCCTAGTTGGAGGAAGTTTTGGCTATAAAAGCCAAGGAGGAGGTCGCCCATATGCTTCACGCCAAGCTTTGGACGCCTTGTGCTAAACCCTAGCTCTTCTTCCTTTCCTTGCCACCAATTCCAGCAACCTTCTACCTCTTCCCTCAACCTCTTCTCTCGTGCGATCGAAGGTGTGGAGGCGTCATTGCGAAGAAGAAAGAACGAGCTACGCGTGGAGGTGTATTTCGCATACATCTAAGTGGTAGGATGGTTTTTCCTAACTAATTCGGTTTACACTTCTTTGGTTCTTTCATATTGTGATTAATTGATGATCTTATTCATATTATCTCAGAGATAAGAGCGTCTAATGTTTGTTTCATGATAGATTTTCTCGTTGTTTGATAAATAAGAGTGCTCATAATGTCATACCTTGTTTAATGCTTCATGTTGATGCATATATGCCTACTTTTGATGGGAATATCTATAGGTCATATCTCTTGAACATGGAAGGTCATGAAAGTTCTCTTTTTTATTCTGTTATATCCTGATTTAATAGTTTAATATGGTTAAGGGATGTATTAATAATGTTAAAAGCTTAGTTAGATCAAGGTTGATGCCTTAAATCTAGTTTAAGGTATTAGCATCAATTAGAATCACTATAATCATTAAGTTCCAGAACATACCAGAGTCTAGAATTACTCTAGGAGGGGAGTAATTAAGGGTATTAATGTTATATTATTATAGTTAATGGGTATTAGTACGTGATTACCTATTATAAGTAAGTAATGTGCTCTCGGCCAGAACTGTTTCTGCACAATAGTGCTGAGTGTAAAAATCATAATTAAATGTATAAAAATCATAAAAATATGCCGTTAGTGGGGTTATAAACTAGACTCATAGAGCTATCTACTGTTAAACTTTTAGAGTCAGAGTCCTTCTGTGTTGATGGTGGGGTCAGTCGTAAATAGGCTATATAGTATAAGACAGTTTACTGGAATTAGGGTTTTAAAGCACTAAGAAGTATTACTACTCATAATATGGTATAATCTGATTAAAATAATACTAATACAGCATGATAAAACTACTTATGAGTCACTGTAATAAGTGAAGAAGTTTAAAAGAGTAAGACATTGGGATGAGTCTGTGTGTACAAGAGTCAATTTGGTCTTGTTTCTATGGTTCATCGTGGTGTCGATTTGAGTATCCAATTGGAGATCAAACTTTCCTAGAGAGGTATTTTGAGATTAAAAATAATACAATTCCATACTTAGAGATATCTCTATCAAAGGTAAGACATGATGCATGACGTGTAATCTAAGAGTGAAATTCATTATTCCTCAGATTGTGAGTCTTCATTATGCGAGACATGTGAATCTTCTTGTTACTCCCTGAGAGAGAGTTATATATATTGTTGAGAAACCTTGATTATCTGTTTCATACTCCATGAGTGAGTCATTGCGGTAAGAGTTACCCTATTCTCATAAAGGCAAGACTTGTGCTTTTGTTGAATCATTGTCCAGTTTGACATTGACCTATTTCTCCACTTATTAAAAGGTAGAATCATAGTATGCTCACGAGCCATTGCTAGATCCATGGTGATCTCCGATATTTATGGAACATGGTTTCCCTATTGCCCGAAAGGAGGCAAATACCTACGTCTTAGACTGGTTGACATTACGGAAGGTCTTCAGTTTCCGCTCATTGTGCCCGTAAGCACAGATGGGGCCAGCATGCCTAGACGCGTGGCCGGGTTCCAAAAAGAGAACCTCTAGGATGTTCTGGTATATATCTTACCTCTTGCGTATTGGTAAGTTCAGCGAGCAGAAATTGTAACTCCTTGCACCATAGATGCCTGGAGCCTTGAGTGTCTTGACCTTTCTCTCCTTACACCGATATTTGCTTACTTTATACTTTTTAATAAAATAAAATGAAAGTGCCTGCCGACTAAACACTAATGCACGAGAACTTTGATAATACTAATTAACTAGATCAACAAAATGGATGTCCTCACCTCTTTCTCAACTTTACAAACTATGCGGATCCTATGCCAAGGACATGCCAGTCAGGCCTGTGCCTCCATCTGTACGCTTCTCTTTCAATAACAAAAGTAGGAATGAATCGTCGAAAAGAGAAGACCTTTAGGAAGTAGAGAAGAGTAGTCGATGAAGAAATTTGGAGATATGTTTCTTCAGTTCTTCATGCTTGAAGAAGACACTGCTATTGCTCTGACATTTTCGCTAGAGAAATCCGACAAATAAGCCTGATTATCTCAGGTGACTTTAGGAGTTTTTCCTCCCCCCTCACGATGGGGATTATTCTTCTTTTAAGAGGATGTTTTTTTGTAACATATGATTTTGGATGTTTTACCTTACAAAAATGTATTTAACACGTGCAAATGGACGTGCACTTTGACTAGAGCATAAAAATGTACTCCTTTCATCTTGTTTTAGATGCTCATTTGAAAAAATGTTGGCTTCTATTGCATGGTGAAAAATGGGTGGGGATGGTGGGAAGAAAGGGGTTCAAAATCTACTTAAACTGACCATATGGAGTATCTAAACCAGGACTGTCCTATTTTCCAGATGGAGCATCTAAAACAGAACGGAGTATCGTAATAGTGTAATACTAGTAACCGTAACAAAATGGCGTACACTGCAGTTTGTGGGGTTTTGGGCTAGTATTAAGGCCCGAAATAGGGGTGTTCCTGGACAGACACGGACGCGGACAGAGGTTGTCCGCGTCCGTGTCCGTATAAAACTGTCCGCGAATTTTATGTCCGCGTCCGTGTCCGAGTTTCCGGCGGACACGGACGCGGACACGGACATTTTTTTTTATAAATACACCTCCTCCCCCCGGCGAATTTTTCCTCTCAAATGGAGCAAACTTCGAGGAATGCGTGATAACAGCATCCTGGCGATTCTGTTCCCACCTGTTTAGTTGATGCATACGCTTTCTATTTAACTCCTCAACTCGATTCTGAACCACGGGTTTTAGATCCTCTAATTCACTTATGGCATTTAGAAGTTTCTGCATTAACCAATTCATTAGCAAGCAAAACCAGGATTACACTATCTAGTTAAAATGCACACAGAATGTCAAGAATATGCACCTTCTTAAAATACCCTCTTTCTCCTCCCAGAGTATCATAGTAATCCCTATGACATGGTATAGTTTCAGTGATCAAGCTGCAAACAAGAACTAATTTATGAGCATAACTAGGGAATAATGCTCTGTTTTCAAAGTGAAAACTATGCTGCCAGGAAGCAGTATCATTTTCAAAGTGACGGACCATAATGTATATTTGGTTTCTTCTTCTTACAAAAAAAAAAAACACAGTATAAAAAGCTGACATAGGAAATTGCCCAACTCAAGAAACAACAAGCATGGTGTTAAATATGCATCCAAGAATGACTTTCTCTTCTTACCTTGAAAACCTCAGAAGCATAATATATAGATCTATGACATTCCTCTCCTCTCGGTAAATATCTGCCTGTATGTGACCATCAACATTAGCAGGTAAGATGCGAAAACAACTTAAATTGAGACAAATTAAGTTCCACAAAGCTTTTCTTGTGAAACTCAATGACTTAATTTTTTGGATACAGAAAACAAAAATTCGAAGATAGAGAGAGCGCAGTGAACCTAGTTTAAACCATTTGTAGAAAAGACAAATATACTTTAAGAAGTTGAAACATTGGCATCAATTGATCAAGTTATCTAAAAGCTCCCAAATTGTTCACAAGTCGGGAAGAGAAGAGCAACAAATATTTGAGATGGCGAATGTTACATAAAACACCTAGTATCCGCAACACTAACAAGTCAATTATGATTGGCGGGAATCAACTATTACTAATGTCCTACTTGGGGCACAAAGAGGAACCATTCCATTAGAATATTGCTATACACTACCAGGTTCCACTACTTGTTGAACCTCTTTTTGATGTGGAAGATCATCTCTCTCCATATAAAAAACAAAAAAAAAAAGAGAGAGGAAATGAGCAGCTAATTACAATAAGCCACGTCAATGGCGGTGAAAAAGTGGTGAAATCAGGCTATGGAAAAAGTTTTCCCATTCAATTAACTTGATTTCTACTATATCATGGGTATGCTAGCAATAAAAACTCTCACCAGTCACTTTCGACAATGAAGAAGAAAAACGTATAGACTAAATGAGATAATTAAGAATTTAAGATAGCGCATCCTAACAATTCTACAGAAAAAAACTATAATAACCTCCCTTTCCTTGGGTATGCCAATGTTCTTTTCAGTTTTCTCAGTGAATTCCTCAAAAACACAATTCATCCACCATGTACCCAGTCAATTCCTTCCATGAAAAAAATGCTTCATCAATGTGTTGAAGTTTTTAGAATTGATGATGACAAAAACTTCAATTCAGCAAAACTCAACTCCCAAATTGATATGAGACCTTTCTACACAGACCAGTCTAACACATCTCTATAAACTAAACTCTATGACCAATAATTCAACATTTACACATAAAGTACCAAAATAAAAACAGAGTAATCCAGAATTTGGGCAATCAAAATTGCAGGAAAAGGAAGAAAAACAGAGACCTGCTTCAGAAGGTTATCAGCGATGCGATAGTAATAACGGAGAGATATACGATTATCCACATGAAGTCTCTGCGCACAGGCCGCGATGCTGATCGTCCCCGAAGTCCTCATCTCTCCCAAATTATTCTAATCCCGATTCCAAGCAGCAGATGAAGCTAGCATCAATGGAGCGGCACACGAGGGAGCCAACCAAGCCTGAATTCCAGGAGTCTGCACTCTGCAGCTTTTTCTTGTTGTTTTCTTTTGGCAATTAGTCGGTAGCTTCTGCAACTAGTGTCGACATTCGACAATGGCCAGTATCTGCGGGAAACCTCCACCCCCACCCCGCCGCGGCGCCGCCCTCCTCTCCACCCCCTCGCTCCCTCCTCCAGTCCTCCTCCACCCCCGCCCTCGCTCCCTCCTCCTCCGCGACCGCCCCCTTGACCCCGCCGTGACTGCCCCCCTCAACAGCCCCCCTCGAGCCCGCCGCGACCGCCCCCTCGACCCCACCGCGACCGCCTCCCTCAACAGCCCCCCTCGACAGCCCGCCGCGACCACAGCGCGCCGGAAGACTGCCGGAAGCCACAGCGCGCCGGAAGAAAGGTAAAAAACGAATTTTTTTTTTACCCGTCGCCGGCGGTGGCCGCGTCGATGACCCGGGGACGGCCCCTCCGTCCTCCCCTCCACCCCGCCGCGGCGCCCCCCCTCCGTGACCGCCCCCCTCCTCCCCCCACCCCGCCGTCCTCCTCCTCCGCCCCGCCGGCCGCCGCCCCTCCTCCACTCCTCCTCCTCGGACCTCGGACAGACGGCTGTCCGAGGTCCCCTTGGCCGTGTCCGTGGCCGAAATACACGGACAAATCTTTTCGGCGCGGACACGGCCACGGACACCTCGGACGCGGCCGGCCCCGCGGACGCGGCCGGCCGCGAACACCCTAGCCCGAAAGAGCGAGTCCGGATCCTGTGGTGAAGCTTCACCAGCGAGGCCTCTGGTGAAGCTTCACCAGCCGTCGATCGTACGGAATCGACGGCGCACACGGATATGATGTGCGCTCAGCCAAAAGCGTGTCTTTTGGCCGAGCGCACAAGGAAACCGTGTGCGCCGTCGATTCCTTATGATCGACGGCTGGTGAAGCTTCACCAGCGGCCTCGCTGGTGAAGCTTCACCACAGGATCCGGTTCCCGAAAGAGCCCCGTGGACTTTATAAGCCCAGAAAGAATTGAAAAAGGGCCCAGCCACAGTTGCGCGCGCAGGGAAAGGAGACCACAAGCCGGGCGGTGACTAAGAGCACTCATCCACTCCATTCCGGCGGTCGGCAGCGGCGGCGGAGGAGATGACGACGCGGATCGCGCCGGGAGTGGGGGCGAACCTACTGGGCCAGCACTCCGCCGAGAGGAATCAGGAGGCCACCGCCTACGTCGGCAATCTCGACCCTCAGGTCTCTCTCTCTCTCTCTCTCCTCCTTCAAATGGTACCTTCTTTCATTTGCTATTCGAAGCTTGTTCTTCCTTCTTTTGAGTTATTTTTTTCGGATTTCCGAAGCATTTTGCAGTGTTTACTTCCGGTTTATTGCCATGTTGGTCGTTTGAGGTTTAAGCTTAGCTGGGGCGTTGTCACTGTTAGGGTTTTACAGTTGTTTTTTTACTTGGAATCTTCGACGCAAATTGCATCAATAAAGTTAATGGCTTTGGAAATGTTGAGAGCATGTTAAGGCAGAATTGTTTATATTTCCTTTGTTCAAAATTTAACTGATTTGGTTTGGTTGTAGTAATATATTAGGCTCAGCGGATATCTGGGTTGTATCATACCTTTCATCTTCTATTTCTAATTGCAGGTCAGCGAGGAGTTGCTGTGGGAGTTATTCGTCCAAGCAGGGCCTGTCGGTAATTAGTCGTGACTCAACTGTGGTTCGAATGTCTTATGCCTTTGAGTATATATGTTCTTAGGATTAAGTCAACTTTGGAGGAAACACGAATTTGGCTTTGCAGCTAATTTTCTGAAGGTTGTTTTAACACGACCGGATATCCATGTATTGTACCTGAACTAGAATTTTTATTCTGAATTGGTTCTATTGGTGTTTGTCAAAGTTGAACCATATTCATAGCTCATGCTGGTCAATAACTTGGTCCAGAATTGTGAGAGCTTTCTCTTGGTGTGCGTGAAAGGGCGACTAGCATTTAATTGTTTGTTTGTTTGTTTTGTTCTGTTACGTACTAGCTTTCAAGCCCCTCACTTGAGTTTCTATTGTTAGTCAGCTTACTATTTTTTTTTTCGTTATTGCAGTTAATGTTTATGTTCCAAAAGATAGGGTGACAAATCTTCATCAAGGATATGGCTTTGTGGAATTTCGCAGTGAAGAGGATGCTGATTATGTACCATATAAATTGTCTTTCTGCTTACTACAATATCCAAAATTTCAAATGTCACTCTATTCTCATAGCTATTCATCACTATGTTTTGTATAATTATATATCTTGATGCAGGCAATCAAGGTTTTGAATATGATTAAACTTTACGGGAAGCCCATTCGTGTCAATAAGGTGATTTTTCTTTTATTTTTGCGTTTCACCTTGACATATCTTCACTTTTGATTCTTTACTTCTGCGTTAACCAATGCTGTTTGGATTTAGATTGGTCATATAAAAGAGATGCTTAGTTTTGCTTTAATCTAGAAAACAAACAGCAAAAAAGCATTTTTGAAGCAACTAAAAGTAATAGCTGCAAGTTGTGGTGCTATGTCTGAGTGTCTTACTTGTGTTTATGCTAGAATAAGGAGAGTTTGCTTGGACTAGTTATGTTGTCCGATACTTGGATATACTTCTTTGGTATTATCTGTGAATGACTTTAAAATATGGCATACAATTTTATTCTAAGAAGACCAAAAATTGTCAGCTGAGATTCTAAAGTATCTTAATGTTGGCAATTTAGATTTTTCTAATTTGTAGAAAAATGAAGCAGATTGCGCAAACTCTGAATACCCATGCTTGAAAATGCAATCATAATCACGATAATTTCCTACAGTAGCTACTTATGATTACACATAGGTTGGAGAAGTTGCTATTCTTCGTCTGCTGTCACTACCATTTTTTTCCCAATGAATGGTTATACCTTCATGAAATTAGAAGCTGATCCATAATTTTCAATTTTTCAGTCTATTCGTATAACATGAAGACTACTTCACCTTCTGTGTGTATAACATGCACATTTATAATGCACAGATGGCTGATGCATTACCCCTATGATCGTTAACTTTTGTGCTTGTCTTTCAATGACTCTGTGCATCATTATCTAACTTGTTCACTGGAGTAACATATTTCTTATTTGTGAAGTATAAGTTCAACTTTATAAGCTTGGATCACTGATCTGGAACTTAAAACTTTTGTACTTGTTTTCCTTTACTGCTGCTGTTGGGCTAATGTTATCCTGTATTCTAGGCTTCGCAAGACAAGAAAAGCTTAGACGTTGGAGCAAATCTTTTCGTGGGAAATCTTGACCCTGTAAGTTCTTTTTTATTTGTTAAGGAAAAAGCTTTGGCATCTGCTGTGATTCACATTTATATATTAACAATATCGATGGTTTATATTTGTTTTCAGGATGTAGATGAAAAGCTTTTGTATGATACTTTCAGTGCATTTGGAGTTATTGTAACAAATCCTAAGGTCAGGTTGCCTTTGGTTTCTGCCTTTGTCATTCCACTTTAGATTAATGATATGAACAATTGTAATAACGTCTTCTGATAATTTATGTTTTACTGAGTATCACAAGTGTTTCTAATGTAGTCAGAGTAACTGATATTTCTTCTGCTAACTGGGTTCTTGAATGAAAAATAAGTTTTTTGACATTGTTATCTCCGATTATAGATAATGAGAGATCCTGAAACTGGGAATTCACGTGGATTTGGGTTCGTAAGCTATGATTCCTTTGATTCTTCTGATGCAGCTATTGAGGTATGATACTTTTGTATGTTATGAAACACGTTTTGATTAATTCCTTTTGTGGTATTCTGTCCAGAGCTATGTTGAGTAAAGTCATGGTTTTGCTAGTTGTATCTTGCAGAGTTGCTGTATTAGTAAAATGGAAGAATGCTTGAGGTCATCATGTTTGTTGATTAGGGTTTTGATTTCTTCTCATACATTATGGTCTAAGCTTTCTCTGCACCATCTTGAAATAGTTCTGTATTTGTTGTTGTTTTGTTTGGTTAATTGATGATACTTGTAAGAGAAACTCTATTGGTCCCTGTGTTTTTATTGAAATTTGGACGCTTCAAGATATAAGAAATCTAAAAGTTTGTGCAGAAATTGTTTATAAAATGTCAGAGTCATGCAATTGAAGTTTAATGACAGAGCCAACTTTTTTATGTACAAAAATAGAAGAAATTGAAAAATCTCTAGTGGGGAATGTGCAACATATTGCATTCTCGTTTGGCATGCAACCAATGATATGAAGTATAGATTCCTAATTAGCCTTCACTTTGTCGGCTCACCTGATCATAGTTTTGATTGCTTATTTTCTTTTCACTCCTGCAGGCTATGAATGGTCAATACCTCTGCAATCGTCAAATCACAGTATCTTATGCATACAAGAAAGACACTAAAGGGGAACGTCATGGCACACCTGCAGGTTAGTTAGTACCTTTTCCCCCACTTGTGACAGTTTTGCCTAGGTTGTTGGACTCCTAATTGTTAGAAATTATTTGCTTAAAGCCTCACTTGCTTGTCTTCTTGTTTTTTAAATGAAATGCAGAGAGAGTTCTAGCTGCAAGCAATCCCGGTACTCAAAAGAACAGACCTCACACCTTATTTGCAAGTGGACCCCCTACCCTGCCCACTGCTCACTCTAATGGTAGCATGCCTGGTGTGGTGCCTCCACGGCCTTTTGCCAATGGCCCAATGCCGCCTCCACAGGTGCCTGCTATGCGGCCTCCACCTCCCCAAGTTGGATCATTCCCTCCACCTATGCAGATGGGTGGTCCGCCACCTTGGCCAGGCCAACATCCACCACAACAGGGCCAGCCAATGGCTCATCAAATGATGCCTCCACCACAACAGCTTCAACAGTTTGGAATGCCAATGAGACCTCCTGCCAACATGCTGCCTCCACCACTGTCTCAAGCAATGTTGGTGAGGCCACCTCCGCCTCCGCCTCCAATGGGAATGGGAGCTCCACAGCAAATGTGGCGTCCCCCTCCCCCACCTCAGCAACAGGCTGCGATGCCACCCGCTCCATCTTAGTTGACCTTGTAAATCATTTCCAGCATCAAATGTCATTTATACTCTTTTTTCTGTTTTCTTCTTGAGAGTTGAAATTGTTTTTGAAACTGGCAAAAGTTTTGAGCAGTTACTAGTGCTTTTAGCATTGTGTAAGATATGTGGATCATTATTTGTTTCTTCTGGGTGCGGGTGCTATTAGTGCAGTACACACAATTTATTAGAGAGACTGACGAGTTGGTTAGATTTTGTTTCCTACAGGTGCTTAGCTGCCATAGAGCATGCACTGGAAAATTTTTGGCTCTTTAGAAGCAGGTGTTTTCTTTGTCAACTTTGATCTCTGGCCTGGATAATGCAGTAACTAATGTAGGTCTATCCTTGTTTTGACGGTGACTAGAAGTCGCTTCAGTCCTCGAAACTACACTATAAATCAATTATGATCATCACTAGTCGACCCATTCAAGGTTGTAAATGACATTAAAGAGAATATCTTAGAGACGTTTCTATAAACTTTGGCCTTTTTGAAAATCAATCCGTCATCTGCATATTTGTATATGGTAATGCTCTTTGCTATACATTTCAGCCTCTGTATATCCCTGTCAAACCCACCATAGACCACCCAGAAAAAAAAAAAGAAAGAAAAAAAAAACTAGGCCACGTGGGCTGAACCCACCCAACTTCTTTGATCCCAATCCTAGCTCTTATTCAAAGTTGACCCATTTTCATTATCTCTGACCCATTTTAGTTCTTCGTACAGTTCTTTCTCTTATACTCATCTATTTTAGTCAATTAATTTGCTTTATAAACTTTACAATCAATACTTTTTACTCCTTCAGTCTAAAAATACTTTTTGATTTTCTAATGAGGACATAGTTTTGGACAGACAGAGAGCATATTTCATTGTGTTTCGTATGGTTATCGGACATGACTCTATTCTCCATGAAGCTAATATCCTTTATCCTTTTGTTGTGTGAGGCTTGTATGATTTCCTCTATCCCACTCAAATCAACATGAAAAGCCTGAATTCAATTTCTCACCTCAGATGGTAAGCAAATCAAATTCACAAGTTATGTCTCTTTCTAACCTCGTTCTCACTTGTCTCATTAAACTCCAAATCCAATAGTATATAAATTCTCGAGTAAATTACACAGCCCCAGTGAATCATAACAAAAAAATATTAACCCCCATGTATTGTTAAACCCCCCACATAACCCCCATGCTCTAACGGTGGATATTAAGAGTGTTAGGCTAAAAATTTTAATTCCGAGATTACTCCTTTTACTCATCGTCTCCTTTTCAATTAATAAAAAACTCAATTCTATTTTCTCCTCCATCTTACTGTAAAGCTTTCAACTTTTCCCACCTTGCACTTTGCCACCCGTTCTCCTAACACCTTCACAAATCTAATTCACATGGGTTTATCATTTAATCGGTTAAAGAGGGGTTAAATATAATAAATAAATAATTCAAGGGATGAAGTGCAAGTTATAAATAATACATAGGGTAACTGCTGTTTATAAAATTAATAGGGTGGTAAATTTACCTAAATTTTTTTTAAACTCGATGACATAATCATTTCCAGTTAGAAAAGATTAGGGCATAGAGGCATGGAATGCCAGCTCGCCGATATATCGCCGATATATCGGTATCGGTCCCCACCCAATACTCCGAGACTGAACAGTCTCGGCCGGTGTGGTTTTTCCAAATATCGTCGATATATCGGTGATATATCGTCGATATACCAGCGAGTTGGACCAATATATCGGTTTCATTTTTTTTCCCTTATCAGGGCTGTCGAGACTCAGAGGGGCGAGGGCTCAGGCTGTCGACTGAGAGCGAGGGGGGAGTCGGGACGGCCAAGCGAGGGGGAGAATTTCCGATCGAGCGATGGGAGACGGCCGAGCGAAACGGGAGAGGGAGATCCGACTCGTCGACGGGCTGAGCTACGGGTGAGGGGCGACGGCCGAGCGAAAAGGGAGAGGGAAAGAGGGAAATCCGAGGCCTCGGCGACGGGCCGAGCGAAAAAGCCAGCCGAGTACTCCTCTCTAACCGTCCAGCGCCTCTTCTGCGGCCGCCAGGTACTCTTGCCTCTCTCTCTCTGATTTGTTAAAGATTTATGCTTTTCTTCTCTTTTCTCCTCCCTCCTAGTGCCTTTTTTCCAATTTCTATCTTTTCATGTTGTTCTCATTTGGTAACATGAAAATCGGATTAAAATCATCATGGTCTTGTATTATATCAACGTTTGTGCATGAATTTGAAGAGGTCGGTGAGGATGGAATGCGGTTTTCCTTAAGAACTCAACTGTTGAGAATTAGTGTTGATTTTAGTTTTACTGTTGATCTTTACGATGAACCTTAATATCTGTGTAGCATTCTCCGCAGTGAGAACGTGGGATATATATGTGTCTGTCTAAGGCAGTTAGGCCAAATATTGTTCTTTTTCTTTGTTAATGAATGATCGCTTGTTTGAGGAGACATCAACCCGCCACATGCATGTAGATTACCCACCTTCTGATGATGATGACAACCCAAATACAACAGATAGTGGTGGAGATGATGGTGATATAGGCTATGGTGGTGGCGATGGTGGAGGTTATCATGTTGGAGGAGGAGGTCAAAATAATGTTTTATTTCTTATGCCTTATATTGTAATGTTTATAATGTCTTTTTCTTATTTTAAGTAGTGACAAAACTTGGATTGTAGTGATTGTATCATTGTTAATTATGTCATTGTTGATTATTATAGATGATTGAACTTTTACGGGGAATGCACTTTGTACATATGATTGAAAATACAGGGGAGATTCTGTCGAAATTTTCATAGAAATCTATCGATATTAGAATGCTTATTTTGAAGAGTCATATTGTGAATATATATGATAACATTTTATTATTTTAAGTAGTGACAAAACTTGGATTGTGGTGATTGTATCATTGTTAATTATGTCATTGTTGATATTATAGATGATTGAACTTTTACAGGGAATACACTTTGTACATATGATTGAAAATACATGGGAGATTCTGTCAAAATTTTCATAGAAATCTATTCATATTAGAATGCTTATTTTGCTTGTAAAAGATTAGTGCCACTCCTTTGAAGAGTCATATTGTGAATATATATGGTAACATTTTATTATTTTAAGTAGTGACAAAACTTGGATTGTGGTGATTATTGTTGATTATGTCATTGTTGATTATTGTAGATGATTGAACTTTTACAGGGAATGCACTTTATACATATGATTGAAAATACAGGGGAGATTCTGTCGAAATTTTCATAGAAATCTATTCATATTAGAATGCTTATTTTGCTTGTAAAATATTAGTGTCACTCCTTTGAAGAGTCATATTGTGAATATATATGATAATATTTTATTTTAGACCACCGATAATTTTTTACATGATATCTCCGATATTTTGTCTCTCTCGCCGACCGATATTTTATCGATATCCGATACGACATTCCATGATAGTGGATACATGGGAGTTTTGGTAATACAGGGGGGTTAGTATTTTTTGTTATAATTCATGGGCCGACGTGTAATTTACCACTAGTAAGCACTCATGCTTTCCATCTACCCACTATATTAGTCGAACTAGATTTCTGAAAAGAAAGACATTAAAACCTTAGATTCTTGTTTCCGTCGTGCAAGTTCTGTTTCCAGTCAAGGAGTCTCTGTCAAGTGGTTGCTGCTTGTGTTCCTTTCGAGTGCTAAAAGTTTAAGCTTTTTCGAGAAAGAAGAAGAATAGGGTTATGGTTGAATTGAGGTTTTGACATCTGAAAACTTCTTGAATGGCCATAACGTATAGAAAATCCCTATATTCACCCTTTTGAGATGGCATCTATTATCATTTTCTTTAAATCGTTTCACCTAGTGAATTGATGTCCTCGTTTGATTTCTTCCCTATGGATTCACGAGTGTTAAAACCATGTAGAAGTGTTCTTGAATTTGATGGAGCGGAAAGTGATTGTGATTTAGATGATCCTTGCTTTGATGAAATGACTCTCCGGGAGCTCAGTTTCATTTGGGAGGCCACGCAAAGGCAGGCTTTGAGGCATTCGGGGTCTTTAGAATATGGTTTTGACACCCAGCTTGCATTGGAGGCGAAAATGATGTCTTAGAGGAGTCAGCCAGCATATTGAAATTCAACCTGCAAAGCAAGTTTAGTTCTGACAGGCGAATATGCCAACAAAAAGTCTCATTTATTTCTTCAGAAGATGCTGATTGAGAGAGTATTATCCCATAATAGGAATAGAAGTGGGCTATGTTATCTGAACCCAGTCCAAACTGAGAGTTTACAAACTACTCTTTGTGCTGATGGCTGCTCAAATCCAGTGATAGTGACAGTGTTACACCCCGAAATTTCAAGCCTCGACAGAGTGCAAAAGTCGACCCTTAGGAGAGAAATTCTTGAAGCTAAAATTCGGGCACGCAACTGAATACCTAATGACCAGTCAACTACAACATCTCAAAAGGATGTGTAATTGAAACCACTCAGTCTTATGAATCAACATCATTAAATTATATGAAATAAAAATTCTTAATCTCAAATTATCCCAAAATAAAAGTTATTAAAATCTCTTAACAAAATCACTAAAATTTCTTGGCACATAGGCCATTAATGTCACAGCTATTTACTTCAAAAGCAACATAAACTTCATAACTTTCCGACTGCAATCCTTGAGCTTTTCCTTCTACTGCAACATTCTCCGAATATACTCTTTATCCAAGCCTGCATCATAGGATGCATGAGTATTCCGAAAAAATACCCAGTAGAATGCAAAACCCACACAAGCACAAAAGATACAATATATAACAATGTATAAGATTCCAACAACAACTGACAAATTAGCAATATCGACATCCAATATAAGGAATTGCATTACTAGGAATCATCATCAGTCACTAAGACTCCAAAACAGCTAGAATGTATGGAGAGAATATCATTAATCAATGATCTAAACATCGAGAGTGCATAAGAAAAACATCATTCACGGAGACTCCAACTATCACAAGCGTATGGAGTTATAATTCTCACTCTCATATATCACCACTTCCACGTGGTTTCTTACTAAACCACCCTAGTTGTTCTCTCCTTGGAACCTACTGTCATGTCTAGGATACTGGACTTATTAGTGTTCACGGAATGCCTCTCTTTGGGTGGGAACCTAACAAGGATCCAAAGATATACTCTCTTAAAACAAGGGCTTTTGAGCATCCAACCTCTCACCCTTGCAGTATCTCTTAACGCAGGTACTTTTGAGTATCATTAACTCTCACCCTGGCAGTATCTCATAACACAGGTACTCTTGTGTATCATTAACTCTCACCCTGACATAATCATTTAACGTAGGTACTTTTGAGTATCATTAACTCTCACCCTGGCAGTATTTCTTAACTTAGGGGCTTTTGAGTATTATTAACTCTCACCCTAACTGAATCTCTTAACTCAGTGGCTTTTGAGTCTTATCAACTCTCACCCTGGCAATATCCCTTAACACAGAAACTTTTGAGTATCATCAACTCTCATCCTGGCAGGGTGTTGTGAACGTCACACACTTAAGGCGCGTAGTCTATCTTAGGCAGTATTTTATTATTAAGATCAATTAGTGATTGTAATAAATGCCTGATTAGATGTAACGGGCTGTAATCATGGATTGTAATTATGTCGTCATTTGTTGTCATGATGTCGACATGTGACATCATGACAACATTATGTCGTCATTGTGACAAGTAGGAGTCCTCTTTATAAGGAGGTCTTCTTCCTCCTGGATGGGTATGCAATAAAGAACTTATTTCCCTACTCTTCTTCTTCTTCTTCTTCCTCTTTGCTGTCAAGGCGAACTCTTGTGACCTTGCTGGTCACAACACTGGTATCAGAGCAGTGACGATCTGAGGACGATCATGCCTCCTCGCAAGCAGCCAGCCATGGCCGCTGAGGTGCCATCAGAGCCAGAGACGACGAGAGATGCTTCCAGCCCACGGGAGAACACTGATTCCAACCAGGATGCTATTCTCTCACTGCTCAACTCGATCAACATACGACTACAGAACGTAGAGCTTGCCCAGACACAGATGAAGACGGACATGGCGACACAGGCTGCAGCCATGGCCACGCCACCGCCGTCAGCAGGGGGGCCTGGAGGCCATAATCGGCCAGGGGGCTCACAAGTGTTTGGCGGCTCAGTCCTAGGCCATCATGCCGGACATTCTATCCCTCATGGCATCCAAATTGGATCTGTAAACATAGGTGATGAAGGGGGGTGCACTGGACAAGAGACACGAGGCATGGAAGGTGTTCGTGGTAATGCCTCAATGGCCCCACACCCACGACGCATTCAGTATGAAATGGAGGATGATCTGGAAGAGTTTTCGGGCTCTCGCGGAGGCCAGAGGGCCAGCGCTGAGCCCAGGCTAGCTCGATTGCAGTTTCCGCGATACAATGGCGAGGAGGATCCCGTCGAATGGCTGTACAAGGCGGATAAATTCTTTTCGTACCAGGGTACGCATTCTGATGCAGAGCGCTTGCGGGTGGCGGCCTTCCACCTTGATGGAGACGCCTCAATCTGGTTTCAGTCTTTTGAGAAGGAGACGCGATTTCCCACATGGGTGACCTTCTCCGATGAGCTGTGCGTCCAATTTGGACCGAACGAATTTCAAGACTTTAACGAGATGCTATCAACCCTGCGGCAAACTACTACGGTACGGGCTTACTATTCTGAATTCATGAAAATTGCTAACCGCTTGCCAGATTGGCCAATGGCGGCCCTTGTTGGCACCTTCAAGCATGGATTAAAGCCTGAGATTGCTGATGAGATGCGACATTTTCCGTGCAACACTATGCGGGATGTAGTGCGTCATGCTCGGATAGAAGAGGAAAAGTTGGCTCGTCAGCGAAGAGGGGGACGTGCGGGGCTGGCTCTGAGGCCGTACACCAGCCACCCGCCTGTCTTGACGCCAACGCCTGGCCAAGGCCCTAGCCGGTCACCCTTGCCAGGGCCTAATCCTCCTCCCGTCCGCCGTTTGACACCAGCCCAGATGGAAGGAAGGCGCGCCAAGGGACTCTGTTATAAGTGCGATGAGAAATTCGTCCCTGGACACCGCTGCTCAGTCCGGGGTAGTTTACTCATCGAAGAAGCTGAGGACGAGGAGCTAGCTGAACCAGAAGAGGCATCCGGCCTCTATGACCATGTGCAACCGGAGATCTCAGTTCATGCATTCTCTGGCACGTTCACCCCCAGGACCATGCGTGTTCAGGGCCAGCTGAAGCGCCAAGAAGTCGCGGTTCTTATTGATAGTGGGTCGACTCATAACTTTATTAATGATAAGGTGGCACAGCGTTTGGGTTGTTATGTTTCTGACTCCAAACCCTTTGACGTATTGATTGGGGACGGCAAACATCTCAGGAGCATAGGCGTATGCTCGCAAGTCGAGCTGGCAATTCAGGGGCATTCCTTTATCACAGACTTCTCGTTGCCTTTTGTGGTTGAGACGGATGCTTCTGATATGGGCCTCGGTGCAGTCCTACTCCAAAAAGAGCGGCCGATAGCATTCTTCAGTAAAGCACTATCGGGCCGGTCCTTATCTTTGTCTGCATACGAGAAGGAGATGTTGGCTATTGTGCACGCCATCTCCAAGTGGCGGCCTTATCTGCTGGGCCGACGATTTATTATCCGAACCGATCATCAACCTCTCAAGTACTTCTTGGACCAGCGGGTATCTACACCTTCTCAACAACGATGGGTAAGTAAGTTATTGGGCTATGACTACGAAGTGGTCTACAAGAAGGGTGTCGACAACACGGTGGCTGATGCTTTATCACGTCGGCCCATGGAGGGAGCCTGCTTCTCATTTTCTGTCCCTGGCTGTCCTTTTATTTCGGACTTGAAGCAGGCTTATGTGGCAGACCCACCTACCAAGGAGCTGATTGACCGACTTCAGACCGACCCGCATGCGGAGCCCCCTTTTGTGTGGCGCGACCATCTATTGTTCTGGAAGGACCGGTTGTGGGTGCCAGCTATTCCGGATTTGCGTCGACGGGTTATAGCCCACTTTCATGATACTCCGGTGGCAGGCCATGAAGGCACGTTCAGAACCTTTAAGCGGGTCAGTCAGAGTTTCCTGTGGGCCGGCATTCGGAAAGAGGTGCATGCATATGTGGCCAGATGTGATATATGCCAGAGAGCTAAGGCGTCGTCTACATCACCTGCGGGTTTTCTACAGCCCCTTCCCATTCCGGACAAGGTGTGGGAAGACGTGTCCATGGATTTTATTGAGGCTTTGCCGGCGGTCAGTGGTAAGACGGTTATTATGGTGGTGGTAGACCGTCTCTCTAAGTACGCCCACTTCTGTGCTCTGAGTCATCCATATTCTGCCCGCACGGTTGCTGAGTTCTATGTGAAGGAGGTCGCTAAATTACATGGGATGCCTCGGACTATCGTCTCTGACCGAGATCGGGTCTTCATTTCCCAGTTCTGGCGGGAATTCTTCAAATTACAAGGGACAAAGCTTCATATGAGTACAGCGTATCACCCTCAGACAGACGGCCAAACTGAAGTGGTGAACCGGTGTCTCGAGCAGTACTTGCGCTGCTTTGTGGGGGATCAGCCCCGCCGTTGGCTGCAATTACTTCCTTGGGCAGAATGGTCGTACAACACGGCTTATCACACACATGCCGGCTTTACGCCATTAGAGATTGTCTATGGCCACCCTCCTCCATCCGTTCTGTCGTATGTGCCCCATCGTTCCTCCATTGCAGAGGTGGATTACATGCCGCAGACACGTGATGAGGTCCTTCGCCAACTTAAAGCCAACTTGGCTTCAGCGTAGAACAGGATGAAACAAGTCTATGATAAGCGCCGCTCTGATAGGGAATTCCAGGCTGGCGACCTCGTTTATGTGTCAGTCATGCCCCAACGTCAGACTTCTTTGTTTCGGGCTGATCGAAAGCTGACCGCTCGCTTTCACGGGCCTTACACAGTTGTGGAAAGAGTGGGACCAGTAGCGTATCGTCTCTCCTTGCCTCCAGGGTCCCTGGTGCACCCTGTATTCCATGTGTCCCGTCTTTGTCGTTTCGTGGGGGACCCTCGGTTGATTGTTGATAGTGCACCTCCGCCTCTCATGGGCCCTGCGGACATTATTGCTCCTGTTCCAGCTTCTCTTGTCGATAAACGGAGGGTGCGGCGTGCTGGGCGCATTATGACTGAAGTGCTTGTGGCTTGGAAGGGACAATCCTTAGAAGACGCTGAATGGATCCTAGAGGATGATTTTTTGGCCCGTTTTCCATCATGGTCGCCTTGAGGACAAGGCATTAGCGGAAGCGTGGTGGAGTGTTGTGAACGTCACACACTTAAGGCGCGTAGTCTATCTTAGGCAGTATTTTATTATTAAGATCAATTAGTGATTGTAATAAATGCCTGATTAGATGTAACGGGCTGTAATCATGGATTGTAATTATGTCGTCATTTGTTGTCATGATGTCGACATGTGACATCATGACAACATTATGTCGTCATTGTGACAAGTAGGAGTCCTCTTTATAAGGAGGTCTTCTTCCTCCTGGATGGGTATGCAATAAAGAACTTATTTCCCTACTCTTCTTCTTCCTCTTTGCCGTCAAGGCGAACTCTTGTGACCTTGCTGGTCACAACACAGGGTCACCCTAATCCAAGTGCTTTTGAGTATCATACCACTCTCAACTGGATGAAGTCTCTCCTAATCCAAGTGCTTCTGAGTATTCTACAACTCTCAATTGGACGGAGTCTATTGTGGCTTTTACTAGCATACTACGGATGTCTTCACTCGGGTACTATTGAGACTACCCATCTCTCATCTTGGGAAACCAATTTACCTCTCTTGAGCGAAATCTCACAAGGTTCTTATAAAGAATCTCTGATGTAACTATTTAGTCAAATGAAAAATATCCTCTATGAAGAACACATTTATTATGATAACTAGCTCACGAAAGGAGTACACAAGGATTTCGATACTCTTTCGAAAGTCTGACTCACTAAGGGAGTACCAATGAGATTACTTTATCTCTATCGTCACACAACTCACCATAGAAGTATCAAAATAAAGTGTCAACAATAGAAGTGCCACACATTGCTTTAACATAGGTGGAACAATTCCAATACTCAACTCGGTCATAAAAACATTAGTCCAAACATTAAGGTTTAAGACTTTAGTCAAAGGGGATGATGGTTTGTCTTCCAATTGAAAACACAGTCTAGTCAATATCAACAATGAAACACAGGACTTGCTGAACACCAAACTACCCACCATTAGCCCATGATATTAAAGTATTATACTTAGTTCATTCTGCTATAATTCCTTTTGGAAAATCTTGCATATCACATATTACTTTCATAGTATACTTATTCTAGCATAGAGTAATGTTTTGCTAAAGTTTCTCCAACTTTTACCCTAATTACAGTATTTTATTTTTACATATCAGTTGACTTCCAGCTCTACCCAGCGTCAGCACAGATTTGCTCTTTGAAATTTTTACTGTATATAGTCCTATGAGTCTATTTTCCAACCCAATAGATGGCATATTTTTATGATTTTTTTTATTTAGTTATACATATTTTAGTACAGGTCGTCGGTGCAAAAACAATCCTAGCCTAGAACATTATTAAGTCCAATTTGATTAGTAAACTTAATTATTCATCCACCCTGTTTAATTTTTTAACAATTAGTGATTCCATATACTTAATAACAGTATATCAATTTATTATTACAGAACCTTGTTCATCCAAATTTGGAAATCTTAATTGAAATTTGGTTACTTCTATCACAACCCTTAAAAGTATTGTTATTACCCTTGAATTAGACTTCATATATAATTGGACAATAATTCCTGGACACTCCAGAACGTACCAGTAATTGATTAAAGTTGTCATGACACTCAAGTAACTTCTTATCTAGAATCCACATGTGTAGCACAAAGATCCAATAAGTATACAATCATGGCATATATCAATTGACCCATACATCTTCACATATAAGAACATGATCATAATCAACTTATGAATAGAAATATGATATGTCCCAGCAATCGGAGACAAAAGAGGGTCGTAAGATAGAGAAATAAGGAGGGATAAAGATAGGGAAGGAGTAGGATTGACGAGGGAGAAGACCCTCTGTTGGACAGCCGGCGGCTGGTACAGAGGGGGACGATGGAGGTGAAGCCAGAGGAAAGAGAAGATTAGGGTAATACTTTCTGAATAATCGAAACAATAGAGCCTAAGCTCTTTACATAGACTTTCCACGCAGTGGGCTTGGGCTAACCCCTGGGCTATTCCCTCTAGTTGGGCTAAAGGCCTTATTACAAAAGACGTCAGATATATCTGGGCCAAAGGCCAGACATCAGAAAGGACTGGGCTACTCCCCTAAGCTGGGCCGAGGGCCATTAATACAATAGACTAAGTAATTAGACTAATAGTTGGAACATAACATTCCACTATGCTCCGCTGCTAGCCTTGACATCAAGGCTTCCAACTTGGATATTGGGCCAAAAACTCGTCCTCGTGAATCCAAGAAGCATCCTCCAGAGGGTGGTCCTGCCACACAATGAGAACTCGGTGATAATGCGGTCTGAACGATGCACTCTGCACGAATCCACGATCGAGGCTGGTACCAAGGGCAAGTCAACTGGCACAGATGGAGGAGGAGGAGTAGGTACCAAACGAGAGGGATCACTGATCGTTTAAAATTAAAACCCTTGCAAGTGCACAAGGCAATTGTACTACGGTGAGTATTAAAAAGGGCTGTCGAACCTCAGGGACGGATTAATCTTTTACCAAATTCAAAAGAAAGTAGCAATGTTGATTCTAGACTAAGAAAGCAATGAACTTTAACTAAACTAAGTGAGATTTAATCAATATGGAGAAGACCAAGGCTTCGAATCCACCACAATAAACTAATGTATCGTCTCTCTCTCTTTTGAATAAAGATTTCCAATTGGCTAGCATATTCCTCTCGAACATACACTTGTCAACTCAAAATATAGTGCTCTCCTCTCGGATGTAACACATAAAACAATTAAAACATGAAATTGTGATCTATCTCTCTCGAGTATAAACCAATGAAACTTTATTGATATATAACACCTCAGTCTACTCACGTTCCTCTCGGATACGCAAGTATTCTTCGGATTGAAACTCACAAGAATTCACTCTTGTCTCTCTCGAGTACAAAGAACAAATCTTTATTGAATTAACGGTGATTACACAATAAAATCCATATACCAACTAGAGTAAAAGCATAAGATGAGAGAAAAGAAACTACACAACCAGATTATTGGGCTTCATCTACGCCTTGGAAAGGTGTTTAGCCTCGCATCGGAAGAGAAATCATCATCGTCATCTTTATCATCTTCTTCTTCCTTGCTCTAGCCTCCAATAAAGCTCAAAAGTCTCCAAGGGTTGAATATGTGGTGCCCAAAATGTTCTCCCATAAGGCCTATTTATAATAGTGAAGAGAAACCACGAAGTCCCCTTCCAAATCCAAGTCAAAATAGGTCTTATTTCGGTTTGCCGCATACGGCGATCTATCGCTCCGTATTGACGATCGTTCATTGTCCGATCGATCGCAATTCCTTCGTTATTTTCCTCCGATCGATCGCTTTTTCGATCGACGCCGTATGTTACCGATCGATCGTAGTTACTGTCTTGCGCGGATCAAAAATTCCAGTAGATACGATCGATCGTTTTGAGGTCCGATCGATCGTTTCCTTCAATACACTGCTTTTACGGCTCTGGCGATCGATCGCATTGATAGCCGATCGATCGTAGTTACTGTTCATAAACTTCAAATGGCTATAACTTTCTGTCCCGAACTCCGAATTATGCGTGGTTGGTGGTGTTGGAAAGCTGACTTCTTGAACTTTAACATGAGATTTGAATCAGTCCAATCAGAAATATACACACGAAGTTATGAAGATTTAACCATTCGAGTTATTTTTCTCCTCATTTCTGTGTATTACTCTTGTTTCCTACAAAAACCAAAAATTATATTAAAGTAGTAGTTATTCTAATCAAACACTAGTATAATCATAAGCTTAGGAGATAATAAAATGCATATTTCATGTATAGATCAATCACCCACAACATGACGAAGGCGTGAGATGTGAAAAACCGGATGAACTGGAGAACCGTCTGGAAGCTGCAGGCAGTAAGCTACTGGGCCAATGCGCTCCATAATCGGATAAGGCCCATGAAACCGATGAGCCAATTTGACACTAGCCGACTGATACAAGGACGATTGGCGTGCTGGAATAAAGCTGACATAGACCCAGTCACCGACTTAAAACTCACGGTCAGAATGGCACTTGTCATAAATCTGCTTCATACTGTTTTGAGCCAAGGCCAAATTCCTTTTTAATTGCTGTAAAATATCATCGCGAGTCTGCAAGATATAGTCAACTTCACTGACCGACGCATGCTGAGGCACATAATGAAGTAAGGTCGGGGGTGGCCGGCCTTAAACAACCTGAAATGGTGAAAATCCGGTAGAAGTATGGTAGGCGGTATTGTAAGACCATTCCGCCCATGGTAGAAACTGAAGCCAGCGTCGAGGATTTTCATCGGTGAAGCAACGGAGATACTGTTCCAAACAATGGTTAACAACTTCCGTTTCGCCATCTATTTGCTGGTGATATGCCGAACTCATGAGTAGGCAAGAACCTTGAAGGGTGAAAAATTCCTGCCAAAACTGGGATATAAACACCCGGTCACGGTTCGACACAATAGTACGAGGCATCCCGTGCAATTTAGCCACATCACAGACATAAAACTCATCAATGGTCTTGGCTGTATAAGCATGTCCCAAGGCTGAAAAATGAACATATTTAGAAAGCCGATCAACCACCACCATGACCACCGATTTGCCTTGCACCACCGGAAGGGCTTCAATGAAATCCATAGAGACATCCTCCCAAATCTGCTTTGGAATAGGTAGCGGCACTAAGAGACCCGAGGGGGTAATAGTAGAGGATTTGGCGCGTTGACATACCTCACATGCAGCCACAAATTTCTGAACGGCGCACTTAATATCGCGCCATAAAAAACACTGAGAGACCCTTTTGTAGGTCCTAAAAGAACCTTCATGTCCTGCTGTCAGAGTGGTGTGAAAATGAGTCAAAATAGTATGATGAATGTGATTACAGTGAGGAACCCACAACCAATTCTTCCAATAAATAAATTCATTCTTCAGAACAAAAGATGGATCATCCGAAGTGTTGGCCTGAAGCTGATCCAAGAGAGTCACCGCCGCTGGGTCTTCCTGATAGGAATCCCGTAATTTGGCAAGGAAAGGGAAAGTGAGGACATACCAAGAGAAGAGGCCGGCTCGAATTGGTGAGAGAGAGCATCAGCAACTGTGTTCTCGGTGCCGCATTTATAAACCAGCTCATAATCATAACCCAATAATTTCGTCACCCAACGTTGTTGTGTAGGAGTGGCAGTTCGTTGATCCAAGAAATATTTAAGCGGTTGATGGTCCGTCTTAATAAGAAAATGGCGCCCCAACAAGTATGGTCTCCATTTTGTCACCGTGTGTACAATGGCCAACATTTCTTTCTCATAAGCCGATAGAGACACAGATCGACCTGATAAGGCTTTGCTTCAAAAAGCGATTGGATGGCCATCCTGAAGTAGGACTGCACCAAGGCCGTGGCCAGACGCGTCAGTTTCCACCACGAAAGGCAGTGAAAGATCCGGAAGGGCCAACACAGGGGCCTTGCATATAGTAGCCTTTAAAGTGTCAAAGGCCTGCTGGGCAATATCCGACCAAACAAATGCGTCCTGTTTGAGGAGGCTGGTCAAGGGGGTGGCCAGAGAGCCATAGTTAGCCACAAATCGGCGATAATAGCCGGTTAAGCCCAAGAACCCCCAAAACCCCTTTAGCGATGTCGGAATGGTCCAATTCAGCATAGCATCCACCTTGGATGGGTCGGAAGACACATGCCCATTCGAGATGACATGGCCTAGATAGTCAACCTGAGAACACCCAAACGAACATTTGGACCGTTTAATAAATAAGGAATGGTGGCGAAGTACCTCAAAGACGGAACGAAGATGCTCAAGATGTTGCTCCCATGAGGCACTATAGACGAGAATATCGTCAAAGAAGACTAACACGAACCGGCGCAAGAACTCCCGAAATATATCATTCATAAGCCCTTGGAATGTGGCGGGAGCATTAGTGAGACCAAATGGCATAACCATAAACTCAAAGTGGCCATCATGTGTGCGGAAAGCTATTTTGTGGATGTCCTCCGGATGCATGTGAATCTGATGGTAACCCGTGCGCAAGTCCAGTTTAGAAAAGACCCGCTCATGAGCTAGTTCATCCAGCAATTCTTCAATAACGGGAATTGGGTATTTATCTTTGAGAGTGAACGCATTGAGAGCCCTGTAGTCCACACAAAAGTGCCATGTGCCGTCCTTTTTCCTGACCAACAGAACAGGCGAGGAATAGGAACTAGAGCTCGACTTGATTACCCCCGTCAACAACATATCTTTGACCAGTTTTTCAATTTCGGCTTTTTGGATATGGGGATACATGTATGGATGCACATTGGCAGGTGCAGCCCTTGGTATGATAGGAATATGGTGGTCATGTGACCGCAGGGGTGGCAACCCAGAAGGCTCATGGAAGAGCTCCTCAAAACCCGAAAGGAAGGCGGCCAAGTCAGGGGTTCTCCGCAGGAATAGTGCCCTCCGACGATAGTAGTTGCAAGAAAAAACCTTGAGGAGTAGCATGGGATAATGAATCCACTGAGAACATAGAATGGAGAGTACCTGGGAGGCCGCCCGAGAGCCGGACAGAATGGCCACCTATGATAAACTGCATCGTCATGGCATCAAAGTTCCAAACCACATCTCTGAGATCACGGAGCCACTGCATGCCTAGGACCACGTCAGCCCCTTGTGTAGGCAATAAATAAAGGTCCAAAAGGAGGGCATGACCTTGTATAGTTAACTCCACCCGGGGACACATCCCAGCGCTGCGGAGGTTCAAGCCATCTCCAATTCGGACATCAAAGGGGGACGAGGCTTGCACGAACATCCCAGCCTCATGGCCACCTTGTCATTGATAAGGTTATGAGTACTGCCAGAATCGATCAGAACTGATACCTGTTGCTTCTTGATAGTGCCTTGGACGCGCATCGTCTGAGGCATGTACGCCCCCGAAAAGGCATGAAAGGATATCTCAGGTGGACTGGGTCAACCGGCGGATGGCTAGTTGTGACACTGGTGGAGCCTGAGAACCAGCCGGAAGTACCTGAGTGGGTGCCGGCAAAGGAATTCTCGAGGGGGGCTTCCAAGGCCACCGTTGACAATTGAGGCATCCTCCGCAATTCGTGCATGCTTAGTCACTTCCGCCATAGATGTGCGTTGGTAATGACGAATGGCATCCGAGATTTCCAGCTTCAGGCCATGCATGAATTTACCCATCAGGGCCTCCTACGTCCAATATGGGAGACGATTGGCTATGCGCATGAATTCCATTTGATAGGCCCTTGCGGTGGATGTCTGCCGTAAGGAGCTGATGAGTTCAATAAAGTCGGCATACTCCGTAGGGCCGAATTGAATACATAGTTCGTGAGTGAATTGTAGCCAAGAATGACCAGGGTGTTCTTTCTCAAAGTATTGGTACCAGATCAAGGCATCTCCATTAAGATGAAAGGAAGTTACCATCAATTTATCATCATCGGCGCAAGTGTCCTGGTAGCAAAAGAATTTTTCGGCTTGATACAACTTGCCCACTGTGTTGTCCTCCTCTGAATACTTGGGAAACTGAAACCGGGCTAGTCTCATCTCCGCGACTGGCCTGGGGCCATGGCCCTCGTCTCACGAGAGTCCCTGGTTCGTCCAACAGGATTCAACCTGGTTATTTTCCCAATCCCAATCACGATCGTCATCTCCTGGACCCCGGCCAGCCTGGGTCTGGGCAAAGGACGTCGATGTGGCATTATGGCAAACACCATGTAGGCCAGGTACCCTAACACCCATGGGCTTGGCATAGGAGTGCCACGTGCAAAGGGGCCACTCAGAGGCAGCAGCAGAACCCCCTTGTTTGGCCGACCTGTAGGAGGGGCGCCGCCATGGATAAGGAGAGGCGATCGAAGGATTCGCGAAACATGGTCATGTCTTTTTGGTATTGTTGCTGGTTTTGTATAATGATTTGAAGGATTTGATCCTGACTCGCCTTATCCTTCTGGGATTGGTGTAGAAAGGCTTGAAGAAATTGGTCTTGGCGCTCCATTATCTCGCGAAGAGCATCCTCTCTGGGAGGAGGGGGCAGCGCCTGGGGATCTGGTTCTCCTTGCATGGCTAGTACGGTCGCTGCCTGGGGATCTGGCTCTAAGCGCTGGTTGCTCCTGGCCATATCGAATGGTTCTCATGATTCCAAAGATCGGTGCTCTGATACCAATGATATATCTCAGCAATCGGAGACAAAAGAGGGTCGTGAGATAGAGAAATAAGGAGGGATAAGATAGGGAAGAAGTAGGATCGACGAGGGAGAAGACCCTCTATTGGACAGTCGGCGGCTGGTACAGAGGGGGACGATGGAGGTGAAGCCAGAGGAAAGAGAAGATTAGGGTAATACTTTCTGAATAATCCAAACAAAAGAGCCTAAGCTCTTTACATAGACTTCCCACGCAGTGGGCTTGGGCTAATCCCTGGGCTATTCCCTCTAGTTGGGCCAAAGGCTTTATTATAAAAGACGTCAAATATATTTGGGCCAGAGGCCAAACGTCAGAAAGGACTGGGCTACTCCCCTAAGTTGGGCCGAAGGCCATTAATACAATAGACTAAGTAATTAGACTAATAGTTGGAACATAACAAAATACCACACATATTCATTCCCAAACAAGGTCACATATTTGATATCAGAACTTGAATCATAAAACATTCATATGATTAAACTAAATCACAAAGAATACTGGTAAAATCATCCTACTCTTAGTTTCACAAAAGTTTCGCCCTTTACGCATCGTTTGCCTTCTTGCTTCGCAGCGATGCCTCCGCTCCAAGCTTTGGATGAAAATTTACATCAAGAAGAGGCTTGAGAGAAGGGTGAACATGGAAAGGAGAAAAGCATAAACTTTTTAGAGCTAGGGTTTGATATGAATCGCACAAGCCCTCCCCTCTCATGGGTTTATAAAGAGTTTAGGGTTTCCATCTCTTATGCAAATCTTTTCTTATCATTGACTCTTTCCTCCAATAAGAATCCTCCAAAATCTCCTCATGAACGTCATCTCCAAGTTTGGTTAGGATTTGATATCTTTTTCTCAAGAAAATCTACTCAAAACGTAATTTTCGTATTCTGCCGTTGCGATCTATCGCGTACCCCGTCAGATCAATCGCATACCCAGCCAGATTAATCACATACCCCGGCGATCAATCGCATACCCCGACTGCATACCAAAATTCAAACTAACATAACTTTATGCTCCGAACTCCGATTTGTGTACCGTAGGTGGTGTTGGAAAGCTGTTTTCACATACTTTAACTCCAAAGTGCAAAACATAGCAAAAATAAGCATCAAAATTTAATATTTTTAGACCAATCAATTTTAGTAAGCACACAAATTTTTTGGGTGTTACAGACAGCATATGGTGATAAGGACACGGTGGAGCTGTGTGCGCTGAATCAGATTCAAGTGAGGTTGTAGAAGTAGAATTCTGGGATACCCTGGAGTGGCCTACTGATGAAGGTCCCTCTGCCACAATCTGTTCCAACAATTTGAAGCCGTCTGGTGAGGCAGATGCAGGCGATTATGGGACAGAAAATTCCACCTCTTTTAATGCAGAAGTTAACTTATGCAAAGAGTCAATTGTTGAGTTGTGTGAGAAAGATGATGCAGTTGAGGTGAGAATGGAAGCTAATCGTACTTTTAATTCTCCTTGGGAACTTGATGGCTTCAGGGAAGAATTGAGTGAACTGTGAAACACCTGTGAGCTTGATTATCCGGATGTCCACAAATATGAAAATGTAGGCATAGATTGTTATGGAGATCAGACATTACTAAAAAGTGATGATCCTTCCATTTCAGCTGGATGCACGAAGGAATTACCCAGACAGGAAAGTGAAGATAATAGGAAAAACGAAGAATCCACTCCTGTTGTTTTGGAAGAAAAAATATCCAGGGAAGCACTTGCTGACTTACCTGAGAGGTTTGGAGTTGGGATGAGAAATACGAGTTTAAGGAGAATTCCGGACCTTTTGGCTATGTCACTTTTAAGGAACCTCTCAAGAGTTGTGGGAAGTTATCAGAGGCAGGTTCTTTAGAGGTGATGAATCATGATTCTTGTGTTATGGTATCTGGAACTGAGGTGGAAGGCATCCCACTTGCTGACTGGACTTATTCTTCGCATGACGTGCAATATGCAGAGCGTCATAGTAGATGAATTGCTGGAGTCCACCTCTAAACATAAAATTTCACTTATAAAGTCAAATGCAAGCAGGGGTGATTGTGGTGCAACGATGTTGAGTGATGGTGTTCAGCAGAAGGGCAGTTTTACTCGTCACAAAGATTGTTCTACATGTGGACCTAATGCTGTAAGTACCATATTTCTGAGCTTCCAACTACACCATAGACCAGCTAAGCGAAAGCATTGGTCGGCAAAAACGTGATTGTGACGGAAAAGGTTTCCTCTTCACTTGCTGATGACAGTGTCCGTTCTGATAAAATTCCCCATTTTGACACTCGACTGATTATGAGATCAAAACCTATGTCCATTAATTTGATGACGTAAAGCCAGAGTTTCCTCATAAATGATTTTTGTCAACCACCCAGGTGCTGTCTTCCTTCTACTGATAGCCTTTCTCCCCCATTCCTGCAGTGATCTAATTCAGCACTGTCATGCTTGATTTCAAGTTCATCTATGTAATTTTTATTCATCTGGCTAGATGGAACTTACCAGTATTGTCCCTTGCAGGTGATTTTTCCAGCATAAAAAAGAAAACTGTGTCAAGCTGCAGCTATTGGAGACATGTTCGAAAGCACACACCCGTCTAGTAAGTTATCTTATATAGGTTTCTTCCTTCAAGTTAGTGCAGCTACATAAAATAAAAAGGTTAAACCATTCCCAGAAAAAAGCTTTGAGGAGACCAGAGAGACTATTCCCTTAAAATGCAACAAGAAATCTGATGGTGATCGAGATAAATCCTCACCTTTATTTTAGATGCTATCTCCTCTCCTCTCCAGACGGATGCAGAAAAAGCAGTCAACTTCTCCAAACGGCAAATGGGTGACACTAAATACTTTGCTGATAAGCTATTCTGAAGGCTGAACTACATGAGAAGGAATATGGAAGGTGTGAATTGAGAAGAAACTAAGAAGGAGAAAAAGGAACAGAGGGGCGCTAGGGTTTCAATTATGATTACATAATATCAAAATACAACAAAGACAGAGATATATAGTCTTACACATAATAAATAAAAGACGAATTTACCTTTACATTTAATAATAACTCTAATAGAAGGGATCTTGTGTACTGAAGCGAGAACATTGGTGTGTTCAAAGTCTCAAGTAGAGAAGTGTTTCTCAGTAATCAGTCGAGAAAAAACAGCATGAAAATTTATGCATTCTGTTTTTTTTTGTCAATTGAGAAAAAAACAGCTATTACTGCATATGAGCTTGAAGAGTCTACCAACAGATGGCTTTCTCATATGGCTTGGGACTCTTCTCGTTTCTGTAAAATAATGGTTTGTAATTATCTCTGTTCTTTTACAGGAAGCAGTAGGAGGAGCTTACAGGAAAGGATTTGTAGTTCTAATGTTTAATTGTTATGATAGCATTACTATTGCGTCCCCGAATACATGATAGAACTACTATCATGTACTCAATTACACGATAACAGTGCTATCGTATAATGGACTACATGATAGAAGTAACATACAATATGTAAATTAAACAAAGAATTAAGCGTGTATTAAACACATGGTAGCACTGCTAGCACTGTAATCGTGTCCTCAAACACACGAGAGCAGTGCTATCGTGTATTAAAGGACACAATACCAGTGCTATTGTGTAATTGAGTACACGATACGAATACATGATAGATATACACGATAAGACTGCTATTTTGTGTTCGAGCACACGATAGCTGTTTGAGGACATGATAGCAAATAACACTCCTATCCAAGGAATTCCATATCGGCGATATATCACTGATATATTGATATCGGGTCCCACCCGATAAATCTATACGGTCAAATATCGGTTTTCACATTTTAGAAATTTTTTTAAAAAAAATTAATTTTTTTTAAAAAGAAAAAAAACACCTTTCCTGTTTGTTTCCCATCCTAATAAGCATAAAAATGCATATTTTGGAATCTATGCTTTGTCTAAATTAGTATAACTCATTTTAGAAGTTAGATTATGAAAATATATGGTAAAAACTAGTTTTCGACCACCGATATTTTTTTACAAATATCTCCGATATTTTGTCTCTTAGGCCAACCGATATTTTACCAATATCCGATGCGGAATTCCTTACTCCTTTTGTGTAATCTAAGACATGATAGCAGTGCTATCGTGTAATCGAATACATGATAGTAATCGTGGCAATGCTATCGAATACACGCTTAATTCTTGTGTTTGATTTGCATTAAGTCTCTTACTTGTAATTCAAAATACACAATATAAATTTAAAATTGTACGTTTAATTTCTTTATTATGTTCATATATACAATAAATTTGAACACGAGTCACTGTCTGTTACTTGTTATACTTACTCACTATCGTTAAATTTCATTTACACAAATAATGGAGGTGGATGTGACAATCTAGAATGATGTTTCCCTGAAGTCAGATTTGCTTCATTTGTGGTTGATCGTTTTCTTCCATGCTTAGCCTATTTCTCAATTGTAGGATTTTTGTAATTGTTTCGGTTGTGCCTGATATGCATAAAATATACACATTTATATGCCTTATTTACCTATTTGCTAGTGTAGTTTTTAATGATAAAACATGAATAAAACGGGTTATTTGTGATTAGGATAGTAATTAGGGGATTAATAATTAATTTACTCTAATTAACTATTTTAGATGCATTAAAGAATTCAAGGAATCATATTTTTATTATGCGTCTAATTTTGGTTTGGCTTTATTATTGTAGGTTTAAAAATACGAATTGCAGATTGGTAGTAGAAGAGCGCATTTGGCGAGTTTTGAAGTGCCAAAGCGACCCGAGAATTGAGATCACAAGCAGAAAAAAATCTGATCCGTTGATGATGCACTTAAGAGAAGACGAGCGCGTGGAATCGAAGGAAGGGCGTTCAGACTCAATCCGGTGGTTGAGATTGCTTGGACGGGTTTTATTTGATTGATTGAAAGAAAAGAAAAAAAAAGAAACTGAAATGAACCGGTCCAGTCCGAAGAAAGGAAATAAAAAAAAATAAGACAACCCGAGCCCCTGGCTCGGGTGTCTAACAACAGAGCTCGAGCGTCTGCTCGAGTGCCGGTGGTACGAGGGCAGAGCCCAACGGAGGCCCTGATTTCACGACGGCGATGCTTTCATGGCGAAGGGCCATGGCGGCGATAATTTCACGGAGACGATGCAACCGATGATTTCACAGCGGAAGTTTTGGAAATGACGACGGTGGAGCTCACGGCAAAACTGAAACAAAGGATCGTGCTCGATTTGGAATGTGAAGAATCCAATCTGATTTGGAAAGTTCGGATTTTTCAGATGGATTTGGGCTCATCTCAAGATGGATTCGGATTGGAAAAGGACTCTCTTTCGATCTGTCTATAAAAGCAGAGCAAAAACAGAACTTTGGACGGGTTTTTTTTCTTAGAAAAAAATAGAGCTTTGTTTCAGAAGTTGGGTCGTGTTTTCGGTGGGATTTTGGCCGGAAAACAAGAAGTAGAAGAAGAGGAATCGACGGGGGAGAGAAGAGGAAGAAATCTAGAGAAGAAAGCCGGATTCTTGAACTATTTTGAGACGGTGAACAGTACTGCTATAGTACTGTATTTTTGCTACAGTGATTTCGGTAGTTTGGGGGAGATGATGAACAGTGCCGATCTGTGAACAGTGTTTTGCTACAGTAATTTTGTGGACAGTACCCGTGAATAGTAAAACTGCTACAGTGTTTTTCCGATGCAATTTCTTCTGAATTTGATTTATTTTCTCATGAATATGAATAGCTAAATCTCTTGTCAAAGTTAGAGGTGACATTATTTGATTAGTATTTTTATGTCTATGAAAGAAGTGCTTTATTGTTTATTTTGTTAAATGCGATATTTTGGAAATAGTCATAATCTATAAAATTATTTGATTTGTCGTTAACGTAAGGTACGGCGAATGTTTATAATTCCCTATGATTATTTGACTGAGCTTATTAATGATAAATTTTCAATCGAAATCTTTACGTTAATGGTTATGATGAACGTGAATGAAATATCTTTTGATTAGGTCAAATCATTATCTGAATCTAATTGAGAAATTAAATAGACATAGAAGTATTGATTAAATAATTGATCCTTGAAGCTTTGATATCTCTCATCGATTATCTTTGCTATCTTTAGTTAGTTTTAATTAAATCTTTAATCATCATTTTTAGTAATTAATTAAATTACAATTTCTCTACATAATTTCCTTATAAGAATTTTAATTTGCTGAGTTAAGTAGTTTTAAATTAGTTTGGAATAGATTAATTCTACATCATTCCCTGTGGTTCGACCTTGGACTTTCCAAGTATATATTATGATTGTCAACCTTCTCTTGGGTTCAATCAGCGCCCAAGCTGGCGACAATTACCACATTTCCTTGGGATCTTAGGGGGTTCTGATTGTGACTTAATTTTGTTCACCCTTCGCCTGCGTTTCTGCTTCTCCACAATTTGAAGTTCATATCTTGGTAGAACCCCATGATCTAATCACTGATACCTTTCTAATGTTGGCAAAATTAACTCTTCATAGGTTGTGCAATACGTCTTCGTGCAGTGCCACTTCTTACAATATAGCATTGGGTCGAAACTCATGTGATCAATTGTCGCTAAAGCATGTTTGCAAGGATGTCTCATGCTTTGAAACTCTCCGCATATGCATGTCTTCTTCAAAAGGTTCATGTAGTCCAGAGAAAGCACATGTCCAATAAACATTATGTGTAGGTGTGAGCCATCAGAAACTACCCGAAACAAGTCGTATTTCATTTATACGATAATTAATGATCACATTGAATGCACCACATGGTGGTGAGAAGTCATTTGAAATTCGTACAATGATATGACAGGCACTCAAACTGTACCACTATGATCCCTCTTAATGTTTATGTATTTCTTGGCATATTTGGTTAATGGAGTTGTTAGTTGTTGATCTTTGTATCTATGTCTCTCAAAGTGAACTGTAGTGGTGGCACACAGATGTTCGATCAATCTAGTGATTGGCCAACTTCGCACATTCAAGAACATACTGTTTGCACTCTCCGATCTACTTGAGGTGAGAGTACCATATCTTTTACCAGTGAATCTAACATTAGCCTAGTTTTCTATAGTTTATGTTATTAATGTATTTTAATGCCTCCTCATTGTGTTGCTTAATTTGTTCTATAACCTCATCAAATTCTAATTTTTTGAATTTTTGAGCGGCTCTGATTAAGAGCTTCTTCAAGTGCATGTCTTGCCATCCGTATAGGATGTTTTGTCCTATAAGACGGCTCCGATCGGACCAGTCCTATTTTTAAAACCATGGATAACACTGTTATCATGTATTCAATTGCAGGATAGCAGTGTGATTGCAGTTGTAGGATATCGTATAAGTAATTACATGATATTCTTACATTTCGTGTATTTATCTACACGACTCATACTTTTATGCCTTCTTTATATCTTGCAGTTTATGAGAAATTAATGAAATTGTGAGGACATTCACTACCCCGAAGGTTCGATCTTATACAGTACAATGAGAAGAAGCAAAAATAGTAAATTAAGAGAATGAACAATTTTTAAATTTAGGTTTTGAGTGGAGACGAAGAATTTATTGATATTGACGATCCATGGTCAGGGGAGTATCTGTTAACCATGAATCATTAGACACAGAGTTTATTCATATTGAAAAAGATGGCGGTTGGGATCAGGGCACTAAGTATACTTTGGATGAGGATGTAGAGATATACTAGGAGGATGTGATGTTGAGCGGTAATTTGCAAGCAACCGACTACAAGGCTCTTCTTGTGTTAGGGGCTCTTTTCGAAAGCATTAAATATTTAAAGAGAACTCTTGTTGATATGTCAATAAAGAGGAGGTTCATTTATACTGTGGTTGATGAGAACAATGATACATTTGTTGCAAAGTGCAAGGAGAATGAGTGCAAGTAGTATTCGGGCGTCAAATAAGTCTGGCATTGTTAGCGTGATAAGAAGGGAGGTTGAACATACATGTGATATAAAACTGGGAACGAAAAATCATCCTTTAGCTTCACACTTATAGATTGTAAGGAAATGTCATGGCCCATATAAGGAGACTACTATTCACACTAGAGAATATCATAAAGTACATTGAGAAATATTGGGGCATCACAGTCAACGATAAGAAAGTATGGTAGACGAAAGAAATTTTATCGTAGTTGATTGATGGCAACCAAAACAATTCATATCACATTTTGCCCACATACAGCAAGGAATCAGAAAAGTTTAATCCAGGAACCTATATGGTTATGCAAAGTTCTTGTGATACACCTTCCAGGATGTGGTTTCTAAAGTTAATTCATATATTTCTTTTCATTAAGCCACTCTCAAGACTAGACAAAATTATTTCTAATAGACATAAGGGACTTCTCAAAGTAGTCCCTAATGTTCTCGGAGGTTCATCATGGGTTTTACCTTTGTCTTAGTCAAAATGGTATATTTTGTTATACTTTATTTTCATCATTTGTTTTACAAATTTTGAGGAAATTTTATGCCCTACCTCATCGAAATTTCTGGCTCCTCCCCTGCATAGGGGGCGGGGCTCGGCGAAATCGGGGGGGGGGAGCTAGCCAACCCAACCCAAACCCTCCCTCCCCCGCCAAGAGGGACCCCTCCCCCCTCTTTTTTGTTTCTTTTTATTTATTTATTTATTTATTTATTTATTTTAATGACAACATCACCAGTTTGACCCCCCCGGTTGGACCTACCCACCTGGAATTTCGGGTCGGTCACCGGTCCGGTTTTTAAAACCTTGGTGCTATCGTGTATTTAAGGACACGATAGCCTTGCTGTCATGTATTCGTTTAATCGAATACACGACAGCTGTGCTATCGTGTGTTATTGTGTGTTCGAGGACACGATAGAAAATAACACATGTATTATATATATTCGATTACACGATAGCAGTAGAAGTGCGATCGTGTAATCGAGGATACGATAATACACAATAACTTGAAGAGTCGCGTAACAGATGAAGAGAAATTGTGTTCTTACCTTGTTGTTCCAAATACAAGCTTTAGATGTTTCCTTCCTTCACCTCGTGATGATTGTAGGTCATCATATGTCAAGTGAACAGGATGATCTGATGGGGGTATCATCTCCTTAATTATTGACACTGGAAGTCCTCTCCAATACAACTCTAACACTTCCCTCTTTGCATTCTTATAAATGTTGAAGACACTTTCAGATCTTCATCATCCCCCAGAACATATGATATACATGAAGATGCTAACTGAACTAGATATTTGAGAGATATATTGCCCATTGCAGACTTGAATCATAATTTTTGTTCAACTTGAATAAATAAATCTACGAACTTCACCCGTCTGTCAATGCTCATCAGCTTCACCTACGTACTCATGAGCACTTCTAAATAATCCATCGTAGTAACAACAAATTCTTCCGTTACTCTAGTCACCCCTAAGATAAGAAATATGAACTTTCTCTTCGTATTGCTACGGGGGAAGGATGTGTGAAGGGGTGCGACTGAACATCTTGTTCACATAATACGTCTTAGGGTGGGGGAAGGATGTGTGAAATGGGGCATGGCTGAGGTTGGGCTGAATGGCCAAGTAATATGGACATGCCGGGTTTAGGGTTTTAGGAGGGAAAATGGGATGACCAGGTCTCGAAACTAGGTTATATGGCATAAGACTGGAAAAATTAGGTAATATGGCATTTTTGGCTCATTGGATAGATAATATGGAAAAAACTGGAGATGACCTTTGGTGAAAATTCTTAATTTTGAGCTGGTCCCTCCCTAAAATTTAATGATGCACTGACAATATATTATGCGAAAATTGTGAAGGAATCAATTTTGTTTTTGAGAATCTAACTTCAGAGCACCATACGCAATGATCCCTCCATGCGATACAATGAGGATGGAATTTTTTGCGAGCAAATAAAGTAAAGGTTTCAGCATATTAATGAAATGACAAGATCCCTGGAAGAGGAAAAGTTGTTCAATTGGTAATCTGCCTAATTACTAGCTAAATTTTTGCTCATTAATTGCCGACCAGTTTGTTTATATTCCATGCTTTGAATTGCAAACTGGTGTCCTTGGTTTTGTATATAGCATGTATGCCTATTGGAAAGGGATGAAAGGAGTAAAAGTCCCCCCTTCATAATCTTGTATGCTAAACACTTTCATGTCCATGTGTAAATCAGGCTTTTACACGCACAAAACTGTTTTCTTCCTAGTTTAGTAAGGCAATAGAAAACCTTCCCTGACTTCAAATATAGTTTAACAGTTAATTTGACTAATAACTAAATGACTCAACTAATTTGTGGAGCTTCTGAGGTGAACTCTTTACTTGATGAATACTAATGTGATAAGGTAAGCTACAGTTTTGCTGCTACCATATATTTCTTTTGTCAAACTTAATTCCATATTTCGACGTGGAGGGTTGGAGGTGCGGCTATCTGTGGTTGAAGTTGAGAATGAATCTTTCAAGGGCATTAGTCATAACTTCCTGTGAGCCATTGATGTATATTATCACCGGTGTATCCTCATAGGGTGCTCCAACAGGCAACAGAACAAGATTGTATAAAGGAGCTATTATCGGAGTACAAAATTCAAAGTATTGATCGAGAAGCAAGTAAATATTGTATGTTGCAAATACTTTGACATTCATATGAATTAGGACGTGCCTTATTACATTAGTAAAACTTGAAGTAATCTTATTTTATATTCGATATGAAGGTAATATAATAATAATAGATTCATATAGTTGAACACATTCATGAGGTTAAATAGTATATGAACTTGAAGTAACACATATCAGACGATATGTTACCACATAACTTTATGCTAATAGTTACTGTATGAAAGCAACGGGGAGTTCAATGAAAATGGAGCATTGAGACTATGTGATGGGCACCGCAAATACAGAAAAAAGATTGTCAATATGAAATGGATTATGCAAGCCGGAGTGGGAGCTGAGACGCCAGCCCACTGGGCCTACTAATTTTGGCTTCAGAGAAGGATGATACCCTGGCGGGGCCCAAGCCAAGGATGATATCTTCCCCTGCCAGGTTCAGTCTTTCAGAGATGATGCAATGTGCATGACTAGTCGACACAAGGCACAGAAGACTTGGCCGCTGTAAGCAGCAATTTGGGACAAGAAGAAGAAGACGAGGACCCAGGCATTGTTTGGGCCTTTCCTTAACTCGTCCGTTCTTTTTTAGCTTTGCGGTATGGGGAGTGTTGCGGGAATGCTGCATCATTGTCCCATTTCCGCTTTGTAATAATATACACCACATCTTGTCCTCTGCTTTTGGATCTATCTGTCATAACATCCCAAACCAGTGTCTGTATCCTGATACATATCCTGAGCTGAAGTTCCTTTGCTCTAAGAAAGGAACATAAGCGTGCCCGAGGGTGGGTTTTGTACTAGTAATGATGCTGTGATTGTTACGGACACTGTTATTTTGTTCGCCCGGGATTCCTGTGTGATCCTGAGTAATAACTGAATCAAATCAGAGACTGACGACGACCGAGAGAGAGAGAGACACTTCATTAATGGAAGGAATCGCCCTCGTACTTTTCTGCTTTTTCTGAAATCTCTTTCAGTTCAATCAAAGAGCAAAGAAACTGTCAGCTACTGAGCCTGTATGCTTCCAATGCCAAAAATAGATAGGCCATGCTGACCCCTCCCCTAGTCCCCCTCCCCAAATGCACCTTTGTTGCGGTGAAACTCCCAAGTCCCAACATGTTAATCAAGCTGCCCATACATTATGTAGCTCAAGACAAGTTCTCTAAACTGTTTTCTTCCTAGTTTAGAAACGCACGAAACTGTTTTCTTCCTAGTTTAGTAGAGCAGAAAACTTTTTGACATGTTCGAGTAATATACCCATACGTTAGGGCACTCGTAGTTTCACATAGGGGCTAGGTTTGCCACATCAGCCTGTGGCTGTGGGTGAAATTGTGGGGTTTTTAATGTAATGTATTTCTTAAGCTTTAGGCAGGTTATATGATCTTGTCAAAAAGTTGTGGAGTAATGTTACCCCTTGGTTATGTCACCCACAATCTCACTCACGGGATGAAATTTCTAAAAGAGAGTGATGTGACACTGTCCTTTTAAGCTTGCATCAGCCCCGTTGATAAAAACGTGAGAAAATTAACGTGGGAGAAAGCATTTTTCTGAGTTGTAGTATACTGTCACCACTTACTCATAATAATGATCACAAATGAAGACATGACGTTGTCATGTAACACGAGAAGGGGAGATGAAAACACTGCAGAAAGGAGTGAGAACTCACCCAAAAACAAAGAGAAAAGAAGAGCGAAGGAGGAGTAATATTAAAACCCGTGCCCAACCCATGTTCAGGGTTTTCAACCGTCAGATCAAAGTGATATGACGGATGATACCTCCGAACACGGGTTAGGCATGGGTTTAAAAGCACGGTGGGGTTTGTCTTTCTTTCGTGAAGAAGAGGGTGGGATGGGAATGAGCCAAGCGAGTAACTAATCTAATCGAAGTGACTCATCAGAGGACTTCGAATCATGCATGACCACACGTACGGCGCTTGGCCTACTCAAGCGTCACTTACTATTTTTTACCCTTTCTGGGCTGTCGTTGCCGTGGTAGCACGCTAACCTCCCCCCCAGGGGGGGCTGGGCATAGACGGAGCAGCCAACTTCATGACAAATGCCAAAGCAGGGCTGCCGTGAAAGACGGGGCTCTCTTTCAGCCTCAGGTGTCACCACTACGCTACTGTAAAGTCCAGACCACAACAGTGAGAATTGTTTCTATGCGTCATACTCAGACTCCGAACACTTTGTCTAATCTGTTTAGTAGGGCTCATGCATCCGACTCTTCCTTCTGAGAGATAACGATGGTGATTCCATGTGTATTTACCACCTCCATCCTCGTAATTCCCGTCGTTAACTGGTTGGTGGCGGTCCATGCGACTCTTTCATACCACTTGCCCGTCCTGGATGGAAGAGAATTATCTTCTCTGCTTTTGGATTATCTATGGTAATCATTACTCTCTGTCCATAATCATCACAGTCTGCTATGAGTTTCTCATGCATTTTGAGTGACTGAGGCAAAGCAGATTCTGATCCACCTCATCACGCATGATAATGATGATTTCATTCTCATTCTTCGTGTTAGAACTAATGTATTCCAACCTTAATGGTGCTGGATTGGTGATTTATGTGATCCTCTTATACGGCTTATACCATAGCGATGAACGAATTATTTGCTTTTCTAGGACTTGATTGCCATTTTCTTTATGACCCACCATTACCCGGAAGTGAAGAAGAGAATTTCGATTTCGATCCTGAATGGCCGGTCATCGTAGGTAATACGTTTCTCTCCCAGGTCACATCTACCTTGTATTCCAAACTTGGACATTTTTGTACCGAGAAAGAAAAAATAGCCATTAGATCAATACATTTAAACTAGTAGATCGCAGATGTCCTTCCAAAAAGTAAATTGCTAAATTGTTTTTGGGGTAATTAAAATTGCTGCACTGTTTGCTACCAATATCTATGTGAGCCAGATAAGTACGAGAGATTTAAAACAATATAGAGCTGCAGAGAACTCGAAATAATTAAGTTCGTTATCAAGATTGTTACCTTCACAGCACCATCTCATCTTTGCATTAATAAACCAAACCAACACTACGAAAAAAAGAAGAATCTAAAAAACAGAGACAAGTACAAACATGAAATTTTTTTTTCCCAAAAAAAAAAAAATAATTTTCAAAAATTTTTTTTTTAAAAAAAAATAATTTTTTTTTCAAAAAAGACCGATATATCGGCCGGCGATATTTGGAAAAAAATGAAAATTCGATACTTAATGGTATCGGAGTATCGATTTATGTCCGATACCGATTATATCGCCGATATATCGGCGAGCTGGCATTCCATGGCTATGTACCCTTATTTATTCTTTAAATAGGTGGAAACATCGTTATGGTGAACATCTTCTAACTACATACTAAGCAAAGAAGACAAAATGCTGAACTTACTAAAAAGATAATTGAGTACTGTGAGAGTACTATATGGTACCCTAAGTATAATATTGGCTATGTAAGATATGTCCAATCTGTTTTGAGAATGTCTTTGGACCTTGATGATATGTTTCTGGATGCATTTTCACAAACTTATGTTCCATAGGATTTTTTGTTGTTGTTGTTGTTGTTGTATGTCTAGATGAATTGACAATCTTTAATGGATTTTTTATAATAAGCTTGAAGTTTCAATTATGACCTTTTAGAAATTGTTAGCACATGTATGAGGTCCATTCAAATAGACAATTTAATAATAGTCAAAATTCTGCAATCTCCTTCCTACCAGAAAGAAAGAAAGAAATTTCACACAAAAATCTAAAGAAGAACTCATGATACTTTATTGTAAAAGAACTTGAATCTAATGCTCGAGTTTTTTTCATATTACCTGGCGCTAACTTTTGTTTTTCCATATTACCTAGTTTTTTCGGCAAAATCCCATATGACCAGGAATCGATACCTAAAAGTACCGAAAATGCCCTTCTATTCTGTTTTGCGTGCTATTTCTTTGTGAAGAAGTGTGTTGTAGAAGACACGAAAAACACAATAGTTCCGACCAGCGACTCCACCGGCGAGTTTGAGCGGCGATTCCACCGACGATTTCGAGTTGCCCCCTATGGATTTCGATGCTCCTATTCACGTCCCCCTGCAGATTTTGACGATACCTTTGCATATCTGCAACCGACAGGAGTGACGGAGAGTGGGCAAAGGTGGCGATTTGAAGCGACCTCCTGCGGGGATTTTAGAGCGTCATCTTGCTGACTATCCCCCGCGGCTCCCTGCACCTGCATGCAACCGGCGGAGTGACCGATTGCATTTGGGTAGTTTTCTGGGTGCGGTTTGCAGTGAGATTACCTGGTTTTTTAGGAAAGAGTCCTAAAAAGAAATACAGAAAACTACACCGCGGTAAGTTACAACAATCCGTAGTGATTTTTGTTTCAGACTACACGACTTTTGATTTTTATCTTCAAATATACAGTCGTGTCTTTTATATTTAATTGTGTACTCGACGACACGATTAAATATTTAGTCGTGTTGTTGACGACAGGACATTTACATTTTCGTGTTTTCTCGACACGACTTTTCTATTGACCACTCTACCTATCTCCTTGCAGATGGATGCAAAAAGAGATGAGTCTATGGAGCAAATACCAAGGAAAGAGGAGGAGGATTAAGATTTTCTGTTTGTACCTCAAGAGCGAAAACAGAGGGGCAGGAAGAGGAAGGCTCTGATGGGCCCATCAGGCAAGAGAACATATTATGCGCACCCAGTTCTTCGGATGTTTTGTCAACCAGGGGCGCTGAAAAAGTGTGTGGCCCTCCTACGATGTCACCAAAGATGTTGTCAACTGATCAGAGAAGCTGGTTTCTCTGTCATTTTTGAAGGTGAGGAGGTCGTAGTTTCGCGGAACCTCCTGGACCATTTAGTCAGGTATTGGAATGAGTCGGCCAAGGTCTTCAATATCAAGGGAAGGTTGGTACATTTCACAGAGCAAGAAGTTGCTCTTATCACTGGATTGCTCGCAAAGGGTGAAACAGTTGAGGTCGTTCCCTCCTTGCCACGCCAACCGCAAGGTGAATTCTTCAGAAAGTACTTCGCCGTGAGCAGATCGGATATTCCACACATTGAGGAAATTATTGAGAAGGTTAGCATTGGCGAAATGAAGATGGGAGAGGAGGACATGGCGAGAATGATCATCTGCCTCGTCTTCTCCACGGTGCTTGATCTAACCCCAAAATAGGTTGACAAATTGTAATATATACTCGGTAAGTCCAAGGTCGAACCACAGGGAATGATGTAGGACTATTCTACTCCAAACTAATATAAAACTACTTAACTCAGCAAATTAAAGTTCTTATCTTGAAATTTTGTAGAGAAATTATAATTTAATTAACTACTAAAATGACGATTAAAAATACAATTAAAATTATCTAGAAATAGGAAAGATAATCGATGAGAGATATCAAAGCTTGAAGGATCAATTATTTAATTAATACTCTACGTCTATTTAATTACGCGATTAAGTTCAAATAATGATTTGACCTAGTCGGAAGATATTTCATTCACGTTCATCTATCCATTAACATAAAAATATCGATTGAAAGTTTATCATTAACAAGCATAGTCTACTAATCACAGGGAATGACGTACCTTACGTTAACGACAAATCAAATAATTGTATAGATTATGACTTTATCAAAACATCGCATTCAACCAAATAAGCATTAAGTACTTCTTTATAGGCGTAAAAATACTAATCAAATAATGTCACCTCTAGCTTTGACAAAAGATTTAGCTATTCATATTCATGAGAAAAATCAGATTTGGAAGAAATTGTATTTGAAAAATCACTGTAGCAGGAACACTGTTCACAATTTACTATTCATCGTCTTACTCAATCAGCCGTTACTGTAGCAAGAATGCAGTACTGTAGCAGTACTATTCACCGCACTATTCACGACCAAAAATCTCCCTTTTCCTTCTCTTCTTCTTCTCCCTATCTTCCCCCTCTTCGATTCCTACTCCTCCTCTTCAATTCCTCTTCGATTACCGGCAAAATCACGACGAAATCACGACCCAAATCCGCCGCGAAACGAAAACAGAAGCTCTGTTTTCTTTCTCAAAACAGAGTCCAACAGTTCGTCCACTTCACCCCAAAAATCCCCCCTTTTGATCAATTCTTCGCTCGGTTTTTATAGATACTAGACTTCGAGAGTCCATACCCAAATGTAATTCTTCCAAGTTAATCCAAATCCAAACTGAAAGAAATCTGATTTCGATTTTAGTTCAAGACTCCTGGATGAACACACCTCTTCCAAAATCCAATTCAAATTTCTAAGCAACCCAAGTCGAGCAGGACTCTTCTCCTAGCTACTGCTCACCATCGATCGAGCATTGCGCCACCGTGACCGCTGCCATTTCCACAGTCGCCGTCGATTCCAGCTCCAAGCTCAGAACTTCCGCCGCTTCGAGTGCCGCCAGAACTGCCCCCAAGCTCGAACTCACGGCCGTCATCAAGCTCGCCTGATCTTGCTGTCTTTCTGCTCCGCCGCCAGTACGAGGGCCGCCGTCATCCCACTGCTATGGCCGTCGTGAAACCAGAGCCGCCACAGTCCCTCGTCGCCGTTGCTACCGTCGAACTCGACCACCGTCGGACAGCCGTGAAGACATCGTCGCCGTGAATCTCAGTCGCCGCCAGCGGCCACCGTCCCACCTGATCTTGCCGGCGCTCGAGCTTCTGCTCGAGCGCTCTGCTCTTCTGTTTGACACCCGAGCCGATGGCTCGGGTTGTTTTTTTTATTATTTTTTTTCTTTTTTTTCTTTCTTTCTTCTGAACCGACCCGGACCAGCCGATTTAATTCCTTTTCTTTTTTTTTCTTTTCTTTAAAACCCGTCGTAACGATCTCCACCGTCGATTCAAATCTGCACGTCCATACTTTAATTTCGCGCTCATCTTCTTTTAAGTAACTCATCAACAGTTTAGATCTTCAATACGCGTAATATCAGCTCTTGGGTCACTTTGGCACTTCAAAACACGTCTAATGCGCTCGTCTGCTACCGATCTGCAATTCACGTTTTTAATCCTGCAATAACAAAACCAAACTAAAATTAGACGCATAATAAAAATATGATTCCTTAAATTCTTTAATGCATCTAAAATAGTTAATTAGAGTAAATTAATTATTAATCCCCTAATTACTATCCTAATAACAAATAACCCGTTTTATTCATATTTTATTATAAAAACTACACTAGTATATATGTAAATAAGGCATATAAATGTATATATTTTATGCTTATCAGTGCTGTTTGCACACAACACTAGAGCGCTGCTGCCCTGTTTGTACCGTTACATAGAAGACCTCCCAAGATTGATGTTGGTTTCTGGTCTAACCCACACCAGCAGACAACTGGGTTTCAGATCTGAAGGAGCGGCGTGGGCCGGTGGATACCTAAACGGCGCCTCATATGTCACTCAGGTATTACCATTTATATGTTTTTAGTGTCTTCGAAAGACTTCATATAAAGTCATCTCTTCTGCAACACGACTTTATATATAGTCGTGTAATGAATACATGACTAAGTATATAATCTTGTTGCAGAAGACACGACTTTATATGTAGTCGTGTACTAAAATACACGACTGTTACTAATGTTTTCATCTTCTAACTATGCAGATTTGGTTTTTTTAGCACATGACAATGTTCCATGCTGTCGTTTGTCCTATCACTCCACGGGTGAAAAGGTGGCCAGGAAGTGGGGCCCTAATTACGGAGGTCAAGCAGGGCGCACAGAAGAAGCATCGTATGGCGGACTATTGGAAGGGCGTGTTTGATAATCTCCAAGTATGGGAAGAAGTTGTCGATGTAATCTTTCCCATATCAGAAAAGGCATGCCT